>OY720032.1:12191007-12605204 GCA_963082485.1 Eudonia mercurella | reverse complement strand
ATCATGTTTTGCCTCGTTTCTAGCGGCACATCTTCCATTAATTCAAAAAATACATTCCTCAGAAAATTTTCATATTCAACCCCATCGAGGTTTTGCGGTAGGAAATGTGGTCCAATCAAGCGGTTATTAATCATACCCATCCACACATTTAGATTAAACCTTCTCTGTGAACCTTTTTGTCTTTTTAGGTGTGGATTACCCATGGCTCGTTCACTCCAGTAATGAGCATTATGATAATTCGTAATGCCGTCCTTATCAAACTTGGACTCGTCAGTCCATAAAATTCTTCTGAGATAATTTCTACCTTCAACGTCCGCATTTATTAAAAATCTGCAAAACTGCATTCTTCTTAAAGGGTCCCTTTCTTCTATAGCCTGAACAGGTGTGTAATGGTAAGGATGGAGGTCATTTTCGTGAAGAGTGTACCACACCTTCCATTGAGAGCGTCCCATACGGCGAGCTATCATTCGTGTAGACAGCGTAGGGTCTCTTTGGAAATAATTTAAAATTTCCTCTTCGTCGTCCCCGACATCCAGTCGAGGTCTACCTGCGTCACCTAAAAACAAAAAAGTTTTTTTAATTAAGTTTTACTACCATGGCTATTGTTTAGGTTGGTGTGGCTCCGCGCAAAGACTCACGTCGGTTGGACCATAACATGAATCACTTCTCTAGTAGGAATGCGTCTGTCGACATAGTGCAATGTGCGTCAACAATGACCGCACAATACAAATTCTTACAAAAGCTCTACCAAAATCCATCGACTTCGACAAAAAATAGTAAACAATAATAGCGCGCTTCAGTGTTAAGTGATATCCGTTATCTTACTTGTATGATTTATGGCACCCATCTCTGCGAGTCTTTGCACTGACTAATTTGGACAGCGACATTTGTTTTGCAATCTTACAATTTAAAGGGCACGTTAATAAGAGTGATAGGAAAGGTTTATTTTTATAGCTGGACAATTATCGAAAGCGCTAGAACAAAACCTTGTTATAGCGCATGTATGGAAACTAGCGGCGGCGCAGTAATGTAGAGTGGCCTGTACAGGAAGGAACTACATTTTGGAGAAATCTCTGGTTTGAACATGCTTTAATAATAATAACTTTCTCTTACCTTGGTATCTTACGACGGTTCCGCGCTCCCGCAGCCGCCGGAAGGTTCGGGAGAATACGCGGGCATCAGGCAGTCGACGATTAGGGAATACTTCGCCATATTCACGACGAGCTTGTTCAGCGTTTCCTCTGGCAGCTCCGTAATAAAAAAGAATATCTGCGTATTCTTCGTTACTAAACGATGTTCTTTCTGCCATTATTGGTCCGATGAACCACACAGCCAAATCGTAAGGAGTCACAGAAAACAGCAAACAGTCCAAGTTGTCGGGAAGAGAATCAAATACAAAAGTCCAGGAAAAAGCCAAGTCGTTAGAAAAATCAAAACTGAGAGAAAGTAAGCACATCCGAACACAGTAAACCGTAAGAGCGGACTGAGCAAGAGGGAGGGGCAATCTCGACTCGTGCGCGTCGACCGAGTCCTTTGTTCTCGGAACAAAGGACTCTACACGGGCTCTACGGGTTTTTTCCATTAACCATATCTTCATTGTTCCTTAACCGATTTTGGACTTTAATATCTCATTCGAAAGGGTACAAAACGTAGAAGTTTTTTAATTATTTTGTACGTTATAATAAAGAGTGACTTTTTTTAATAAATTGAAGTTTTATCAGCCATCAAAGTATTTTTTTTACATTTTCCGTTTTTGTTTAGCAGTTTTTGCATTAAATAATGACAGTTACGGAGATTTAACAATTAATATTACTTATTTAGAATATCTTTGTTTCAAAACAAAAAAAAGTAGGCCAAAATCACGTTTTTTTTTGGATTTATTACTATTTGAAAATTTTTTGTACGATTTTTTGGGTTACACTCTTTAAGTAGGAATATCTTGGAAAGGGTTAAGTAAGGACGGTAGGTCTCGTAGTGATATCTGTCGGAATAACCCTAGACTACCTCCCCTTAACGGCTCCGCCACTAATTTCCAGTCACCCTGTATATAATTTGTGAAACGTAAGTCAACGATGGCTACAAAAAAATTCAGGAGATATTGCAGTGTTTACGGATGTCTAAATAGCAGCTTGTCAAATCCAGAATTGTCCTTCTTTACCTTACCTACCGAACAAGAACGGTGAGTACCTCCTGCCTAACCTCATTACATTATTTTGTGTTAGTTATTTACTAGGTACCGAAAGAGTTAAGTTCTGCTTCAGATTTCGTGGATTAGAGAGGTAAATACATGTACCTAAGGATTTGTAAGTTAAATTTATTAGATTACACGGTACACCCTACCGTGAAAACAAGGGACTAATTAGGTACAGTCAGACTAAACACTTTGGACTTTGTACCGCTCTTATGTTGTGGGCATAAGTACTAATATCGAACTGCAAGTGTTTACCGTGATGTGCTGTTGACCGTACCTACTTGACGACGACCGACGACGAAGACGACCTCCTTGGTCGAGTGGCTTGCACACCGGTTTTCATGGTGTCGCCATCTCTGAGGTCCCGGGTTCGATCCCCGGTCGGGTCAATTTAGAAATACCTGTTTTTCTAATTTGTTTCGGGTCTGGGTGTTTCCTATGTATAATAAGTATGTATTTAAGTATATTAAGTATGTTTATCCGTTCTCTAGTTAACCATTTTATCGAGTTTCTTAAGGAAGCTCTTGTTGGGGCTAGATAATTGGTGTGAGTGTGAGAAACATTCTTTTTTTTTTTTTTTTTTTTTTTTTTTTACTTACCTATTGTAAGTTGTTGTGTTGTACAGTTAACAAACTACGTTTAGGTAGGTCGGGGGTTCTCTGGAATCCATGAATTCATATTTCTAAGTATGTTCTTATTTTATATGTAGATACCTACCTCATTCTAATTAAAAGCGACAGCCCTACAAGTTTAGGTGATTATCGCTTGCTCGGGGGCCGAGTCGGCCTACTTGTTTCATTCTACTATGATGGCGTGTATAATTACAGAAATTGAAATGTCAAACCCACAGAGCATATAAATAATAACATGACATGTGCAAGTCGGGAATTTTACGTTTCAGAGATTCAGAACTATAATCATAATTGCATATTATATACTAGTACTTTGCCCACGACTTCGTCCGCGAGGAAAGGAGATTTTAACAGGTTCGTATTTGTTATAAACAAATAATGTTATTTCAGGATATCATACCCAATGACGTTTGATCATACCGACAAAATATTTTTGAGACACGTCACACGGCCGTATATCTTTCCAAATTAATGAATCGGCAAAGTCCTTGACATCTTACTCAACCATCTGCGCTGAAGTCCTGCAAGTTATTCATTTAATCAAAAAGCTTTTGATTTATATTTTGAACCTATAAAATAATATTCTATTAGAATGTTAAATTACTTTTTTGCAGAAATCCTTGGCACAGATGACAAGTGGGCATACTATTCAGAACTTGATTATAAAAATCTTAATTCTAAAATAATAAAAATCTAAAATTTTGAAATTAATGTTATTATGTAATGTTTTATACATATAATATTATTTACAAAATCATATTTTTGAAGTGAAAACTTCTTTAGCGGCGTTGTGCACTTTTTTTGGAATGGGTAAAAAATGTTAAACTCGCGTCAGGACACGTGACCGTCAGGACACGTGACCTGATCGAAAATTCGTAAGACGGATGGAGAGTAGAGGAATGGGTAAAAAATGTTAAACTCGCGTCAGGACACGTGACCTGATCGATAATTAAATTGCTATTATTTTTTTGTTAGGCGTTAGCGTGTTTATAAACTTGATGGATTGTGAAGTATTTATTATTTATTATATTATTATATTTATTATACCTATTACCTAGTGATCTGGTAATAAATCTCAATTAACAACAACGAAATAATCGGTTTTTCTTTTGATACAGAATTAAGCAAATCTTGGAAAATAATTTGGATTGTGCTTTCATCAACTTCGCTGCTTCCATCCGATGAGATGCGTGTGTGTTTATGACAACGATGTTTCGACGTGTAGTAAAGAGCAACATATAGGTGTGAAAACATCGACATTTGAGCTTTTAAAAAATCGATGACCATTGTGAATTTCCTTAGTGAATTTAAAGGTCACAGTAAAGTGTCTCTAAAAATTTACTTAAAAAAAGGTAATAATACGCTTTACCAAGGTCTATTGAATGCGCAGCATCTTGACGACAAAAAAAATCTTTTTTTTTTCACTACTACTATCACTACTATTACAATAGCTTTAAAAAGTCAATTACGTAAAGAATTTATTAAAAAATGTGTGTAAGAAAATGAAGTAGTTTCAATACCCCGCTTGAAGAAATAAGGAATGACTTTAATGTTGTATGTTAAATACGTGATCGCGAGACGCGATCAATGGTCGTGATCGGGGTTCAATGTGTAAAATTAAATATTTATCGTAAATAGTCACTTTAACAGAGTTGACTTGGGCGGTATGTGTGTGTCGCGTTCTCTCAGGATTTACGTCGTTTGCGCAGTGGCTATTGTGTAGTAAGATTTCAGGAATTACTATTTTATTTAGAAATATGTCAAATGGGGATACTTTTATCTTAAATTATATGGTTTGTAACCAACTGTTACCAGCAGTAGTACATGTACACACACCTAGCCAGCAATGTAAATGTAAATTAATAGTATACACTTGTACTATTATGTAGTATGTTTAGTGTTTGATCTTGTCGGTTGTTCAAATAAATAAATAAATTAAAGAAAAACAATAATAATAAGCAAAAACACACAGCTAAAATTAACTATGGTAATATAAACAAGTTTCTAACAACACCGTGCTATGAGGTGGTGGTTTTAAAATTACTTATTTATGAGAAGTGGCTGGTTTAACACTATATTTATCTCGAACAAAGTCACTAATAACAGCCAGTTTGTAATATAGTTTAATTTTAAAGGGTGGTAGCCATATTTTTTAAATAACATAGTCAGATTATAATAAACTTCCAAGTCTTGGAAGTTTCATAAGAAATGAAATAAATTCTGTCAATTTTGAGCCCTGTGATGTATTGTAAATAAAATGAAAAATGACTAATAAATTAAGATGGCAACATTGAAAAAAAAAGAAAAGCAATGTAGCGGACGGACGTCGTTTCGACTTTTCTATTCCGTCATGCAATAATTTTTGTCATTCATGAATTCGTCGTTGAAAAATATTTTATATGGTGTCACATACGTGAACGTTAGCTAAAGAATAGTTTAAATAATGTGTTAGTATTTCATTTCACGTAGTTCATCTTTGTAGATCTTTATGATAGGTGTGTGACAAGTTCGGTAATGGTGGCCATGTCATGAAAATCCCAACAGCCATGGATGATAGCTCCGTATCTCATCACAACGGAGGGCAAGTGGGATCTCAAATTGGAGTCAGTGTAAATAATAAACAAAATGACGAACCTAGCCAAAGTGTCCAGTATTCAATACCGGGCATCTTACATTTTATTCAACATGAATGGGCGAGATTCGAGCTCGAGAGATCACAATGGGAGGTGGACAGAGCTGAGTTTAAGGTGATTTTTTTAAATTTGCTGTTCTGCTAGAGTTCTCTAAGAATTTCTATGTAATAAGCTATTCTTAAACTATGTTTTGCGTAGATAATCCTGCTGTTTTCTTCAGTAATCTTTCCCTTTATATTATTTTTGTATACTTGTGTCTGTTTTTGTAATAACACGATTATTTTTGCCTACCCATATTGTGAAACTCTTTGTAACTTATGTGCTAAATTTCAACATTGTGAATATTGATTTAGGTAGCTATGCTTTAGCATTTACACACAACTTTATTACTTAACCACAGTTTTCTTTGTGGCTCACTAATTACTGCTTATGAAATAATACAAATCATATTTTATAGCTACAAAATTACTTTTTGTTATTATGAGTGTTTTGATTCCTTGTTGGATTGAATATTACATATTTATAGTTCTTAATATATAAGTATTATAGATAGGGCCTTAAAATCAAGTAAAATAAATATTTATAGTGATAGGCAACAATAAAAGCTGCGAGCCTCCTTTCGTTTTATGGAAGTCCATTACTATATACTTTCAAGAGAACATACTTAGTTAATTAGATTTAGCTGTGAGAAGCTGGTTTACTAAAGACATGTTAATACAATGTGTGTTTGTTGATAAATCTGAGATGAAATCTCTTACACTTAAGTTATTTTGTTTTGTATTGTTAACAATGTAGTAAAATCAATATTTTCATTACAAAAATGAGACTGAAATTGGTATTATCTTTATTAAGTAAATGGATTCGATACTTATCTATTCATTTTATGAATGGTTTTATCTTAAGTATAGAATATTCTTTATCTTTTCACTTTTATATAGAGTATAATTTCGCGGTCCACTTACAAATTTTTCCTCCATTATTGTTATACAAGTCCTGATTGAGTCAATCAGTGGAATGTTTGTATAACTGGGTGTTTCATTATTATTATTATTATTATGATTTGCTTTTCTAGTTTTATCTTACAACTACACATTGCATGCGATTTTATAATTGTAGTATTTAATTGTCTCAATTTAGTTTAAATACTAATTACAGTTTTTCATTTAATAATCAAATGAAATTATGATATGTGTGTGACAGTATTCAATTCAAGTTATTTTCAAAAATAACATTCCACTATGAATCTGATACGTTATTACCACATTTATATTTTATAGTACAATTTTGTCTTTTTGGAAAGTTATGATTATGAAAGTTTAGATGTTTTTTATTTGTTCATCAGACTGTATCAGCATTTTAAAATGTTGTATACTAATATTAAGGTTTACATTAACATGAGGCTCCACTTAATAAGTATGGAAACAACTTGGTTAATCATGCACTAAGCTTAGTTTTTATACTGGAGTTTTTATTATCTATAGGTGTATAAATCAGCTTTCTTTCACTTAATATCAATATGTTTACAGGCACAAATTGCCTTCCTCCAAGGTGAAAGGATGGGTCAAGAGAATCTAAAAAATGACCTTGTGAGGCGAATCAAAATGCTGGAATATGCATTAAAACAAGAGAGAGCTAAGTTTCATAAACTTAAATATGGTGTTGAGCTACAGCAGGGTGATGTGCGGTCAGAGCCTGATCCCCCAGTGGAGCCCAAGGCTCCTGTTGACCAAGAGCCAGCAGAGCGGGCCCAGTGGAAGCAGGGGCGTCAGCTCATTAAACAGTACCTGCAGGTATGTTATATTACACCCATACATATGCGTACACCTGTTGTTGGTGAAGCATCAAGACACAGAAAAACATAATGGTACATATTATTTTAAAATAACATTTTTGGCATTTTATTTATGAAGTCTTTGAAATTCTATTGGTCTCAAAATTTTAAGTTTTATTGTATTATTAATTATCTCATTATGTACATCAACAGGAAATAGGATATACAGATACAATACTTGACGTACGTTCAAACAGAGTACGGAATTTGCTTGGACTTAACAATGAGGAGCAGATGGAGCTCTACACAAACTGTGAAAAACAGCAACGTGACAGATGTGACTATTCCATAAACTCTATGGTTCGAAAATATGACTATGGTAAGTGAAATTCTGGCTGCTATACGTACATCTTGCTTAAATATATAATGGGCCTAACTGATACAGAGCAATGTGTAATTTGCACACATGTATATTAAAGTAAATGGGAAAATAGAGGTAAATACATGTAAACATGTATGTGTGTTTTGGAGATCCTTGGGGAGGCCTTTGTCCAGCAATGGATGTGTTTTGGTTGACATGATGATGATGATGATGATGATGATGTTTTCATCTCCAAAGGGTTAGATTATTTTTTAACAATCTATAAATTCCTCTCTATCTCCATCTATAACCTCCTTTACTCACTGTTTAAATAGCCAGATTTTGATAATTACCCGATATCAGCCTAAAGGAAACCTTTAAAATTCTTACTGGTCACTATGACATACAGAGATTTGAAGGGATGTCGACAAACACAAAAAATCTGCATTTGAGAGGACAGTTATAAACTCACTAAAATAATTTCCCACAACAACCTGCCTGCAAGCCTGGAATAAACTGGCCGAAGAAATTATTACAGCACAAAGTATTAACCAGTTTAAGAATAGACTAGACCTATACTACAACAAAATGAATTAAGAAACAAATAATTTTAATTTACATTGAATACAGGCAACTATCAGTTGTTCCAACTGCCTGCCTGAATTACCTATAATAATAATAAAATAATAATAATAATATACTGTTATTCTTATAACAATATAAACCATAGGTATACTCTTATTGTTATTGTGAGTTAATTTAAAATGTAAAAGCTTTTAAATGGCTCCTATTTGTTATTAGGTAGCTATCAGTGGCGAAGACTCCATACAACCAGATTCCCATCTGCTTCCCTTTAGAAAATGGTCAACTTGTTACTTCATACAGATGAACAGTATTTCTTAACGAGTTATATTCATTCATCCATTTAACACACACAATGGTCAACAGTTTGGTATTAAAATTACTTTGATAGGTATTGTTTTTGATGCTAGGTCTTTGCTTGCACAAATTTTTTAAAGGGTGGCTTTCAGTCCAGCTTTCAGCTTTTCGTCCACTCTTTGCCACTGGTAGCTTCTATTCTAGTAGTTAAATAAACAAAAATGAGGCTATTCAAATAGATGGAAATTAAGTTAACAATGCAGGTATATGAATGGTGAATAATTATGTATAATATACCTTAATTCTTCACCACCATAATAATTTATATTTTTCACTTATTGTATTACACTTTTATAAATGTAATTTAAAGAAGATAGTCATATGGGTCATAAGTCATATGGGTCAGATGGGTAACCTATAAAATAATATTCCAGGCCCGGCACAAAAAAACTTAGTATATTATGTGTAATAATTATAAATAGTCCCCATATCTGTAATCAGTGGCTAACACAACATATTATTGCTTAGAGTTTCTTTTGACATATTTAGCTAACACCCTTTCAACTATTTTGTACCAGGAAAATTATAAGCAAGATATCACTAAAACAGCACATCATATAGCAAGCTAAAACCTATGGAAGAGTTAATTATATATTTCTGCTGCTGTTAAATTTTTATTTATACAAGTAGATAGAACTTAGAGCTGGAAGATCTGGTAGCTGAACCGAAAATCACTGGCGAGATAAAAGCTTACAAACTTAGCTGGCTCGGCCACCTCCAGAGGATAGGCGAAGATCTTGTGGTAAAAGAGCGTAAGATCCCATGTACGCTCCTAGTAACTAGTCGGCCTAGTGACCGACGACAGCCAGTTGGTCGTCTTGAGTACCTTGAGAGCTGGGAAGATGAGGTTGGGAAGGACTTGCGCGGGCTGCACGCGGATAACTGGCATAAGGTGGCTCTTATTAATCAGAGGCCAAGACTCACTTTGGGTGGTTGCGCCAACTTAGTTTAAGTAGGTAAAGACATCGTCAGGTTTAACTGTGTTTTAAGTAAGGCCCGTCTGGTTTATTTAACTTGTTATACCTTGGTTTGATGAGTTCGGTGGCGCGGTGGTTAACACGCCCAGTCTACGAGTGCTGAGTTTAAGCAACTTTTGCAAAGGCCGGTGACCAAATATTTAATCTCGAGCTCACGTAAAGCCGTTGGTCCTGGCTGCATTAGTACTTGTTAAAAATCACCAATCTGCACTGGACCCGCATGGTGCTTTTATGGGCCGTTCTCCCTATCCATCCATAGGCAAGTAGTGCCTGCCTCAGTAGTGGGACATAAAATGAGCTAATGATGATACCTTGGTTTGAATTTATTAACATTTCTACAGGCAAAGAACAGCGAAAAGCAGGCGTTCCCGCCGGCGGCGTGTACAATGAGGAGGGTCTCTCTGTACAAGAGACCGCGGCCGTGTTTGCGAACTTCGAATTCTTGGCGAACCAGGAAATGGACATGGACGAGATTGATGACCTGGATGCTAAGCAGTCACATCATTCATCCGGTAAACAAGGTATCCTGCAGCAGGTTTAGAGAAGCAGCCTACTTAGTTGCTGTTGTGTGTTGGCACTTTCTATTTTGTTTTGCATCTCGGCCGATCCGAACCCCTCACCCGATCCGAATCACTCAGAGAATCTGGTAGGAACTTCACTTGTGAGTGATGCCATTTCCTCTAGAAAACTTCTGACGGTGCTTCGTTTCACACGGCTTGAAACCTTTAAGTTTCTCGCCGCTCCCAAAAAAGTTCGGTGACGCTGAAAACGCCGTTTAAGACAATCGGCAAACACGCAAAAAAAATAAAGCTTTTTTTTGGAAAGAGATACAGGGTTTCTAAGAGATCGCAATAGCATCACGCAAGCGTGTTGCAGTCCGTTACTAGATTCTCGAAGGCGAACAGACCGGACGAACTCGAGAGCGAAACAACCCGACAGCGTTTCTAATGGCTCGAGTTGTGGAGTCTACTTTAACAACATTCAAATCGAATACATTTCTTGTAATACTAAAATTCAAAATGACGTTTGTGTGACGTTGACAAAACAATATATAAGAGCGTGCATTCTATTTCACGTAAGTCAAAACCTCTGTGATCTCGAAATCGTGTTGTAGTGTGCGCACGTACACATATACATCAGCTAGACAGTGGCACAAAATAAAGTGACCCAGAAGATTATTTTAATACTTAACGCGCTCAAGCAACGTATACATAGACAACCTCTCACAAACACGGACCTCGGAACGGCTCGGAACATTTTGAGCGCAGTTGTTGCGAGATTCAGTGTCCGTGATAGGTTGTACCTATGTCTGCGTTCTTTGAGCACCTTTGTATGAAGCTTAACTTCTGCAGTCTCCTTATTTTGTGCAATAACGACGGTGACGTGCACTGTTGTAGGAAGAATTTTGATACTTTCATAATTTATTTGTACAAGTTTGTTCTATTTAGCGAATTTGGCATATTCGTAAGTTCATGTATTTATCTCCGATTGTTTAAATAAGTTGTTATATATTTTGTGACTTACTAATTATTAAGTTAAATTATTAGACAGCATTTTGGGAAATATGGGTGGGATCGACGATTCGTTTAAATTCGATATATATTGGTGAAACGTGCCAAAGAACCAAAGGACTTTCGTACGCGATGTTCTTTGATGTCGACGGCGACCATCCTAAGAGCCGCGACATTATAGATTATTTTCATTATTTTTTACCTATAGTACAAACTCTAGTTAGTTTGGGGCTTGGCTCGGGCCTCGAGCACAACTCACCAAAGATGTATCACAATCGGATGAAATGTATAAACCTGCACAAAGAAGAAAGAAACAAACAAAAATTATATTTTATTTAAATAAACTTTTTGAAGGCTGTTTTGGATAGTCCAAAGCTAGGGGCACGGCAGTGCCCCCGCCAAGACGAGCCAAGCGAAGCGCAAGGGCACTACCCTTTCTACCTTTTCTCGAAGCGCTTTGTAATTTTTTTTAACCCTCATCACTTGAGTTTGGATTATTCCAGATAAACAAAAAGACAATGGGCAGATTGGTATACCCCTCAAATAGTGAGGTCAGATATGTCGTTAGATAGGTCTTTTTAACTGGAACAACATTTACTATGACAGCTTTGTTTGAAATATTTGTCTGTTCTGAGTTATAGGTATTAAAAATAAGGTAAAAATGAATACCTATTAATATTGTAATATCTTAGTGTCTACAGGAAAATAACATCAACGTCGTTGTACCTATATTATGTATTTCGTAATTATCAATTGAAATATAAAGTAAACACCACGTAAACACATAAGTATTTTGTGTCGGAATACAAAAATAACTTTGTTGTTTGTGTTTAATTGTAAAACAAATATAAAAACGAGTTTGACTATGATGGACAATCAACTTGATGACTTGCCAGATTACGGAGTCCATGAAGAAGTGTGGCTTTTACGTGGGCGCATACAGTCCCGACACGTCAGGACAAGGATATATTATTGCTACATTTGATAAATAATAACTACATCGAAGGCAGCCACAACATAATACAACATAGTATGTGTTTACGTGGTGTTTACTTTATATTTCAATTGATAATTACGAAATACTTAATATACAACGATTTTGATGTTATTTTCCCGTAGACACTAAGATATTACAACATTAACAGATATCCCTTTTTACCTTATTCTTAACACCTATAACTCAGAACGGACAAACATTTTAACAAAGCTGTCATAATAAATGTTGTACCAGTTAAAAATACCTATCCAACGACATATATGTCTTCGCTATTGAAGGGGTGTACCAGCTTTCATACATTTTTGCCCATTGTCCTTTGTTACTAAAATAACTATTGTATAACAAAAAAGTAACGAACAGTGAATAAATGTTTCACCTTACGTCCATGTCACGGTAGCGAAACGGCCAAGCTACATATTTTGGTAAAGGTGTAGAGTTTGTGAATTAGAGCTTGGAGAGTTAGAAGCTTGGCTCTACATGACATCTGACAACTTTTCGACAGTGCGAGCCATTATGGTCTCGTCTTGGCAACATTTTACATAAAAATGTTTTTGGTGGTAGTTTTATCAACAAATCCATCTAGGACATCAATTGGCTAACAAGAAAAAGGAGCGCAAGGAACTTACCGGATTTTAAGAGAAGTAAATGACAACATTTCATTAGACTCGTGTGCGTATAGTAATAGAACAATCAATATTTATTATTACAATTGTTAGTAAGTAATCATGAATTTACAAATAATTTTATAGTCAAATAGACTTGTCTCTTATCGGTATTGACCGATTTTTTCTTGAGTAAATCTGCTTTAGTAGAATGTTTTTTGTATATATATATTTTTTTAAATGAACATGAAGAAGACAAAAGTTATGTCGAACTAAGGTTGGGGATTCTGCCCTTGAAGTTGTGAACGATTATGTTTACCTGGGACAAGCGGTCCAGCTAGGTAGGTCCAACTTCAGCAAGGAGGTCAATCGTCGAATCCAATTGGGCTGGGCAGCGTTCGGTAAGCTACGAAATATCTTCTCGTCCGATATACCGCAATGTCTCAAAACGAAAGTCTTTGACCAGTGTGTGTTGCCAGTGATGCTGATGACATACGGGACTGAGACGTTGTCGCTCACTATGGGCCTTATCAAAAGTCTAAAGGTCACTCAAAGAGCAACCCAACTCCACACGACTTTAAAGTTTATCCTGACACCCCCTACCAACCATAAGGTTATAAATTTAAAGGTGTCAGACATCCTTGCGCAAGCACAAGGGACCATCTACGTCAGGTCATAACGCCAGATCAGGACGCGCCGAAGCGCGTTCTTCATCCGGTACTTTTAAGACCCCCTCGCTGTGCACGAAATGGAAGCCTGACCAACACCAGGCAGACGAACATTCCCACTTCTACAGCCAACCACATTGCCACCACGAGTCCAACCAATGTCCGGGACCTGCCAGAGACGCCCGCGAAGGCATAACCGGCAGGGGGCCTAGGATCCGGAACTCCCGTGGTACCCTTGAAAAGACAGCCGGACCCGTAGTTCTAGCTGCCATACCCTACCAGTCAGGGTCAGTAGATAGGGACTGACTCAAAGAGCAATGGAGAAGGCTATGCTCGGGGTGTCACTGCGTGATCGAATCAGAAATGAGGAGATCCGCAGAAGAACAAAGGTTACCGACATAGCCCGAAGAGTTGCTAAGCTCAAGTGGCAGTGGGCAGGGCACATTGCTCGCAGGACTGATGGCCGCTAGGGCGGAACCGTCCTTAAGTGGCGACCGTGTACCGGAAAACGCAGTGTGGGCAGACCTCCAACAAGGTGGTGAAGGTCGCGGGAAGCCGCTGGATTCGCATCCAGCATTCCGCTGCTCGCGCAGCACAAAACCGGTCGTTGTGGAGATCTTTGGGGGAGGCCTTTGTTCAGCAGTGGGCGTCTTTTGGCTGAGATGATGATGATGATGATATTATTTTTCGTAGATTAAAACTGATCATGATCACTTGCTGGTTTTTAGTGGAAATTCTTCTCTGGTCCTAACTAACCTACTAACTAATTTTCGCTAACACAAATAGGCAACAAACAAACAGGTAAACAAATAATTAGTTTCTTAAAAAAGAATTAATAAAAAATGATTATAGTCTTTTAAAAACCACGGAAACAATAATAATTATGTTTTCATTTTAAAAGGGGATTTTAAGTTTCCTTTTAAAATTGACATTACATAGCTATTAGTGTGAATTGTAGTTTGTGACATTTGAAGAAGTAAAGTTTACTACAGTAGTTTTGAAGTTGGGTTGTGGTGCCACTACTCAACTTCAAAACTACTGTAGTGACAGTGATTGTGATCGACACTTTAAAGTGTTCAACACAGTTATCGTCACCAAACAATAACATAGATTTTCATTATAATATTACAGGATTACAGCTAGGAAGCAGGTGGTCTGTATTAAACTATTGCTGAAAACTAAAATCATTTCATCATTATCATCATCATCAACTCATTTTAACCGCCCTGTGGTCTAATGTTTTAGACCAATAGGTTTAACTCAGTTTGGTTGGTAGTAGGGCTTGTTTGTTCGCCTGTCTAGCTTGGTAGCTAGACAGGCTAGAGAAAGATGGTGGTCCATCTTATCTAAATATGTCAACAACATATGACTACAACATCAATGTTTCTAGCATTGTTGTGTTCCGGCAGCTAAAAGTTAAGATAGCCAGTGCCTCACTAGTTGAGGGTGAAGTGACTCCGGGTGAAGTGCGCTTCATCCGGGTTCATTGGCGTTATCATCAATTGATATCAAGGCCTGTGCTAGCCGCACTTCGGCATCTAGTTTTAGCCGGCTACGACTAGATGCAGCCGGCCACATGCGGTTAAACTTAGATGGATCCTACTTATCTTCGGTTAGAACTAGGTTTAGCCTTCATCATAGCGGCTAGAACTAGGTGCAGTCGCACACCGGTGGTTAAACTTAGGTGTATCCTATTTATCATCGGCTAGAACTAGGTTTTCAGTTCAGTTAAGCATTTTGGTTTTGTTTTGAGATTTTTATCTTGCGTTTCTCGATTGATATATTGAAATAACAAAAGACAGGGATGTTGAAGTGACATTTATAATTGGGTATCTGACAAATCTTAGAAAAGTATTGGAAAATATTATACATATTTTCTTATATCTCTTAAAAATTAAGGTCGGATAGGCATTTAATTTTTTCACTGTGATTTGTAAATATTTAAGATGTTTATTGATAATACTTAAGTGTGTTTTAATAAGCCTTATTCATTTAACTTAAAATAGTCCTGTCCTTGTACAAAGCTGCTCTTCGTAGGTACAAATCTACAATGTTCCTCAGCTGTTACAAAATATAAACAACTTTTTTCCAACAACCAAATAAAAGTCTCTAAAAAATTACAATAAGTTTTCAGTTTTTAAATAATCCATCTGTTTCAAGTTGAAACAGAGAGAACAGAAAGGTTGAAACTTTCAACCAAGTAATGACTATATGGTAGTAGTAAGTAGCTTAAAGTTAAAGTCTGGTCTCATTATACAGGAGAAGAAGTGGATCACGACCCCGAGGAGGTACTGAACGAGCTTAACACTCTGACGGAGAGTGAGGTGGACGGCGGCGGCCAGGGTGACGAGTATCCAGTTGGTGAGTGCTTTTGTAAATACGTAAATTTAAGATAGTAACTGACCAAGATTAGGGACTTTTTGTCGGGAAAGTGAAGAGTCAAGTCTGCGGTTTTGTTTTATTTTCAAAAAATGGTGTTATGTCGAATATTAATGTGGAATAATGGTGGATTATTTACTGTTAAGTGTTCGTGAACGTGCATGAGTTTTGGCAAATGAAACAAAACAGTGCAATGTCACTTTTCAAATTCTCTCAAGAAGTCCGCGTGAGGACTCACAGTAAAGCCTGAGATGCTTAAAGAAATATAGTCTATTATATAACTTGTAAGAAAATTATTTTGACACTGACTAGGGTTGCCATCCGTCCGGGTTTCCCCGGATTTGTTGTCCTAGTATAGAGGGCGTCCGGGGAGCGTCCGGGTGGGGTTACATTTGTAGCCCGGGTTTTAAAAATTTAAAGTCTTGGGCCGATGCGCCGCGAAACTCGAACCAATTCGAATTCGAGTTTCATAAAAACCTGTTGACATATTCGGGTTCTGGGCTCCAAAATCCGGGGTTTTCACGTGTCTTGTCCTGGTTGCCAAATTTTAGAGATGGCAACCCTAACACTGGCTAAATGTGCTTACCGCGTGAAGCCATTTACCAACCAAGGGATAAAAAAACCTAAGATAACATAACATAACATGGTCTAGCGCCTGCCATAGCCTGACACTGCATGGAACAATTATGTTAGAAGACATTTGATTGTAAGGATCACTAACGTTTTGGCTGCTTTTCCACCAGAGATGTGCTAGGTAGCTAATCGGTGGGCGAAAGAAATCCACCAATATGGATTACACTTTTTTACATCGCAAGGGAAACGAAGTAAACCACCGATAGGTGGTTTTGTGTCCTCACGCACCGCTCGGCTACCTCGCACAGCTTAGTGAAAAAACAGCCTTATTATTGATCAGCTGTTTATATACTATTTTTAGTAAAATTTTTGTTAAAGTACTAATGTGCTTATTGGTAAAATAAAATACTTAAATCCCTCCAGAAGTGCTAATGTGCTTGTCTTGGTAAGAGCGTGTTCACGTCGGTAGTCTTAACTATACTAGTCTTACAAAGTAATGAACCAAACAATCTCGCGTTTAATCCGGGCATCTCTTTTTCTATTACCAACGACACCGTCGCCATTGTTAATAATGTTAAATATGTATGTAGTTCCAATCTAACATCTTGTCGTTGACAAAATTGTTACCAAAATTCGACAGTCCCGAAACTCGTTCTAGTTACTTTTCCAAATTTGTATTATCTTCTTATTGTTGTGTAATTTTAGTATGTATCATAGTGTGTATTGTATACCTACTATGAACTAAGTGATACATATTTTGAAATGAAAGTTAGTGATTTTTAGTCATTACTCCCATTTTGTGTGACTCCCAGTGTGACTAGTGATTGGAATGCAGGGGGCTAATTTACCTAAAGTTGCGGACAAGACAATACGAGTTCATTATATATAAAAAAAAGTCGATCTCTTAGTCGTTGCCTTGTCGGCCACTTAAGGTAAATTATTGCTCTTCGTTCCAATCACTGGTATGGTATGGTATGCATGTTGTTACGCCTGAAACCATCAGTGAGACATTTAAAGGATTAAAAGATTAAAAAATGTACTTATCAGTTATTATTTTATTAGAAATCGCTGTGTATTCGTTAATTAGTTGCTATGGATAAAATCATTGTAAGAACCATGTACTTTTTAAGAAATAAATTGATTGATTGATAATGAATGGAATCAGGCGTTACTTTGCGGAAATCCGTGGGCATCGGTGTTGGTGTGCATGTTCGCTAGCATCCATTGATTCTTCTGCATATGCAAAATTTTGGCGATGGCGGTGGGTGGTGCATGCGTTTTGCATCTAAGCTGAATAAACGAGTGATTTAGCGGAATTAATACTACATACATGAGGAGCTCGATGGCGCAGTGGTTAACGCGCCTGGTCTACGAGTGCTAAGGTTAAGTAAACCTTTGCAAAGGCCGGTCATCTGATGGGTGACCAAAAATATATCATCTCGAGCTCCTCCGAGCCGATGGTCCCGGCTGAGTTAATAGTCGCACTGGGCCCGCGTGGTGGTTTTCGACCCGTTCTCCCTATCCTATCCATCCCTAGGGAAGGCTCGTGCCCAGCAGTAGGGACATAAAAATAAGCTGATGATGAATACTACATTTTTGTGATTGATTGATATTAAAATGCTTGTTGCAGTGAAATTCTCGGGCTCCGGGTCGGGCTCAGGGGCGGGCGTCTCCGGCACGGGAGGCGAGTCGGATGAAGAACCACTCGCGCTGGGCGAACTGGCCCAACTCACAGTCAGCAACGAGCCGGAGGCGTACGACGTGGCCAGCGCCAACAAGGAGTCCTTTCGCAAGACCTGGAACGCCAAATACACGTTGCGCTCACACTTCGACGGGGTGAGTGGGATATTTTGTAGATAGATTTTACTAGAAAAAGTCAACCAGCCTCAGCCAACAGCAACGCAACGGGCGGAACGTTTAAAAAAGCCATGCCTTAATAGCCTCGCTGTAGACACATACGGCGGTTTCTTACGTTTGATATATCGCGGCCGCCGTCCGTCGCCACCGCGCCAGGTCCTTACTGTTTTTTTTTAAAGAGTTTGCCGATTGCCCCGTCCGACATTTTCAGTGTTAACAGACTTTTTTCTGGGGACGGCGAGAAATCGTGTGATCGAAACACCGTCAGAGGTTTTCTAGAGAGAACGGCATCACGCACTAGTGTCCCCCCGTGCCCTACTAGATTCTCCGAAGGGTTCGGATCGGACCGAATCGGACGCTTCACTATGGACCAGCACTAATTATTGTTTAATACATCGACTTAGCTAATTTGGGCTTGGCTTGGTTAACAATGCTCACTATAAATTATTCATAAGTTCTATAAACTAATTGTTACCTTGAATTTTATTATACACTATAAGAGAATGTCATCATAATATACCTTTATGTATTTAGTTTTGATGTCTTTAAGGAACTTTAGCGCTACACATACAATGTTGGATTTCCTTAATCTTATGATAGATGACTAGAACAGTAATCACAAAATCACGCGTCGACACGCCCGCCAGGTTCTAAAATACCATTAAGAAAAATACACTGTTGTTTGTAATAGTTTCTCAAAAGCATCACGTTACGTACGTACCTATAGAAACGGCGACATAATCTTGTCACCGCGGTAACGAACTACTATTTTATTTATATATATTTAATTTAATTTATTTGTTTTAGGATAGCTAACAGCTATAAGCTATTGAACCCATTGTGCTATTTTAAAACGTCTATGTTAACGTATCAGCGACTTGCCCCCCAACCGCCTAACTCTCTCGCTTTCGATCGCTTTGAAGGCGAGGCCCTCGCCTCGCTTTCTAATATAATATCGAAAGCTATAGCCTATAGCTTTCGATATTGCTTTCATATTGCTTTCGAAATGACAAGATGACGCCTCTTCCTCGCCTCGCCTTCAAAGCGATCGAAAGCGAGAGAGTTAGGCGGTAGACCCCCTGATTCTGTAATTTTTCCCGTAGTTCAAATGTCAAAATCAAGCTGCAGAGACGATTGTGAATATTTTAGTTGCAGTATCGAGATCCTGTAATAACCTTATATCTAATGATCTACGTTACACAGGTCCGAGCGCTAGCGTTTCACCCCACCGAAGCGGCATTAGTAACCGCTTCCGAAGACCACACCCTCAAGCTGTGGAACCTGCAGCGTACAGTGCCGGCCAAGAAGTCGGCCAGTCTCGAGGTGGAGCCGCTGTATACGTTCCGCGCCCACTCCGCCCCTGTGCTTTGCCTCGCGATGGGTGCGCCCCGCTCTGAAGAATGCTTTTCGGGAGGGCTGGATAGCACCATACGTGTATGGAACCTGCCGCCGCCCACTGCTGACCCTTATGACCCGTACGATCCCGCCGTGCAGGTGAGTTTTGTGATGATTTTAATTCTTTAGTCATACGTCCTTAAAGGCATGGCAACAAAAAAGAATTACCAATTGTGCAAAACTAGTCTACAGTTTGGTTTAAAGTTACCTGCTAGAATGTACTTTCATTCACTAAAATGTACGTAACTCAATTAGAGTTGAATAGTATTTAAGCTAGAGTAGCTACCCGTGATTTTGAATTTTTTTAAACTCTTACATAAAGGCAGCACCCATAGGCTTTCAATGACGCGTCAGCGAAACCTACTAATGCAATAGATGAAAAATTGCTACTTTCAATGAATCATGGCACAACAATGTTGGTCCACATTTGTGTATGTGGTATTTGTCTATGAAAATATTTTATTTTCAAAATCTAAGCCATGGCTTTGTACTTACTGTGGTTGAGACTTTGTATTGAAATGAAGTCTCAAGAAACTTGACAAGCAAACTTCTGCGGTTTGTGTATTCAAAGCAATGATGTGAACTACAGTATACGTACAGCTACACTCGAATCAACGCTGTCTTCCATCAAATAAAGATAATTTGTATCCACAGGGCCCAGTGCTGCGCGACCACACAGACGCCGTGTGGTCTCTCGCAGCCGCACATGGGCGGCTTCTATCCGCGTCGGCGGACGGCACCGCTCGGCTGTGGGCGCCGCGAGCTCCGCGCCCTCTACTCGCCACGCTGCGAGACGAGCAGACGGCTGCCACGCCTGCCGCCGCCGACTTCGCGGACTCAGCCACGCGCGCCGCGGTCGTCTACGGGGACGGCACGCTCGTGCTATACGACCTCGAGACGGGACAGGTGAGACACTGCGGCGTGTTAACGCGCTACGACGCTTATGTGCGCTACGACTCCCGCCTGCGCTACACTGTGGCGAATGAATACGCTACTACTAACCGTCTGTGCTACTACACAACTGGCTGCGCTACGACGCTCGCTTGTGCTACCTACTATGCAGCTACGTCTCCTACTCGAGAGTAAGTGTTGGACTGGACTGCGTTACGATTACTTGATGCTCCGCCCGCTGCTCGCCACGTTGCGGGACGAACAGACGGCCGCCACGTCCGCAGAAGTGAGATTGCGGACTCTGCTTCGCGTGCCGTGGTCGTCTACGGTGACGGCACGCTCGTGCTACGCGACCTAGAGACGGGACAGGTGAGGCGCTACGACTCTGTGCTATGACGCCCGCCTGTGCTATTACGACAAACTTTTCTACGACGAACGTATGTGTTACGGCAACTGGCTGCGCTACGACTGCGCTACGACATCCGCTTGCGCTACGACGCCCGCCTGCGCTACGACGCCCGCCTGCGCTAGGACGCCTGCCTGCGCTACGACGCCCACCTGCGCTACGACGTCCGTCTGCGCTACGACGCCCGCCTGCGCTACGACGCCCGCCTGTGCTACGACGTCCGCATGCGCTATGATGCAGCTACATCTCCTACGCGTGAGTATGTGGTCACTACTTCCATGCGCTAGTGACTCTGAACTGCGTTAAGGTTACTTTAAGCCACGCGCGCCGCGGTCGTCTACGGAGACGGCACGTGCTGTACGACCACGAGACCGGACAGGTGAGGTGCTACGACTGCCATCTTTGAAACGATGCCCTCCTGTGCTATGACGCCCGTCTGCTTCGACTCCCATCTGTGCTACGACACCCATATGTGCTACGACTCCCGCCTGCGCTACACAGCGGCGTTTGAATGAGTTATGACTGTCATCTGTGCTACGTACGACGCCCATGTGTGCTATGACTCCTGTCTGCTTTACACTGCGGCGTATGAATGCGCTACGACTTCCTTCTGGGCTACGAGTCCCGTCTGCGCTACGATGCTTATTTGTACTACGAATCCCGTTTACACTAGCATGCCTGTGTGCGTTAAGACGTTTGACTATGCTATGACGATGCTTCCAAGTGTGAGTGCCCAGATGAGCGATAAGCAGACCATATTAAAATTTACGTACGAGTGTGTTTACTACTACTACCGTAACGTACGCTCATCGTGGCAGGCACGCGTGGGAGCGTCGTCGTATCAAATTTACGTGTGCTGTTAATACTTTGTTGTTTAGCTATTCTCGGTCGAAGGCTCTCCCAAAATACGAACTGGTTATAGATTAAGTAGTTACGTTTAAAGTTAACTATTATAGTATTTTTATAGTTTTGGCTTCAATACGTGCCTGTGAAGGCTTATTATATAGCATTTGACTATGACTTCGACTTTGTATGTAGGCTCATTCAAAGGCACTCCACTCCATCAATCCAATTTTAATCATATTGGCCCATATTCAAGGGCACTGCATTCCATCGCTTAACTTAATCACTTAACTACTTGGGTTGCGTGGCATCGCTCCGAGCGTTGGATTTTCAAATATTCCACAATCCATTAATTTCGAGTAATGGAGTACCGCTGGATGCGAGCAGCACAAAACCGGTCGTTGTGGAGATACTTGGGGGAGGCCTTTGTCCAGCAGTGGACGTCTTTCGGCTGAGATGATGATGATGATGAGTAGCGCGAATGTAGTGCCCGTGAATAGGGGCCTTTACAGTGTTCATCTTTTCTACTGGCTTATACTCCCGTCGCGCTACGATATTAGTCTTGCCTACTCGCTACGACTCCCGTCTGCGCTACGATATGCACCATGTCTAACTGCTACGACATGCACCATGTCTAACTGCTACGACTCCAGTTAGCGCTACGATATGCACCATGTCTAACTGCTACGACTCCAGTTAGCGCTACGATATGCACCATGTCTAACTGCTACGACTCCAGTCTGCGCTACGATGTATCTGTCGCGTGAGTTAGCACCGTAAATGTTTTGTTAATACTGCGTCTTGTATTGGTATGTTATTTACTCTAGTGTTCATTTATTTGTGTTCGCAGGCGGTGCTCCGCGTGCCGTGCGACAGTCCGGCGACGCGCGTCCGCTCGCACCCGACGCGCTCCCTATTGGTGACCGCGCACGAAGACCGCCACATTCGCTTCTGGGACGCAGTCTCCGGCCGCTGCGCACACGCGATGGTCGCACACCTAGACGCGGTCACTGGCCTCGCGCTCGACCCCAACGGACTGTTCCTCCTCTCCGGCTCGCACGACTGCTCCGTACGCCTGTGGAACTTAGACACTAAAACCTGTGTCCAGGAAATCACCGCACACAGGAAGAAGTTCGATGAGAGCATCTTAGATGTCGCCTTCCACCCCCTCCGGCCGTACATCGCGAGCGCCGGCGCCGACTGCCTCGCTAAAGTCTTCGTCTGAGCGTACCGCTCTACATAAATATTATAATGTTACATGTAATTTTACTTTCGATACGAACTCTTTGTGATGCTGCTTTGACGGTGGACGTTTCTGTTGCGATGTGTGCGGTCGGTAGACTCTTGACGTCATCTGTATCAGTATGGCTCCCATTTTCACTGCGAAAACGATCGAGTTAAACACACAATCATAATAGGGAGGGCCGGGAACTAATGATGTTTGGTTACTTTGGCGGATATAATAAGATACAGTTTAAATTTGTTTGATAAGTGTTAGTTAGTCTACCTATAACTTTTAGCGTTAAACAACTATGTGAAATAACAATAGTAATGTCTGGTTACATTAGTCTCTTATTATAGTAGGAGACATTATCAAATTGTCTTGTAAGTGGCAGTTAGTCTACCTACAACTTTTAGCGTTACAACCAATGTGAAATCACAATAGCAATGGTCGGGTACTAAAATTGTTTGGTAACATACCGGTCTCTTTTCATAATAAGATTGAGCTGCAAACTGTCTGATATGATAAGTGGTAGTTGGTGTATCTAGAACTTTGTACTTACAACACATGAGTGTAAGGAAGGTTTTGGATAGCCAGTGCGATTGCAGACGCGTAAGCAGCCACACCGCAGCAGAGGCGTCGCCGCCTGGCAGCATCTGACGCAGTAGCGAGTCGCGTCATCGCTCGTAGACGGGCGACCGGTACTCTCGGATTATGTGTCTAGTCCTTTCGGTACGGTTACGAGTAGCGACGTATCCGCGATTCGACGACTGCCGTGTGTACGGACGCAGCCGCCGGTTCGTTTTATCGTATTTAAAAAAATATTATAACGTAATGGACGCGCGCTCAACGCTCGTTATAAGCGCGAACACTCATCTATGTATAGACATTTGAAATCTATTATAATATATTTTTAGACTTTCAGTATGTGAATTTTAGGTTTTTATCGCGACTTTTTCACCGACTTTACGATACGCAGTGGAGTGGAGTATTGTTCGTTTCTATTCATCTGTAAGCGAGACCTGTAATAAATATCATGTGGATACCGAAGATGTTTTCTTGATACGTTTTCATGTTTTCGTGTCTGTACAGTTAGATGTTACGCAGTAATGCTAATCTCGCAGAGAACGAATGGTGTTTCTTTTAGCTAGTATATTTTTATTTAAATCAATTGGATTTCCATAGAGAATATTTTTGTTTTTGTGATTTGTAAGGAAAATACGCTCCCATGATATCTTAAGTGGCGAGCGATCGAACAAAAATATGATTGAGTAGAAGTACTATATCGAAAATAAAATAAGTAATGTTTGTTCATAACGAGTACTGCGATGTAGAATATATATTATAAAACATTACATATTCCTTTATTTTCCTCGAATTCATACTTGTACACATACATCCAAAATTGATAGTAAAAAGCAACATAACCGAACTACATGTTGTTTTTTTATATTTCTCAAGTCCTTTCCCCTTCCCTTAGAGAACCAGTTTCACCATTTCAGCACATCATATTGTTCGTCAGATAGCTTAAGGGGGTGCAGCGTGGACGCAAAACTGCGAGTTTCAAGTTTCTTTATGATAGCGAGCGAGCGACGCGTGGCAGTGGTGTGACAACGGCGCACGACTACGAAAACGCACGCACACTAATATCTGTACAGCGTAAGCTGGTGAATTAGAGCAATGTTTACTTTCTTAAAATCATAGGCGTTTGGGTAAAAAATAAGAAGTCTTAATATTTTCATATTCATATTTTTTTATTGAAAAATAAGACTACAGTGACCTGCGGAATATCAATACAAACATTTTGATGTCGGATCATTGTTTCATTTGTGCTATATTTACAAAGTTTCTGAAGAAATAAGTTTTTAGATATCATTACTTTTACGTATTGTTTATGCATTTTCTGGGTATTTGTTTCAACTTCCAAGACAACCACGGCTTTGTGAAAAGATCAAGTTAACCTACACTAGTCCTTTTAATGTATATGACCTATTCAGCGCCTAGCACCAGTGACTTAAAAACAGGTAAATTTTCGAAATTCCGCGCGGCACCCCCTTAACTTCTCCGTAACTTGTTTTGTGTGGGAGAGACAAAACTTATGTAATCGAGATCTGACAAATAATCAAATAAATGAAGTAGCGTAGTTGGGTTTAAAGTGGCATAACAATGAAAATTTTGAAATTAATTTGTTTCTTGGTTATTTTATATTACAATTCCAGGGCCATGATAAATGAAATTGATTTATAAATCAAATAGTCACAGCGTAAACGCGTCTATGGAGTTTCGGATCGAATCCGCAGAGGCTTCGAGGGTAGAGCAAGAATCATGATATTATTCATCATCAACCGCTCCACTCGCTCTACCCTAGGACCGGCGTTTGTTGTTGGCGTTCAGTTGGTGTGTCTCACGCCTAGCTCACATCACTAGGTTCTCCGAGACGCTCGAGTCTGATATCGTAGGCCTGCGGTGAACCTGAGGGCCGTCAGTCAGTCAGTCTAAAATATTTTAACTATTTTTGCACAATTTAGCAAAAAGATGAAAGAAGTAAATATCTAGGCTATTTAAATATATTTATTTTGTTATTGTTTGCCTGAAGGAAGTAAGTAGCTCAGTCGGAAAAATATGAATGGCCAATTTTATTTCTATGATTATTCTTTTCGCCTTTTAAAAAAATACAAGGTTGTATAGTTACGCGGTTTTTACAAACTGATCTTACGCGGTCTCGCACGCCCACCGTTCGCTTTGTATAATGTTTAGATGTATGAAGATTTCGAAACTTAAATAAGTTTTTTATTAGCAATATTCACATTTCACATTAGCAATTATTAAGACAGCCGCGCCGCGTACACTTTTATATCATAAACATTTCATAATAATTTTATAGTTTTATCCCAATTATATACAAAGTTTAATCTTATCAAGTTTTATCATTCTATTCAAAGATGGATTATAGCCATATTGTAGCCTCTTCGCGGGATGACTGGTTTATCTTATTTTGACAAATAGACCAGCTTTTGAAAATGGTAAAAAGTGAAACAAAACCATAGTAGGATGAAACCCATTGGAATTGAAGAGAATATAACAAAAATGAAAGGAAAAATAATTTACGGGCGATCTGAGGTCGGGAAGTGGAAGGGTTAAGGGGTTTAAGGGTAAAAAACGGTTTATCTCGATTTCCGGCAAAACTAAAAGTCCTATGGAAAAAAGTTAAATGGCAAAGTTGTGATAATAAAAAGTTCTACAACTTTTGTATGTACACTTTTTTCACATAACCTCAAAATTTATGTGAAAAATTCAAATAAATAAGAAAAAGGCATGATTATAATATAATATGTATGTATTGAAAACCTACTAAACCATTAATAAATAAATAGAAATACAATAATTAAATTATTTAACTTCAGTTCCTTTGTAGACCGTACTTGCTAAGAAGCGGTTATTCTTTGATTTGTTGTCCAACGCAACTAGTCATAAATTGTAAGAACGCGCGAGAGTGCGGTCGTGTTGTCATACAATGCGCCAGTGCTGCTCCATAGAGAGAGCGTTGTCGGATTTATCACGCAACTAGTCAGTCGACCGTGATGGAAGCATCTGATCCTAGTTCACGGAACAGTCGACGCTCCCACACAGATGAAGTGTCATTGTTAATATTTGTACTCACACATTTAAATCAACTAAATAAGTAGTGGGGCGCGTCCACAGACCATATCTGTGGGCGCGTCATTTCAGTTTTTTTCTTTTTTTTGTTGATGGCTTTGTGCGATTAGCACATTTAGCCAGTGTCAAAGTAATTTTTCTAACAAGTAATACATAAATAAACAATATTTATTTTCTGTATGATGATGATGAATGATAATAGAAATGAGAAATGATATACCACCCAACCCCTCGAGTATCTCAGTAAATATGTGGGGCTTTACTAAGTCCTCGGGCTTACTTCTTGAGAGAATTTGAAAAGTGACGTTGCACTGTTTTGTTTCATTTGCCAACACTCATGCACACTCACGAACACTTAACGGTTAATAATCCACCATTATTTCACATTAATATTCGACGTAACACAAATTTTAGAAAATAAAACAAAACCGCAGACATGACTCTTCACTTTCCCGCCAAGAAGTCCGTCATTTCAGTTTAGACAAGCTTTCTACCTAACTTTTTTAGTCAAACGTCTAAATCAGAATTATGAGTTTCGCCTAGTCTATATATCCCATAAATTATGCTCCTAAGCTTAGATTAATAACGCCTAGATAGATAGTCTTCATACAAACGCATCGCCTAAAGTGATGCAAAAAGCAGATTAATGTAGGCGTGAGCATTACGTGCTTACGGTCGCCTACACGCACACAAACAAAACTTTAATGTGTACAGTGAATGAGCAATTTCCCCGAAAGTGGGGAAATGTTATACTTACGTGAAATAATAGTATAAGTAGTACAGTAGTTCATGATATGTCGTTAAAAGATAAGTAAGAAAATAAATGTCTAACATCTTATATACTTTTTGTTGATAATTTAGTTTAATACGATAATGTTTATATGACATTAATCAATAAAAATCAAAAGGACCTCGAAATCAAATATTTAGCTTTTCTCTTTACTAAAATTTGTAATAAAAATCAGGAGTGGTGGTAGCTCAATAATCGAAGTCACGCGCCTCATATCCGTCGTTGGGAGTTTGAATCCATGAAAGGAACGAACTGATAGGAGTATGATATATAATAAAAGTCATAATATGTCATGACGAGGTCCTTTTTTATTATATTATTTATACACCTACGCAATAAAAACACTTTGCGTTTTATAAATAAACAAAAAATAAGCTACGAATAGTTATTCCGTGTTTTGTCTCTTTTATTCTAATTTTAAATGACGTGATAAATAAATAAATAAATAAATAAATAAATAGACGTTTACATGACGGGAACAAAACACGAAATAACTATTCGGACCTTATTCTTTGCTTATTTGTAAGGAACTTTAGGTATGACTAATAAATGAAAATAAATATAATTTGAAAAAAAAAATTTTTTAAACCAATGGGGTAAGTATTCAAAGATCGTTCGACCGTTCTCAACATTCGCCATTTTGTGAATTTGTTGTTTTTCGCTCTAAAGTTATTTGCTAAAAAATCACTTATCATGTATTCGACGTGGAGTGTAACCCAACTAACAAAGGCTAATAAAGAGGTGTCGACGAGCGGAAAGAAATCAGCTTTAATTGAACGGTAAACAAATTATCGGCATTTTAATTTTATGCTGGTTATGTTTCGTTGATTTAAAATACTACAATACAAGTAATTTCATGTGTACTAAGAAGAAAAACTACTTAGAAATAAAAGTATTTCCAAGATCTGGGATTCCATAAAAATAAATAAACAACATTTTGGTGCTATTAACCACTTTTAGTGTTGTCTTGTCGGCAACTTTAGTTAAATTAGCCACCTTCATTCCGATCACTGCTCATCATTATACCATTACACTAAATAGGGAAAGATATTATCTTACTTAAGGGCAACACTTAAAATATATTATGGTTTCAATAAATATTTTCAATAAGATTTAATTTTATAACTAACATACACCAATGAAAAATGGGAAAATAATTTCTTCTTA
Organism: Eudonia mercurella; assembly: GCA_963082485.1. NCBI lineage: Eukaryota > Metazoa > Arthropoda > Insecta > Lepidoptera > Crambidae > Eudonia > Eudonia mercurella. Next base: position 12,576,742 of record OY720032.1, on the reverse strand, counting down.
CTAGTAACACTTTCATAAAATCGCGGCTTGTAATTTTATTTTTAAAAGTAGTAAATATTTAGCTCAATACAAGTCAATTTGTAATACTTACGTATGAAATGTTATGTTAAAAGCTTTTTTGTCCTTATGCGATGCGTTGTGACACCCATTAATTGCACAAACCGTCATAATGTAAATAATTGTCGGAGATGTTTGCACTAGCGCTTGATCTTGACAACTGATGTGACGTTCGGGCGGACTGAGCCAAAATGGCTTGGTTTGAATTGCTTCACTTTTCTTGCGTCTACTCGGTTTCTATGCGTTATTATTCTAAGCTCCTAAGCAACAAAGGCAAATTCATCAGACGTCGTCAACATGCAATATGTCATATTGCATATTTAAACTAAAAAATGCTTGTTAAAATTGTGTAAATCTAAAAGATCAAACGTATTGTGCATCGCAAAATGGCACACTACGCAGATAAAAATATAATATATCGAATAATTATCAATATATTCTTATTAATATTAAAACGATAAACATTAAAATTATAAAATATGGTTTTCATACCCAAGTCTTACGTGCTAACTAACACATTCCTGTACCTATAGGTCTGATGAGGTCAAATCCCGATTTGATCGAAGTGTAGGACGCCCTCAGACAGAGCGACGATCTTCGCAAGTTGGCTGGCAAGAGCTGGATGAGAGTAGCCGCCACAGATGGTCTGTGGTAGCCGCGGATCGTGCTCGGTGGCGTGTACTTGGAGAGGCCGATGTCCAGCAGTGGACCAGTGTAGGCTGATGATGAGGGTTCGATCAAACCTCAAGAAATAAATCCGTTAGTCAAAGGCTGAAACATGTAGTTTGGTCTTCGACTACGACTTCTTCAGACCTGAAGTTTAACTAGCCAAACCAAGAAGCGCTAGATCTTCGAAGTTTGACTATAAAGCAAAGTAGATATATAACATTAATAAATACAATGGTGTCAAATAAATTAAATAGGTACAATAGACGTATTAGGGTTGTGGAATGGCCTGCCAAAGCCTGATACACTCTCTGGCGCACTTGGATGATGTATTTTTAAAAACCGGACTAACATAAAAAGTAACTGCAAAGAGAAAAAACTGAAAAAAAAACAAAGCTCTACGATCCCAGAATTCAATTTGAGTAATCTAAATAGGCGGGGACAATCACCAAAGAGAGTGTGGATTTAATTGAGCTAGCCACGGCCATTTGGTTGATGATTGTCCCCGTCTGCGCCAACTATCAATATTCAATGTATTTATAAATACTCATTTATTAAAGATTTTATTATTAAAGTATAGGCACAGTATGCTTTTAAAACTGTGGTATAGGTATCGGACAAGGAAATATTTCACGTTGCATTCAACATTGCTCAAATTAAATTCTGGGATTGTAGAACAATTTTTTTTTCTTTTCAGTTTTTTCTCTGTGCAGTTATTTTTTATGTTAATCCGATTTTTACGAATATGTCATTGTTTTTTATATAGTTGTTTTAGCAGTCGGGTTTTTTGTTTTATTTTAATAATTTGGTTTATTTCAAACTTTTTAGTTTTGTAAAGTAAATAGCCAAGCATTTCAAAACCTACATAAAAATCACATTATTTAAATTCCGTAGACGTTGTTGTTCGTCTAAAGAATTTTAATCGTGTGGTCGATCTAACAGTTTTTTGGGGTCAAGACTTTTACGAACCAGGTAAAAAGAATAAAAAACGCCTTACTCTTTTAAATAGCAAAGTCATAGCGCATACACCAATTATCATGGCGTAAAAACGAAACTCTTGACGTCTAGTAGTTTTGACTGACGAGTTTATTGAGTTTTTTTGACATAAGTATAAAATCTGCTAATATTCCCGAAAACAAAACACCATAAAACACTGCTGTAAATAAAAATTATTACTTAACCACATCTACGTCCATAGAAAAATTGGCCATATCCTTGAAATTCCGTAGACGTCGTAGTTCGTTTAAAGAATTTTGATCGTGTGGTCTATCTAACAGTTTTTTGGGGTCAAGATAAATAGCTAACCCGGCCAATGTTTTTACTTATTTTTTTGTTTTTTTATTTTTATTTTTTATAGCCTATGTCACTCCCACAGTCAAAACAAATCTAACGACACCTCATATGTTAAAATCCACAATGCCGTTTGGGCTGTAGGGCGTGCCAAAGAAACATACATACATACATAAATACATACATACATACATACATACATACATACATACATACATACATACATACATACATACATACATACATACATACATACATACATACATACATACATACATACATTCATTTCATTCATTCATTCGTCGTTCGTTTGTGATTGCTACTAGACGCGTATTCTCGTTTCTCTTAACTTTCCATCATAAGTGCAATTGGCAATCGTTGCAAAAATTCACGTCAAGGTCACGTGTCCTGACGGTCACGTGTCCTGACGCAAGTTTAACATTTTTTACCCATTCCAAAAAGTGCACAACGCCGCTAAAGAAGTTTTCACTTCAAAAATGTCCACCCGTGCGAAGCAGGGACGGGCCGCTAGTTGGTAATAAATTAAAGCAGGTAATCAGTATTCAACTGTTGCGAAAGACTAAATCAGTTTCTGACCCCTACTTTTACCGATTGGAAGAAAAAACTGTCGATGACTGGTTCCTGTCGGGCAGTGGTGCCACTAACCTACTCTATAATGTAGATGTCAACTCTCAGAGCAAGCAATAGATGTAGAAGTGACCTTTGTTAAACTGCGCGCTTTTATCTGGTTTAGTTGGGATTAAAAAGATTGAATGAATGAAATACGACAAGAAATACCACGCTATTACATCAATTACAATAATAGATATTATATAATAAAATTGAGAATATTTGAAGTCTTATATCATAGGTCACACAGCAATGTTTGTTTACACGCGTAACGTAACATAAGTTTATGAAAACGATCGGCATGTTTGAATTATAAAGGTATGCCCTTTACGGATAAATAATAATATTTATTATAAACAGTAAGCCTTGTAGTCCAGTATAAACTATATTTAGGTTTCGAAATTATTGTGATACCCATTATTAATCCACATTATGATTCATATTTGAGTTGAAAAATCAAAAATAATCTTTAGTTTAACATAAACTTTTATAACTTTTTAAACTATCATGGTCACTTACATTAGAATAAATATTATTAACGGGATTATTACCATGTTTTTACCATTACCATTTACCACAACTTCAGTACATCCGTGATCATGGCGCATGCAACTGTGCCGAAATATCGGATACTCAAACACAACAAAAAACATGGTAATAATCCCGTTAATAATATTTATTCTAGTAAACTTTTATTATAAAAAAACATAACCCTCCTTCTGACGCAGTCGGGTAAAAATAGACTTTAAAGTTAATACTTATACTAGCATCTAAGCTCAATAAATATTTCTTTTTAGGACCTAGTACTTAATTATTTAATTTGTTTTACGCTTAGGTAGTTACTTTTTATCATCATTATCATCGTCACTAGCTCATTTTATGTCCCCACTGCTGGGGCACGAGCCTTCCCTATGGATGGATAGGCAGAACGAACTATAAACCAACACGCCGGCCCAGTGCGGATTGGTGGTTATTAACGACTGCTAATGCAACCGGGACCAACGGCTTTACGTGCCTTCCGAAGCACGGAGGAGATCGAGATGATACATTTTTATCACCCATCCAATGACCTTAGAAATCACAACCGGGCGCGTTAACCACTGCGCCATCGTGTTACTTTTAAAGGCGTTTAAAAGTTATATTTGTTCTATGTTATCGAATGGTAAATAAATATGGCACTACGTTGTGCTGAATGCTGCAGCAGCTTACACTGAGGTGGGCTCTAGTTGGCCTCACACACACACACACACCATTGCTCTTTTTCTATTTTATTTGTTTTTAGTTTTAATAAATCGGTTTTTACTTTGTTTTTGTAATTGTCTTTTTTTTGTGAGGTTAATAAATGTTTTTCTATCTTTCTTTCTTTCTCACAAAACACACTGAATTTCAAAATCTCATAATAAAAAATATATATTATAGCTTCATCGCTGTACCGATGTCGCGTTTGAATGTTGTTTAGGTTTTATTACGGAGTTGTAAACTTTACGATGCCAGTCGATTGAGTGATTTCGTTCACAGTCATTCGAACGAAGTGCAAATTTTTTTTATTCAACAAAATGAGTATAGGAGAGTAAGTACCAACGTTGCCTATAAAAGAAACACGTTACTGATATTTGTTCACAGAGCACTATAGTAACGCTAAGTGTAAAGTCTTCCTGTACCCACCATGTAAGTAGACAATATATTGCTTTTTATTTTAATCTTTAAAAAGGTGAAAAGATGATTTTAAAAGATCTTTTAAATTATGCGCTATCAATAGTAATCAAACACTTTGAAAAACAAGTGTTGAAAAAACTTCCAAGAGCGGGATTCGAACCCGCACCCCATGACATGCTGTGTCAGGTGCACTACCAACTATGCTTTCGTAGATTAATAATAACTGTTCTGTTAACTCATCCCGAAAAACGGATACGCTTGTTTATAGGTATGGGTTCACGTCAGTGTAGTTTAAGAGTGCGCCGATCTAAAAATGCCAAAAATGCAGTCACGGTTAAGTTGATATAATTGAAAACACGATCGTAGTAAATAAACAAAATATATATTTAGTATCAAAGGGAACGTGTTTACAATTAGTCGTTTCTAGTAACTAGTTGTTTCTACAATATCATTTAAAGTTGGGCAAAAATCATGAAAACGAGTGGCAGCGCTTAGTTGATATCTTATAGTTTATCAAAATTATTGTACCTCTGATGTTATCTAAACAGGTCTAAACTACAAATCGTCCGTCTCACATTTTAGATTTATCGAGCGGTTTTTTTAATTATTATTGTTCAAATTAACATGTTAAATTACCCATATAAAAGTAGTATGGCCGCGCGGCATCAAATAAATATGGACGAAATAAAATATATGACACTTGTCACTTACGGACGGGACACAAAAATTTAATTTTAATTGTTTAGTTAGGGCACTGGTAGGCCACTCTTGACGCAAACTCAATCTCAATACAATCCAATGCGATTAATATGTATCGATATTGTGATAAGTTTCCCAATTTCGGAACGCCCCATCTCGATAATAATTTGTTCACTCAATTTCCACGCAATTTAATTCCAATGTGGCGCTATCATCGCTTTTAAGAGTGCCATTTGAATTTTTTAGATTTGTGATTGGAAATTGATGGTTGCAATTGTGTTTCAAGAGTAACCCTACTGATCAATGCTCGCCGCAGATAAGAGTTTACCGTAGCTATGGGGATTGAACCACGATTTCTCGGAATTAACTCTACAGTAATCAAAATCGAAATACCGATACTAATGAAACAAAAGATTACTAAATAGTTGTGTCATGCGTGTACTTTGCGATGTTTGAGCACAATTTATTAAATTTCGTTAGCGAATATTTACAAATATAATAATATTATATTTGTAAATATTCGTTGGTATACATTCTCTCTTTTGTTTCGTTTACAATGATAGGTTTTGATCGTCAAGTTTTGCTGTTGACTTTATACTGTTTTGGACTAGTATACTGCGTAATCAATGACTGTAAAATTTCTTTGAGTGCGGCAGTAAGACGGTATCGTTGTGGCGCCAGTGTTCCCAGTATACGTCGCCAAAAAACAACATAGATTTCCATTGAAATTTTACGGAATGACAGCTAGAAAGCAGGTGCTAAAGACTAGAATCAGTTGGTGATCTCTATTTTAATCGTTAAAAGAATAAATGTCGATCACTGGTCCCTGTCGATCACTGGTTCCTGTCGAGCACTGGTCCACTACCTTATGTGATAGTGGTTAGACTTGGTTTTCACACTGCTGATTTAAAATGAAAATACTTCAGTGTTTTTCCAAATAGCTTCAACTGCTTTTATTTCATAGACTCCTTCCAATACCTTGCTACTGCCATTGTTATTGTCACGTGGCGTAAGGGCTCTTTCAATTTAGACGTTTGTTGCCAGGCAGCTCCCGCATGTGTGCAATGTGTTAAACCGCACTAATAGCGGCCATAAACGGGTAGTTCAAGCTGCAACTGCATAGTGAACTACGCAACTGCTTGAGCGGTTACATGTAAGTATGTTTGTAGATAGAAGACTGTGATTCACTATGCAGTTGCAGCTTGAAGCTGCCCGTGGGTGGTCGCCCTAAATTGAAAGAGCCCTGATGCCTAAATGCCTGACTACTGGATGGATAGATAGATTAAATTTATTGGACACTAGAAACACACGCATTTTCATAAGGATACTGCTTTGGTATTGTGAATTCACAACATCATGCTCGCAAGCTTTGCTTTTTTATGTTATTTTGCGTTGCACGTTACTTTATTTTGTAAAGTGGTCTATTGTTGTTAGCTACTTAAACGCGTTGTTCATAGACTTTATTAATTTGTTTTTCATTAACATTAGCTCTTTGTGTTGCATGTTCCTTCATAAAATCTATTAAGAACTACAAATAGTTGTGGTTTATTTGCCAGATTAAGTGTTAGTTTCCAAAATGTTAGTAGACTTTGTTTATCTCAAAGAAAGGGCAATGGGCAATTTGAAAGGGATCAGCCCCTCTTTCGAATTGGCCTTTGCCCTGTCTTTGAAATAAACAAAATTCCTTTTGCCTTTTTCAAAATTCTTGTACACGAACTTGAGTTTGTTGCATCAATAGAGATTTGCTATGACAAGTTTTATCGAAACCCTAACTATTCAGAGAAATGATTGAACCTATACGCGTACTGGAAGTACCTATTTGGTGTAATTAACAGATTTTAAAATGTTTTTAAATAATTTTTAACGCTTTGTTGTTGATGTTAGTGACGAGAGTTGTTGACATTGAATGGGCGCCTTTGGCTTTCAAAGTAAAAAGTGTTGAATAATTTCGGCGGGCTGGCTAGAACCACGATAGCTCAATTGGAAGAGCACCTGACCCGGTACGTCAGAAGGGTGCAGGTTCAAATCCTGCTCGTGGAATTTTTTTTAGCAGATTTTGCTGATATAAAACATTAAAATTAGATCTTTTCTTTAGAGTGGCATTCGACATTAAGTACTATTAAAAATGGATCTAATAAGCGACACTATGTTGGTTGGTGTAATAAATAAATCAGGATGCGTTGTTTTTAAAACACAGGTTCGATACAGGGACATGTTTTTTTTTCTAATAATGATGTGTTTTTATTCTTTATTAAAATGACCCAAGACTCTCAATGAGCTTTTTCGCTATTTCTCATAGTTCATTCATAGTTTAATATAGTATTAATATTTTTTTAAATTTATCTTCAGCACTTTGTCGGCGTGATTAATATGTATATTCATGTCAAATTACAGCTTTCTAGTACTAAAAGTCTATAGTTAGGCTGGGGACGAACGGACAGACAGACAGACAGACATGGCGAAATTATAAGGGTTCCTTGTTGACTACGGAACCCTAAAAAGGCAATAAAAGCGCCAATTGTCCTTTAAACGGGGATTCTTTTTATATTTCCTTCTATGTTATTTCAGCATGCTTGTTTATTAATTACTAATATTAACAACACTTTTACGAATTTTACACATTAATTTATACTGGCGTTTTGACAGGGTCTGTGGTAACAATGACTGCCCTCCCACGACCGACTTTTTGTAGGACCGACAGTCGGACCGATTTTTTCACCAAGATTTTTTTACAAATTTTGTGACCGACATTTTGTAAGACCACACGTCTTACAAAAAGTCGTTGCAACATAGAATTCAATACGTTTCATTTTCACCGAATAAAAATTCGGTCACTGATAATCAGTCGTGGCCGCCCCTTGAGGCTGTTTAGGCTTAAAAGGGTTAGTCGTAAGCGTCAGAATAAAATAATATTAGGTATACAGGTCGACTTTTTTATCACCATCCAAACCTGAGATGACTCCCGTGATACAAACGAACAACTCTAATGGACCAACTCCCTAACTCGAAAAAAAAATCAGCTGTTCCATACAAAACATCAATATTCTATACATAATATGTTCTATACATTTTGGTCGAATGAAGTTGGTGATAAAAAGTCGACCTGTATAAAATAACTAGCGGCCGCCCGTGGTTTCACCCGCGTGGTTTCCGTTCCCGTGGGAATATCGGGATAAAAATTATCCTATGTGTTAATCCAGGTTATAAACTATCTGTATGCCGAATTTCATTCAAATCCATCCATCCTTTGCAGCGTGAAGAAGCAACAAATACACACACATACACACAAACTTTCACATTTATAATATTATTAGTGTGGTATATGCGTAAAATTCGTAATTTGTGAAAAAAGACAATCTTTGCGTAAAATTATATATAAATAATCATTCGTAATATATGTTATCTCCATCCCCATCTTCTCCCGTGGGTGTCGTAGAAGGCGACTATGGGACCATTCCAGAGGATGGGCAGCAGCGGCTCTCTGTGATTATTCTCAACTTACTGCGATCGCCAACCCGCCTGCCAAGCGTGGCGATTATGGCAAATTCCCCTCAAAATGATTTATCCTTGAGGGAGGCCTTTATCCAGCAGTGGACGTCTTTTTGGCTGAGATGAGATGATTATGATGATGAATATGTTAAAAATTTAATTTCGATTGCAATTACGTTGTATTTTACAGGATATCTGCAGTGACGGTAGTAGTATGGGGCCTGATATGGCTTACGAAGTGGTTGTCGGATCTGCCGAGCCCTCCAGAACCTGATAAGCCGACCACGCCCCCCCACGACAGACATATGCCCCCCGTAGCGGGTGCGGGTGTATTAGGATAGCCTTGGAATTGGAATCTTATAGCAGATTCAGATAAAGTATAATTGTTTGTTTTGTGATGATTCATATATTAATATAATGTTATATTGATAAGTTAGTACTACTTAAGTCTTTACAATCTTTGCAGGCATGACTAGACTAAAAATCGAATTAATTGTTAAAATCACTTGTACAATGGACAACATGTTTGTTGTACAATTTCGAAATGTCACATTGTACCAAATAAATTGTATTTATAGTACGTTTAATTAGTTTAGTTATGTACCATAGGCATAGAAGAGAGATGTGGTACCTACTCTATTGCTAGGAAATGGCTTCTAAAGTATCAAAGGTGCCATATATATAAGTAACTAGGTAATAGATATGTTATAATTGATGTGCCCTTTCCAGGGTCTACAATGAATTTATTGTAATTTTACCTACCATTTTCTTACTATAATATAATACAATAAATAATTGCGTTTTGAGGTATATGATTATCTCTACTCTCGTAAAAATGTTACTACTATACTTGTTTAAAGAAATATACCTACTATTTCTGTTTCATAAAGTGCATAAATTCATAGTTCATAAATGTACTTTACATTGGACAGTTAATCAAAATAAAGTGAAATACTTTTTTAGTTTTAGTTCTATTTAAAATCCTTTGCTCAAAAAACCTAGGTCGAAATTTGGTAGTAGGTGAGGACTAACATATAGTCCCATGACAATGAAGTGTATTAGCGCACAGTTTTGTTTGAAGGACTTAGTTTTTTTATACTTAAGTAAAGTGTAAGTTTAAACTTAAGTCAAGATTTAAAGGCCTTTTTTTATTTGTAAATAGCGCCACAGAGCTGCGATTTGAAGATGCGCATTTTAAAGCTACCCGTTTTTAGAGAACGGATAAGACCTGGATTTGAATCGACAGTTTATGTAAGATTTGGAGCTGAAATGATTTGATTTTACAGTAAATCAGCAAACGGCGACTGTCGGCAACCGACTTTACTTTTAATTTAATTAAGGACAAATTCGATTATAAAATTATTTTAAAAATTAAATACAAAATGTGATAATAGTTACTTTAATATGTTTTTTATTTGAATTTATCTTGCACTTTACTTTGCTTTGGTTTTTAGTATACCTAAGACCGAAGCAAAATACTAAGTAAGTAAAAAAAATATACATATTTTTTTACTTACTTAGTATGTAATGATGATTTCGACTCCATAATCTTGTGGCAGCGCTATTCTAAAAGTGGAGACTGACCGGAGCATTTTGCCGTAACGTTTCATGTTCGATGCGAGCATTCGCATGGTCAGTACAGTGAGAAGAGCCGCTCGCCGCGAATGGTACTCATTACTATTAAATAATTTATCATCATTATAATATTATATATCCTAGAAGCGATGGGTCAATCGCAAGAAGCTAAGTCTTCCAGCTTACATAGGTCTGCACCAGACATGGCTGTTTCGGCGGCCACCTGTGAAGGATCGGCCAGGAGCCCAACCCCGTTTGACAGCGAGCGCCAAGAACTGCGCGCTGTCATCGGACCCGACCTTACGCTGACGGCTGTGGCAATTGCCATGGTTGGAAGCAAGAGGTCGTAGAACGCCTTCACCACCTACTGCGAGACCATCATCGCACTGAAGGAAAAGGCGGAGAATGCGATTGAGGACGCCACACTATCCAGCGCGTCAAGGCGCAGACGAGTGGGTCGTGTTTCACCCATCTTAGCCAATCGCGGGGGTAGGCGTCTCCACCATCCCCACACTCCCCGCGATATATCCTACGAAGACGTGAAGGCCCCCCCTCGTATCTGAAGGGTTCGACGCCTTCGTAGATGTCGTAGGGCTGTAATGGAGAGCCCTAGAAGGAAAGAACCGAGTGGTTTAGTAGATCGGGCCGACCATCGTCCAACCCCACATACCTCCCGGGTCCTAGCAACAACCCTGTCGAGATGGTTCCGTAGGGAATTCCTCCCGTAAAAAAAGGGATTATAAACCTTAACACGATCGACAGTTCTATAGAATCGGTTTACAGCGGCGATATTCCCGGACTGTTACGTTATGACTTAGGGACCTTCAAGAAACAGTCAGTACCGTGTGGGTAGCTAAACTAAGCGTACGTGTTTATTTGCGATTTTCATAGATCGCAAACCTTTTTAAATTTTTATAAGTTATGGATTGAGTTTATTTAATCAATATGCTTCAATGTGCTTTATGCAATATCCAATTCTCCGATTCTCCACTTGTAGATTGTAAAATATTAGATTTTAGCTGTACCGGACTAACGGAGGCAGGCTGGAGGAGACTGGGTACGGACCGTAGATCGACCTGGAGATTTGTATCCATTTTGTATCCTACTTGTAGAACAGCAAGTGCGGCTCCACTTAGTCCGAGCGAGTTGGCTTCTACGGCGATTATACTTCAGGAAATCCGTGACATGAAAATGCAGCTGGCGGAGTCTAATGAAATTAAGACTAAGCTTGCTTGTCTCCCAAGTCTAGTGGAAGAGATTAGATCCATGAAAGAGGACATAACCGAATTAAAAAAGTCATGTGAATTCTCGGCTTCTTGGATCGATGATTTGATGGTTAAGACTACTAACACCGACAAGAAGGTTGCTGATTTGGAAAATAAACTTTTAGCTGCTGAAGATTCAATTATTACTTTAAAATCTCAGTTGTACAATACCGAACAGAAGGTCACGTCTTAACAACGTTGAGATTAAGGGTGTACCATTAAAAAAAGACGAAAATCTCTTCAATATTATAGAAAACATTTGCAAGGAAATTGGATACAACTTCCTGAAAACTCAGATAAACTATATCTCAAGAGTACCTACATAAAATTCAAAGGACAAAACAATAGTAGTGAGTTTCGTCAATCGTTACTTAAAAGAAGACTTTATATCTACAGCACCTACACTTAAAATATTAAAAGCAGATGACATTGGGTACGGTGGAACAACGTGTGTTTTTTAATGTTCACTTGAATTCGGAATCCAAGCAGTTATTAATAAGGCTAAACAACTTGCCAAGGACAAAAAATTACAGACGTCTTGGTCAAGTTGACAAATACATGCAAGAAAGAACGATTCATCCTAGCACTTTTGATTTTTTTTAAACTATTGTTTAACATTTAATTTGTTGTATGTGCGTAGTAGTACATACTATGATATCTATAACAGTATTTATGATTTCTATGGGTGGATGTCTAAAGGTGATCTACTGATGGCTTAGTTAAACCATGGTCTAAGACTGATGGATATCGAAAGTGTAAATACAAGAAACTCTAATCTGAATATTTATTATAATTATATATTTATTATTATTTCGTTCGTTCCCTGAGGAACCGGCTAAGGTCGTAGACCGTGCTGCCATGTCATTAGTTTCTTAATATTTCTTTTCTGTATGATGATGATGAATGATAATAGGAATGAGAAGTGAGAAATGATGTACCCCCAACCCCTCGAGTATCTCAGTAAAGATGTGGGGCTTTACTAATTCCTCGACCGGACTTCTTGAGAGAATTTGAAAAGTGACGTTGCACTGTTTTGTTTCATTTGCCAACACTCATGCACACTCACGAACACTTAACGGTTAATAATCAACCATTATTTTACATTAATATTCGTTATAACACAAATTTTAGAAAATAAAACAAAACCGCAGACATGACTCTTCACTTTCACGCCAAGAAGTCCCTTAATAAAGATTACATCAGATGAAAGAGGAATTAAACTTTATGGCCTTGGACCACAGCATTTTAAATAATATAAAAAAGCTTTGCCCCTTATTCTAATTTAAATTCAAAATTAATTTAGGTTTAATGATAAATGAAACACAGATAATTATCAAGATTATTTTAATTTCTTGTTTGCCTGGTATTTAATAAATGGGTCATTCTTCTAGACTGCATAAATTATGTTGGATCTAAATATCTTAAAATATATTATACACATAAAAACAAAAATCACATGGAATGAAAGATAGCTTTAATAACATTGATTAATTAATAAATCTGCACAATTTTCTTAAAATATAACTTTAATAAAATAAGATTTTTGTTTCATTTGTCTCCCTCTGTGGTCTGTTGGAATTCGACCTTCACAGGTTTGACCAGGTTAAAAAAATACTTAATGAACATTAACTTTTTTCTTTATATACCCATATATTTACAAGAACCCTTGTGTACAACATACCTTTACGAAATTAAATTTAGAAATGTTTTACAACAGTAATTCCGGTGTTCTCAAAATGTCCCATAGTTTGCGTATCCTTCCGTGGTTATACACAAATTTCGCAACAGGTAACAAATTAACGACCGCAATGATTTAATTTTTGCCTTCCAACAACACTGAAGTGTACGTTTAAATGCCAGTGCATCGTGCTTCTGGTTGAACGCAACAATTGTGTCACAAAAAATCATTCTCATAGTAAAAATTTTAGTGTAAAAGTTCAAAGATCCCTTCTGTTACTGTCGTATAGTGGTAAGTACTGCAATAAAAAATATAATTTGATGTTGATCTTGTACATAATTGGGTGTTTTAGTTGAAAACTATATTGTTTTTGCATAACCTCAAAATACAAACTATCCAGAAATTGTTTCATGAAGAAACGTCCCTTCCGTGGTCATCTTTTCTGTGGTCCAAGGTGACCACGGAAGATATGATGACCACACAAGAGACCAACTTCTAAGTTGTGGTTTTAATTTAATTAATTATATGTTTAGATTTAAATAGATTAAACTGGTGACAAACTTCATTTAAAAAGTTAATCTTTACTTGAGCGTAGGGACTCAAAACTATTTTAATTATATTTTTGCAGTATTTTTTTTTGTAATTAGAACTTTTTTAAAGTTGTTATTTTTAGTTGTAGGTTATATAGCTATGCCATGAAAACGATGGGATAACAACAGAAGACGAAAAGAAAAGGAATCGTAAAGACAAAAAAAAATACAATGCGAAAATTAAGAGAAAAGAAGAGAAAGTTTCATGTTGCCTTAGAAGAACGTCGCCGGAAATATCGGGAAAGATATTATAAAAAAAAGGAAGAATAAAAGATAAAGACTATTAACGACTACACACCACGCGAACAAAGGGTTTTGCGCAGAAAGTGGAGAGAGAAGGCTCGAAAGTACAGGCAGAACACAAAGGGTGCTCGAAACACCACCTTCAAGCCCTTCTGTATCCAACTCATCTCGTGTATTATCTGGTGGTATAGTTGCCGCAAAAAATAAAAGAAGAATAATTACCGTGTTTTAGAATCTAGATTGGAAAAATCAATCGAAATTGCATTTAATCCCTCGTCAAATGTCAGACGAAAAAGGATTTTAGTTTTTAATTCTGAAAGTGAATCTCATGCTGAGTCTGACTGTCCGGCTATATTTGATGATCCTACGCAATCACCATTGCAAGATGATGGCCAAGCAATGCTTGATTCTGAAACTTGCTTGTCTACAGAGTCCATTACAATGCTTGAAGGACACCAAGCTAAAAAAAAAGTATAATACAATATGATATGTGGCACAGAAAGTGACTTCGACTCTTGGAGAAAAGTTCATTATGATATCGAAGATAATTCTATGAACCGTTCTGCAGGGAAGGGTGCTCGAAATAAAAATAACAACTTCATATGAATGTACCCTTTTTATTTTAAGTAAGTAAAATAAAAAGGGTAAGGATCAATGATCCTAGACAAAGACCACAGAAAAGATTATCCCTTCTGTGGTCAGTTCGATTATATTTTTTATTTGTTATATAATGATGATTATTTTAATGAAATACGTTGAATTTAAAAGTAAGATTTGTTTTCTATTTTCTTAGAAGACTGTTAATTTAGTTGCTGTATGATTGTTATTTACATTTTGAATTATGTTATCTTGTGTGGTCCTATGGGTATCTTCTGTTACCAATAATTTTAGTTTTTTTGTTATTTTTATGATACAAAGTAAAAAACGATCTAATTCCGTGCCATTTAAATTAATTTTATAGTATTTGGCATTTAATATATGAATATGAAAGATATTAAAGCACTTTTATTTCTACGAAATTTAAATTGGCCTAAAGAAGAATGACCCAAATAAGTAAATAATAATAATTATTTGTGCTTTAAGGGGGTGCAGCGCGGACGCAAAACTGCGAGTTTCAAGTTTCTTTAAGATAGCGAGCAAGCGGCGCGTGGCAGGTGGTGTGACAACGGCGCACGAATACGAATACGTACACACATTAATATCTGTACAGAGTAGGCTGGTGATTTAATTAGAGCAATGTTTACTTTCGTAAAATCATAGGCGTTTGGCTAAAAAAAAAAAAGTCTTAATATTTTCATATTCATATTTTTAAATTGAAAAATAAGACAACAGTGGCCTGCGGAATATCAATACAAACATTTTGATATCGAATCATTGTTTCATTTGTGCTATATTTACAAGTTACTATTTACACAGTTTCTGAAGAAATAAGTTTTAAGATATCATTACTTTTACGTATTGTTTATGCAGTTTTTGGGTATCTGTTTTAAATTCCAAAACAACCATGGCCTTGTCAAAGGATCAAGCTAACCTACACTAGTCCTTTTAATGTATATGACCTATTCAGCGCCTAGCACCAGTGACTTAAAACACGTAAATTTTTGAAATTCCGCGCGGCTCCACCTTTGCTATGAAATTCGTACTAAAAATATTCGGATTTAAAATTCACCGAGTCTCAGCTCAGCACGGTTTTCTTCAAGGACGATCCACCGTGTCAAATCTCGTGTTACTTAATAATTTTATCACTGTTAGTATGAAAAATAGTACACAGGTCGATGTCGTTTACACGGACTATAGCAAATGTTTCGATAGAATCCACCACACTATATTAATAAGATAATTGGAACACATTGGGATTAATGGAGATCTCTTGAGGTGGTTTAAATCATATGTTTCCAACAGATCCCAGGCTGTTGTTATTAATAATTATATTTCAAGTAGGGTCATTGTACCTAGCGGAGTGCCCCAGCGTTCACTTCTTGGTCCACTTTTGTTCTTAATCTTTGTGAATGACATTGGCTCTTGTTTCCATCACTCCAGGTTACTTTGTTTCGTAGATGACATGAAGATCTTTAAATCCATTTCATGTGCATCCGATATATTAGATCTTCAGTCAGACCTGACGCGTCTAGACAGTTACTATGAGGCTAACCAATTGGATATCAATCCACTAAAATGTTCTGTTATAACTTTCAGTCGGACGACAGTTAATATTTTGTCTAATTACAAAAAAAGGACACAAATTTGCAAAGATTCTTCGAAATACGAGACCTTGAAATTCACTACGACTCAAAGCGTATTTTGGACGTTTATATTGATAGGACTGTTAAGAAGGCTTCATAGGCACTGGGATTTGTTATGAGATCCTCGTCAAGTTTTAATGACATTAAACAATCAAAATACTGTATCGCATCGAGCAATTGCAGAAAAAAAAAATTTATGCTACCGTCTGAAGTTGCCTTATAATTCTAGAAACTATTTTAAACGATATTCGAGGTTTCACCTTCTTCCCTTACAAAAACGAATGGAAATATCAGATATTATTTTTTTGCTAAAGATAATTACAAACAAGATACATTCTACTGAGCTTCTTTCCAAAAGTTACCTTAATATTCCATCAAGATCAATAAGATATTACTTTCCAATTCATCTACCGTTAGTTTCATCAAATTACCGTCAGAACGATATTCTTTGCTAGCTCAAAAGTCTAAATGAGTTTTCTAAAACAAATAACTTTGATTTAGTAAATATTTGATTAAGTGAACTTTTTATCCAGTTTTTATTTTGTTTTTTAAATATTTTTTAATAATTTTATGTTCTATTGTCCACAAAAACCTTGTTAATTAATCTGTTTTTAAACGTGGAGACCTGTTATTGGCCATCTGTAACTTATATATGAATGTTTCGCGTGCTGTTGGTCTTCTGGAGACAAATAAATAAATAAAATAAATAAAAATAAATAAATAAGATTACTCTCTCCTCAAAAGCCAAACGCATCTGCATATGATTCCCCTGGTGTGCCATGGGAGGTGGGAGTACTGATCATCACTTTCCATCAGATAACCGTTAGTTTGTTTGGCACAACTTGTATAACAAAAACCTAAAACTTAGGGATCGTTGGTATAACGGGTATAACGTTCCTTTTACTACAACCCTTAAAACAAAATAGTAATGTAGGTAGGTACGTAATCCATATAGATACCTACTTCTATTAATAGTTTACGTGGGAACGCCACATACCTTACCATAAGTAAATATGCCAGAAAATATTGAATATGAAATAGGCGAATACAATAACTTCATAAACACGATGAAAAATAAATCTAGCGCAAAATATTTTGGTTATGATATCACAAGCAACGATTGTTTCCTCCATAGTGTTGACTGTTGACAAATACTTACTAAGACAATATTTTTAATTATTACGACAAACCTACACCTTCTAAAAATAAAATTGCACTTCATTTCCTGCACAGCGCTAGATGACAGCTGGCTATTAATAAAGAATACCTAATTAATGAAAGTGTACTTAAAAAAATAAGTTCCTGATATTTATTGACGCCCTAAGAACAAAACAAATTAGTACTTGAGTATTTCAGTGAACGCAGAGAAACATCAGTTGCAAGTTACCTAAAAAAGCTATTTGGCACTGTATGAAGAAAGGTACCCGTAAGTCAAATATTCAGTATATTACAGTATTATAATTACTTTTATAATTTCATATTTTGAAAAGTTTGGTGGCGGTTTGATCATGTTCTTGCCATCGATAGCATAAGTCCAACTTTTGGGTGAGGAACTCAGAACCCGGGTTATTTTGGTTGTTTTTATGTAACTGTCGATACAAGAATGTTTAACATTGCTGCCATTATAGTGGCACTA
The DNA here is from genome assembly GCA_963082485.1 of Eudonia mercurella. Taxonomy (NCBI): domain Eukaryota; kingdom Metazoa; phylum Arthropoda; class Insecta; order Lepidoptera; family Crambidae; genus Eudonia; species Eudonia mercurella. The sequence goes on along the minus strand of OY720032.1, from coordinate 12,559,025 downwards.
TTTTGTAATACATAAAAGTAGTAACTAGACAATCTCCCTATCCATCCATAGGGAAGGAGCATCATCAGGACATTTTGTCCCCACTGTTGAAGATGAACTAGCCAATTAAACCGAAGCACAATAGCATTTGTTCCCTGTTGGCTCAAAAATTGAGTTTGGGGACCTCTAGACTCGATCTCTGTGGCCACATATTGGCAGTTAAATACGTTCATGTATGAACATCAAATAAATAGGAACAATACCTTGATCGCAAGGCCGATAACTCGTCAGTTACATAGTTACGGTAAAGGTAACAGGTATATAGTTAGTATTAATAATATTCGGTAATTATTTACAAATACGTTATGATTTGGTGAATGTGATAAAACAGTGCAATTAATCACTTTTACTGGTTGTTATATTACTAACTACCATTCCCTGGAAAACCTCTGAAGATGTTTCGTTTTACACAGGTTGAAGAACAGCTTCTGGCCCCAAAAACGTCCGGCGACGCTGAAAATGCAGCCTTAAGCAACCAGCAAATTCTCTCAAAAATAACTCAAATTGGCAAAAATATTTAGTTAATTGGCAGTTAAGCTGGTTTGCTATGTACCTTGTATTTTCGAGTGTGCTGAGCGCGATGAGCACGGTGTTCGTGGCCGCGTGGGTTTGGCACAAGGTGGTGGACTTACTGCCCGACTATGTCCCGCCCACGCCGCTCGTTTCCGTGGAAGATGACAGATAGCATGCATCACCCTCAAACGGACGGAAGAAAGGTGAACAGGGTGCCAAGTGTAAGTTTTGTATATTATCCGTATTCATTCGATTACGAATTTCGAGAATTAGTATGACATGAAAGCAGCGGCTCCTAGCGACGTACGAGAAGAGTTAAAATTTTGCCATACAAATTCTGGCGAATGAAACTCACACTTGGCACCCAGTACAGTGCATCTATTATCTTAATGTCTCTTGGTGTTTCGGATGTCGTTGGATTTCCATCAGTGATAGAGTATACGCAGTTGCCTAGTCCTACTCCTTTTAATTATTATTAATTTATTTTAGATTGAGGGGAAATACTGTTTTGTTATATGTAATTGGTATACGCTTTATAGTTTTACAGATATATAGAGTTAGATTTCACGAAAAATCAAAACAAAACAACTTCGATCAATAATGTACACACGCCTGCACATCAACCTACCATAAACTGTCAAATTTCTTCAATAGACTTTGAATTTTATGTCTTAAGTATAAGGTTGAAAGTGTATTGAAGAAATTTGTGCTGGCAAAAAAAAAAAATAATAATAAAAAAAAATGTGAGCAAAAATGCATCCCGAAAGTGGTCCTATTTGCTCATACCTAAGTATTACATTTAAATTTAGAATAACAAAATCTAATAAAACATTAGATAGCATCAACAATGTCAGCTTACTATGAACCTTAAATCTTATGAGCGTGCATTCTATTTCGCGTAAGTCAAAACTTCCGCATTCTCGAAATCGTGTTGTAGTGTGCGCACGTACACATAAATATACTTACATCAGCTAGGCAGTGGCACAAAATAAGGTGACCCAGAAGATAATCTTAATACTTAACGCGCTTAAGCAACGCATACATAGACAACCTCTCACAAACACGGATCTCGGAACGGCTCGGAACATTTTGAGCGCAGCTGTTGCGAGATTCCGTGTCCGTGATAGGTTGTCTGTATGTGCGTTGCTCGAGCGCCTTTGTATGAAGGTTACCTTCTGCAGTCTCCTTATTTTGTGCAATAACGACGGTGACGTGCACTGTTTGAGCATGTCATCCTTTTATTCCGTCCACATTTCCTACTTCATTACCTGGGCTCATTATAAAGCGCCATCTCTGGGCGCTTTCCGCAAACATGAACCGAACGCGTCAATCAAAATAAAAAGGTAACAAAAAGGCCAGTCAACTGAACGCGTTCGCGCCAACGCCATCAATAAAGCGCGTTGCTGATGAATATACCTACAAAGTGCTGGAAAAATAGTGTTATCTTGTGTTCTCATTCTATATCTTCACTCCTTACCCCGGGGTACCTGTTCCATATGTGATAACGGACGAATACTCTGCCGCGAGTGTAAAAGGAACTGTGCGTTGCGAATACCTACCGCCGGAGCCCGAGGTAAGACACCCATCTATCATCTATTCTCCTTACCCCACATGCTGGGCTAAATTCTTATTTCATTACAATCATATTTACTTATCTAAAGTGTTAGACCTCCACCGAAGTTTCCTTGGAAAAAACCTAACATTTTATGTGGTCCTTCGAGCCGGATGTCCTATGGTAACTTGAGTTCAATTTCAATAGAAAACTTCAGTTTACAATTTACTAGGTACTTACTAATATTTTCATAGTCGTTTTACATAAAAACATACTACTATATAATAATATTACTATTTTAATGTAAAATTATTATTAGGTTAGGTTTCAATTTGGTTTATACAACAGCGTCGCATGTACTTACTTTTCTGCATGTGATTTTGGATCGTATTCAAACAAATACCTACCTATTACACGTTTTCCAGTCCACTTAGTTTTCATAATAATAAGGTAGGCACATAAGAACCTACCTACTTCTTAAAAAAAAAAAAAAAAACCTTTCAATTTTGTCGGAAGCTAGGTAGAATACTTACCTACCCACTTAGTATTATTTCGTTTCGTAGTTATTTTACCTATTTGTCAAAATGAATAAAGACGAACAACAAATTAAATTGCTAACATCTCGACGTGAATATGTTTTTAAAGACATACAAATACTGTATGATTTAAGCAAACAAATAGAACAAGACAAATCAAAACTTAGCCAATTTAAGGCTAGGTACAGACGGATAGAATCTTTGCGACAGGAATATGTTGATCTTACAAATGAGGTAAACTCATTTAAATTAAAGGTAAGGCCAGATTTGGACATAGATATGCAGAGTGTATCGGCGTTTGACGATTTGTACTATGCTGTCGTCGATACCTATATTACTTTTATTAGTGTACCAGAATCTTCTAGCACGTCTAAAGTCGATGCTACAAGAAAGCCGGTCGGTCAAGCTCGTTTACCAAAGATCGAGCTGCCTAAGTTTGACGGAAACATTGAGTATTGGCAAACATTTTATGACACGTTTTTATGTTTAATTCATGATAATAATAACATCAGTAAAATCGAAAAATTTCATTATTTGATAGCTTGTCTGACTGGTTCTGCATTATCAATCGCTAAAGGCATTCCAGTAACATCTGATAATTATCAGGTTGTATTTGATGCGTTGGTTGATCGTTTTGAAAACAAAAGAATCCTGTCCGCTAACTACCTTGATAAAATATGCAACTATCCTTCTTTAAAAAATGGCAATTTAGTTGAGTTACGTAAATTCACTAGCATACTAAATGAGTGTGTAAACGCCCTTAAGGCCGCAAAGATTGACAATCTTGGCGAGTTTATTTTATTTTATTCAGCGTCCCGTACTCTGGACGCCGAAACTCGTAAGCGTTTTGAGTCGCAAAATAATTCTCAAATACCTACATTTACCGATCTTTTGTCATTTTTACAAAGTTATGTGAAGGTATTGGAAGCAAGTGAGTCGAGTCACTCCGTTCAAAACCCGCCTAAATACGGTGCAGTAAAATCTAATTTCCCACGGAACACGGGTAATCGTAATAACAGTGAAAACAAAAGTTATAAATCTTCTACTTTTACAGCCAATACAAATGGACCTTATTCTAACGACGATAAGGTTGAATCTTGTGCGTTTTGTTCGTTACCACATTCTGTTTACAAATGTTCTGCATTTAAAGCTTTGAATTATTTACATAAAAATAACTTTGTAAAAAATAATAATTTATGTAGTAATTGCTTACGTAAAAATCATCATGCCGATTCATGTTTTTCAAAATCTCGTTGTTTTTCGTGTGGTGCGCGTCATCACACATTATTGCATCCTGCCACCGCTGACGTCACTGGTCCCGGTGTCGGTACCAACCCTAGAAGCGTTGCCGTACCGAGCGCGAGCTTGAACTCTGAGGTTCCTAGCACCACCACAGTGTGCGCGAGTAGTGCTGGCTCACTCGTCGAACAAAGTCGTGCGTTAGTACTGTTGGGCACCTGTACTGTGTGTGTGCGTCATACTAGCAAGCCCGGCCAGTCTTTACTTGTTAGAGCGTTGATAGATAGTGGAGCGCAGGATTGCTTTTTAAGCGTAAAATGTGCTAAACGTTTGGGCTTACCGTTACGTCGTTGCAATGTAGCCGTAGCCGGTCTAGGTCAAAACATTGTACACCAGATACAGGGTGTTACTTCTTGCACTATTTTACCACGGGACTCAAATGAAGTTTCGTTTAATATTTGTCCTATTGTGATGTCTACAATTACAAATCTAATGCCGTCGGTTGACGTCCCCACTGTTGTTCGGGACTCTTATAAACACTTAGTCTTAGCGGATAGCGAGTTCGATAAATCTGCTGATATTGATTTGTTGATCGGCGCGGAATTATTTCATATGATCTACGATGGTCAGCGTATAGAAGCAGGGCCTGGCCTACCAGTCGCCCTCCATAGCGTATTCGGTTGGGTTATCACTGGAAAGCTCGACACCAATTATTGTCGACCACCTCCAACGGTCTCTTCCCTCTTAGCTTCCACCTTTGCCGTAGACGAAGTGGTCAAGCGCTTTTGGGAGGTCGAGGAACCTCCGTTGGTCAGTGTTTCAAATCCAGACAATACCAAATGCGAACAAATATACTCTAAGTTGGTATATAAAAACCCGGGTGGTCGATACGTCGTTCCTATCCTTTTAAAGGAGCCGTACGATGAGCTCGGTGATTCTTACAAACATTCACTATCGCGTTTAACGAATTTAGAAAAGCGTCTCAATCGCGATGAAAAACTAAAAGAAGATTACTCTAACTTTATGCGTGAGTACGAATCATTAGGACATATGCAACCTATTGAACCGTCCTCTCCAAGCGGGAAATATCTCATTCCTCATTCATCACTGTGTCATACGTCCCGAAAGCACAACAACAAAACTGAGGGTCGTATTCGACGCAAGTGCAAAAAGCACGAATGCTAAATCTCTCAACGATCTTGTTTATACTGGTCCCAAGTTACAAAACGATATCGTTGACATCATCACAAAGTTTCGTTTTCCCGCAATTGTGTTCACAGCTGATATCACCAAAATGTATCGCAACATTGAACTTCGTCCGGAAGATCGTTGTTGGCAGCACATCTTATGGCGAGCATCGCCGAATGATCCCGTCGTTGAGTATGAGCTAAATACCGTCACATATGGTGTGAGTAGTTCTCCATACTTGGCGATCAGAACTCTTCACCAAGTTGCCCAAGATCATGGTTCCCAGTGCCCTCGTGCGGCCCAAATTCTTCTCCATGATACCTTCATGGATGATATCACAGCGGGGGCAACAGATGTGGATACAGCTTTGCAGCTCAAGGATGAGTTAGTAAATCTTTTAAACTGTGCGCAGTTTGAACTCCGTAAGTGGAGTAGCAACTCTGATGAATTCCTCTCTCAGATACCTTCGGAGCATTGTCAAATGCCTAAAGAGTTTTGTGATGATCAAAACCAACGTACTTTAAAGATTCTTGGTATTCAGTGGGACCCAGTTCAAGATATCTTTACTTACTCTTTCTCGCAACTAAATTCAAACTGCACTAAGCGTGCAATTCTTTCTAATGTAGCTCGTATTTACGATCCTCTGGGTTGGTTGACGCCAGTAGTCTTACTAGCTAAGCTTATATTACAAACACTGTGGCGATTTCAACTCAACTGGGACGAATCTGTTCCATCTGATGTAGCTCAAGAGTGGCAGGATTTCGTTAAAGAATTGAATACCCTTAAAGAAGTTCGACTCCCCCGACGAGTCTCGAACTCCAATGCTACTCATTTCGAGTTAATAGGATTTTGTGATGGATCCACTAAGGCTTACGGTTGTTGCGTTTACCTCCGAGCCATTAGCGATGATAGTATTTCGGTTCATTTACTTATTGCCAAGTCGAAGGTAGCACCTTTAAAACCACTTACGGTCAATCGTCTTGAGCTTTGTGGTGCCGTTTTACTTTCACGGCTGTTAAGGCACATGTGGAACTTACTCCACAGTCATATAAATCTCACTCGAATGCAAGCTTTTACTGATAGTAAAACTGTTTTATTGTGGCTTAAAACCGAACCACACAAATTAAAGACCTTTGTGTCTCATCGTGTGGTCAAGATAACTGACAACGTTAGTGCTGACAAGTGGCGTCACGTGTCTACACAAGACAATCCGGCTGATCACTGCAGTCGAGGTCTTACTTGTTCTCAACTTGTATCAACCCCCTCCTGGTGGTCAGGCCCGAAATGGCTCGCTGAAGTGTCTGACAGGTGGCTTACCAATCAATCGGTCGAACCGTTAAATCCAGTTCCCGAATTGAAAACTGTTCACGTCACTCATGTTGTGAGTGATCATGAAAGCCCTAACGTATTGTCAAATATTTTAAACAATTTTTCTTCGTTTTCTCGAACACAGCGCGTGCTCGCCTGATGTTTCCGTTTCATTAGCAATTCAAAACTAAAGCGTGATTGTAGAGTCAAAACTGGGCTAACTGTTAGTGAACTCGAGTTTTCACTTCATACATTAGTCCGACACGTTCAAACAAATTCTTTTTCTGACGAGATCGTAGCGATTCAATTGAATAAAAACTGCTTTCGTTCTATACGTAAACTGAATCCTTTTAATGATGATACGGGTGTGCTTCGAGTGGGGGGACGTTTAAAAAACTCCAATTTATCTGAATCAGCTACCCATCCTTCCTTACTTCCAAAGGATTCACGGTTATCAAAACTTTTAATAGATCATTACCATACTCTTTACTTACATTGCGGTCCTCGTACTTTGCAATCGTTGATTCAAAGGCGCTTTTGGATATTAGGTATCCGTAACTTAATCAGATCGCGATTATCAAAGTGCGTACCGTGTTTTAAGGCTAAACCTATTTTAGTTCAACCCATGATGGGAGATCTTCCTCCGTCCAGAGTTCAACCCTCGGACCCGCACCGCTCGGACTTACAAGGCTTACGTCTGCATCATAGTTTGCCTCGCGGTCAAGGCAATTCACATTGAGCTGGTAACCGAGCTATCTACTCCAGCTTTCTTAGCAGCTCTTGATCGATTCGTCTCAAGACGCGGCTTTTGCTTTTCTATTTTAACCGATAACGGTACAAATTTTGTAGGCGCTAAGCGCTATCTTGATGAAATTCACCAATTCTTACTTAAACAGTCTCCCGAAATCGAATCCAATCTTGCTGAGCGTAATATTGTTTGGAAATTTAATCCTCCTACAGGAAGTCACTTTGGGGGAATTTTCGAAAGTGGAGTTAAATCCATGAAATCCCATTTAAAGCGAGTAGTAGGTACTCAAGTCTTGACTTTCGAGGAATTGTCCACTATTCTCACTAAAATTGAAGCTGTGCTCAATTCACGGCCTCTTTGCGTGATATCTACAGATCCGCGAGAAAGAGATATTCTAACTCCTGGACATTTCTTAGCAGGATGCCCTCTGGTATCCTTACCGGAACCGAATCTCACTAACTCCTACGTCAGCCCGTTAGCAAGATGGGATATGCTTAAAAAACTTACTCAATGTTTTTGGCGTGCTTGGCAGCGCGATTATCTCCATACCTTGCAACAAAGGTCGAAATGGACTGTTAATACCGACAATGTCAAAATTGGCAACGTTGTTCTAATAGTCGATCAAAATCTTCCCTCTTTAGAATGGCGTTATGGTAGAATCGAAAGCGTACATCCTGGTACCGATGGCGTGGTGCGAGTTGTCACTCTCCGCACTAAAAACGGCCTCCTTCGTAGACCTGTTGCAAAGATTTGTCCTTTGCCTATTCAACATTAAGATTGTATACCTGCTTTTCATATTCTTAGTTAAGTTCTCTACTTTTAACTTAATTTTAGCTTCGTTTATATAATGTTAGGATAGGGACTGGAAACTTTACCATAAGGATATTCGACCGATCATGGGCGACTGTTAAATTTTGCCGTATTTCGTTTGTGAAATCCTTTGATGATTTCAAGTGGGGGGGAATGTTTGAGCATGTCATCCTTTTATTCCGTCCACATTTCCTACTTCATTACCTGGGCTCATTATAAAGCGCCATCTCTGGGCGCTTTCCGCAAACATGAACCGAACGCGTCAATCAAAATAAAAAGGTAACAAAAAGGCCAGTCAACTGAACGCGTTCGCGCCAACGCCATCAATAAAGCGCGTTGCTGATGAATATACCTACAAAGTGCTGGAAAAATAGTGTTATCTTGTGTTCTCATTCTATATCTTCACTCCTTACCCCGGGGTACCTGTTCCATATGTGATAACGGACGAATACTCTGCCGCGAGTGTAAAAGGAACTGTGCGTTGCGAATACCTACCGCCGGAGCCCGAGGTAAGACACCCATCTATCATCTATTCTCCTTACCCCACATGCTGGGCTAAATTCTTATTTCATTACAATCATATTTACTTATCTAAAGTGTTAGACCTCCACCGAAGTTTCCTTGGAAAAAACCTAACATGCACTGTCGTAGAAAGAATTTTGATACTTACATTAATTATTTGTTCAAGTTTGTTCTATTTAGTGAATTTGGCATATTCGTAAGTTCATGTATTTATATCCGATTGTTTAAATAAGTTGTTATATATTTTATGACTTACTAATTATTAAGTTAAATTATTAGACAGAATTTTGGGAAATATGGGTGGGAACGACGATTCGATTTAATTCGATATACGAGTATATTGGTGAAACGTGCCAAAGATCCAAAGGACTTTCGTACGCGATGTTATTTGATGTCGACGGCGCAAGAGCCGCGACATTATAGATTATTTCCCTTATTTTTTATTTATAGCACAAACTCTACTTAAGTTAGTTTGGCACTTGGTTCGGGCCTCGAGCTCAATACACCAAAGATCACAGTCAGATAGAAGAAGAAAGAAACAAACTAAAAATATATTTTATTTAAAAAAAAAATTTGAATTGAACATTAAAAAAAAATCAGTCTGGTTTTTTTTTTACTTTTCCTGACACAAAAATTGTAATATTTTTAAGAGCTGCCTCTCTGACGGCTCTTTTGAATGAAACTAGGGGCACGTGTAAGCGAAGAAGGCATTGCGGCCTCTCCTTTGAATTGAATCTACCGAAAGTGCTTTATTTTTCTTTTTAATCGAAATGTCTTTTGGCGTTTTTCTTGAAAACTAGCGTATAAAAATTTAAGGTTTTTCCTAAAAATAGTTTATGTTGTTGAATTTATCCTCAAAGTATTTGCAGTTGATAAAATGTGACCTTATATTTATTCGGAGAGGCCTATGTCCAGCACTGGACTAGTATAGGCTGATGATGATGATTTACCGTCATCACCACAACCGTCATTGCGGCTCCGTGGCCCCATAAGTCACCTACCGTTTTTCAAGCACTCATCGGGAATCTAGTACATTATTGTATGTGTTAATTATGGATATTGATATTTGAAATAAATTATTTATTGTTCTCTTTATTTTTTTTTCATATAAATTTACATTATTATTAATGATCGAAGTAAAACAGCAATAAAGTAAGTAGGTTGTTCTTATTTCAAATTATATACATGATAAATCTAAATAATGAATGGGCAAGAAAATTAATATGCGATTGCATTCGGTAATGCGATGATTACTTAGAGACATTAAGAAAAAAGAAGTGCTTACTGTAATTTAATATAATTATGTAAATTATACTGTCGAGTTTAATACGGACGATAACAACGGTGTACCGGACGACGATGCCGTAAGATGCCGTACGACAGTGAGCAAGCATCACCTTCAAAAAAACGTTAGGTAAATGTAATTTGTATTCTAATAAAATAATGTTTTAACTGTATACTGCATTTTTAAATCCACTCGCACCATCTTTCCCATACAGTGACTTTTTTTAAACCTTTAAAAAAAAATTAAGGTGATTGAATTGTTTTTTTAGTCGCCCATGCCTTTACGGCGTCACTGAATTTTAGGAGTGGTAAGAATCTTGCAGCATGGAATATGTAGCTTACAGTATCCTCAAACACCATTGACTAAACAATTCTCTTCATACAAACATCAGATTTGATAAACTACAAATACTCGCTAGAGAACAACGATTCATCCCTAGGATGATACGCGAGGTTATTGAAATTGAAAAACATCCTAATTTCAATAGAGTAGATGGTTGGAATCTACCACCAGCCTGGGATTGCATCATACAAAATATTAAATCCCAGCTCCAACACCATACTGCCAGACCAAAAGATACTGTAAGCTCTTTCTGCGTAAAACAGAACGCACATGATTAAATTTAAATGAGGTATACAAGCAGTAGCTTAGTTAGTAAACTAAGTATAAGACTACCAATACCTCAGTCTCTCTGTGACCACGGACCCTGGAAAGGGTTCGAAACGTCAGGATAAACATTAATTAAAAGTAATGTGTAAAATAAACGCGAGTAGATCCGTAAAAGTTGTTTCATTTCAATTCTAAGAGAGTTTACTACCGACCTCTTATACTAGATTCTTCATGGCGTCCGAATTGGTTTTTTTTATACCTAGCTCGGCAAATGACTCCACTCCACCTGATGTTAGGTGGAAACGGAGTCCAGACGCAAGGACCACTGGTGCAGGTGGCGGTGGTTTTGGGAGCAGTGACGACGGATTGTTGTTGCATTTTTATATGACAGCATCGACAGCATCGATTTGCTGTAAAGGATTATTTTGTAGACAAATTCACATACAAAGTTATTTTTACAACAGTAGCCAAATTTTCAGGAGCGAATCAGAATCGGTAAGTAACCAACATTCTCCTAGTAACATGGATGGGTCAAAATATGTTAAAAATTGTTAGACTTCGCATACTAAAGCGAGCACATGATGACCCTGATTTGTATGAAAAGTCCAACAATTTTTGGCATATTTCGACCCATGTTACTAGAAAAAAGTTGTGAACTTACCGATTCTGAGTTGTTCCTGAAAATTTGGCTACTGTTGTAAAAATAACTTATATATTAAATGGCTCCGCACACTAGATGACACACGACTGCGACAGCTCGGCGACTAGACGCGACGACAGGCTGCGGCCGACAATTTTTATATATTTTGTTCAAAGCTCCGCACACTTGGCGTCAGTCACAGTCGCAACGACAAGCTAGGGGAGTCGCGTGTGCGCGTCCTCTACGCAACTAGACGCGGCGACTAGACGCAGCGACAAGTCGTCCAGTGTCCTCACACTCCTGGTTTTATTTTAATGGCTCCTCAGCCATTAAAATAAAACCAGGTGGGTTACTCTTGAAACACAATTGCAATAATCAATTTCCAATCCCAAATCTAAAAAATTCAAATGGCACTCTTAAAGGCGATAATAGCGCTACATTGGAATTAAATTGCGTGAAAATTGAGTGAACAAATTATTATCGAGATGAGGCGTTCCGAAATTGCGAAACTTATCCCAATATCAATACATATTAATCGCATTGAAATTGTATTGAGATTGAGTTTGCGTCAAGAGTAGCGTACCAGCGGGGTTCTTAATTACAAAATTTAAATCAAAAACTTATCAACACCGTTTCTATTTATTTATTTGATTATACAACAAAGCTTGATAAGCATAAAATAAGGTTCAGAATTTGAGGTTCTCGCACATGCAGCAGCGGCAGTCGCGCAGCGGCCTGCCCAGTCGATGACACAGGCTCTGCTGCGACGCTCGGCTCGACTCCTTTACCCCATCAGCCGTAAAATCGTAGCCACACTAAAACAATGCATTTAAAGTCAGTCAAATAGGCAATAAGAATAAACTTGTAATACTGTTTCGAGTCCAGATTGTTTACGGATCATTCATGGGACAAAATGTCACTTATTATTATAAAATACCGAATGATGTTTTAATTTTGCTCTTGAGAAATTTAAGACACACGTCAAGGAAAATCTTTAGAAAAATGGCTTTGCGGGAGATCCTACACTAACCCATCACCACCAAGCTGCCCAATAGATGAGTGATTAAAGGACTTCTATCATACCACAGTTGGGACTTGGGACTAAACGTCGTGTCTTCCGAAGCACGGAAAAGCTGGAGATATTTTCAACTGGACACTTCAAATCTGGCATTGCGATGATTCCGGAACGCGGAATCCTAGCTTAAAACATATCCTTCTAAACGTAGAACGGTACTCACTAGTTCGGCCATCTTCCGGCAGTGCAGCCGGCGGGCACTGGGCGCCACCAGCTGTGATAGCAGCTCCCACGCGCTCCGTGCCTGCCGGTCCCACTTGAGCGCCTGCACCGCGCTCGCCACTGCGCAAATCTTCGCCCCCGTCTGTTCATCTGTGTCGCCTCTTTCGCCGGAAACGGATTGCTGTAAAACGTAATAGGGTATGAAAATAGAAGAAAACAAAGCGTTGAAAAAAAATCCACGAGCGGAATTCGCACCCGCACCCAATGACATGCCGAGTCAGGTGCACTACCAACTATGCTATCGTGGCTCAATCCAAGTCGCCGAAATTAATCAACACTATCTACTCTTACTCTGTAAGCCAATGGAGCCCTATTCAATGTCGACAACTACGTCATTATTATTTGGCTTACAGAGTAGATAGTGTTGATTAATTTCGGGGAGTTGGGATTGAGCCACGACAGCATAGTTGGTAGTGCACCTGCCCGGCATGCCGGTGCGGGTTCGAATTCCGCTCGTGGAATTTTTTCAACAGTCTTTTTCAAATTGTAATTTGTTCGCAACAAAATTTGCGTATAAGTATATTATACCTATAACCATAATCGTTAATAGTCGGTTGAGTAGTTGTCGGGTTAGTCTATAGAAAAGCTAAGTCAAATCAAGAAATGGTTATACAGACATGTGCCTAGACGCTTTTCTCAACCCCACGACCCGTTTAATTCGAGCTGAGTCCCTAGCCAGTTTACGAAGTAACTATCACTTAATCTGTGCCCTAGCGCTTAGAGGCGCCCTCGGGTTGCTTTGCTCTCGATTCCATATGCCAGATGAGAAGTCTCGTCTAGTAGAGGACGGGGACACGCTTGCATAATGTCATCCCCTGAGGATGTTTGATCCTCAAAGTTTGAGGAACCTTTAGATTGTTGGCACTCACAAAGGTCCGCTGTAAAAGCCGACGGCCGGCGGCCAAGAGCTGTCTCTATCCATAAATAAAACAAAACAAATGGTTAATGTTTTTAAAAACAGTTAAAAACACCATTTGTACTATTGATGTTTCGCCATTTATTGTTATTCCTTTCTACATCCCTATTCATAAATGGTGAGTTGAGAGTCAGATTTTTAATAACCACACGAACGATTAATAATTCCTAGAGGGCATATTTTTAATCAAAAACCAGGTGTGACCTGCATCCAGTCATTGGCCAGGGCGACCCAGGCATAGGCGCTGGGCTGGCGGCGGATCAGGTCCAGCAGCAAAGACCGCGCGCGCTGCCGCTCCCAGCTAGGCATTGACAGCAGAATACTGCAACCGAATACTAAACTGGGCATATCACTTTAAAAATGACGATAGAAATACGCGCAAGGCGGAAAACATACGACAATTGCACTTGAAAAATATTAACTCGTGTCGTGTGTGACATGGCATGACATGACTTTTCGTGTAGGTGATAGATCTTCCATTTGAGCTACCGAGACGTTGGTTTCCTATCTTTCCCAGTGCTTCTTTCAGCATTGTAAATGTAAAATAACAAATTGACTGCCTCTGTGGCAAGTGGTAAAGACGTAAAGAGATCGGATCGGCTACAAAGCAACATGTTCATATATGCTTTTGGTCTTTTCAAGCAAAAGGTCTATATAACCAATCTTGACCACATGAAGAGATTGCCTGGGAGCAAATCGTCCACAATTTATTTATGTCTTTATGTCAAGTAGTCTATAATTGAAAACTGCCTGTAGATAAATCGTTCATGATGCATTATGTTAGCATTAATTCCTACAGACTAATAAAAAAGGATATTTAATAGATAAATATGTGCATACATCCTTTCTGTTATAATTTAATATAATTACATATAAATATGTAATGTAATTTATGTAATTAAATATACCTCATGCAACAGAACTCTTTAGTATCTAAATAAAGAATAAATTTGTAAAAAAATATATCTATTCATGATGATGTGATTAGTCGACTGTTTTCAAATTATTTACCGCTCACTGATAAAGCATTATCTGAATGACAATGTAAGGGTAATATAAGCTTTAAGGGTAATGTTACCTACATTAACCTTAAGGGGGTGCCGCGCGGAATTTCGAAAATTTATGTGTTTTTAAGTCACTGGTGCTAGGTGCTGAATATGTCATATACATTAAAAGGACTAGTGTAGGTTAGCTTGATCCTTTCTCAAGGCTATGGTTGTCTTGGAATTTGAAACAAATACCCAGAAACTGCATAAACAATAAGTAAGTAAAAGTAATGATATCTAAAAATTTATTTCTTCAGAAACTTTGTAAATATAGCACAAATGAAACAATGATCCGACATCAAAATGTTTGTATTGATATTCCGCAGGCCACTGTTGTCTTATTTTTCAATTAAAAAATATGAATATGAGAATATTAAGACCCCTCTTATTTTTTTCCCAAACGCCCATGATTTTACGAAAGTAAACATTGCTCTAATTAAATCACCAGCCTACTCTGTACAGATATTAGTGTGCGTGCGTATTCGTAGTCGTGCGCCTTTGTGACACCACTGCCACGCGCCGCTCGCTCACTATCTTAAAGAAACTTGAAACTCGCAGTTTTGCGTCCGCGCTGCACCCCCTTAAAGCATAATGTAGGTAGTTAGGTGCAATTAGTCCTATCCTACACACACTGTTTCCGATTGTCATTCAACAATAGTTATTTTATGTATTGTGGACGGTTTGCTTCGTAGCCAATATACTGGTTAGACATTTTCGCAAGACGTCATTAAAACAATTTTTGGTTACATTTTCAAATGTGGACGATTTGCTCTCAAGTCTTATTCAATTGTGGGTAGTCTTAGTCAATAGACATTGCCTTGTAGCTGATCCGATCCGAAATCGGTTGGTGGTGCTGCTTGTTTTAAATACGCCTGGATACCCCATTTGATGTGTCTGTTGAGGATTCCGGGTGAAGTGCGCTTCTACTGTAAGTTTTATAGTCACAATATCAGGTGTAAAGATTAAGTGTTTTCCGTTGAAAAATAATAAAAAAATGAATGGACGTTTGTACCTGTAGCCGCTCAAACAACTGCCCGCTTTCTCAAAAGACGCCATTGCAGCAGTTATGTCTTTCTTCTTGTGGAAACATTCTGCTTGGAGTCCTCGTAAGTAGTTTATCTGAAACGTATTATTAAAGTAATATTGAGAACCCAAAAATCAGCAAAATCAGATATTTTCATCGTTGATGCATAGGAAAAGAGTTTACATTAATGTAGACGCAACACTGCCGTCCAAAAAGTTAAGCAGAGACGAGAGTTTAAGGCTAAACTCTAATAAAATTATGAGAACTTCATCATCATCAGCTCATTTTATGTCCCCACTGCTGGGGCACGAGCCTTCCCTATGGATGGATAGGGAGAAAGGGCTGTAAACCACCACGCGGGCCCAATGCGGATTGGTGGTTGTTAACGACTGCTAATGCAGCCGGGACCAACGGCTTTACGTGCCTTCCGAAGCACGGAGGAGCTCGAGATGGTAAACTTTTGGTCACCCATCCGATGACCGGCCTTTGCGAAAGTTTCTTAACCTCAGCAATCGCAGACCGGGCGCGTTAACCACTGCGCCATCGAGCTCCTCGAATGAGAACTTATTTAAGATAAGATCTTTTTTTTAAGCAACAGTAATTAGCTCTTTAAAGATTTTTCACTCATCTGAAGTGTAGACACTTGAATGGTGGGCGGTATACCTTCAGCCTAATATGTAATGGACGTCGCACTAACATCTCCAAACTTGTCGATACTCAGTTGCGCATAGCACAGAGCCTTGTCCACGTTGCCCCGCTACCAGCAGCACTGTGCCACCAGGTGGAAAGCGGCTGCAATCTCCCTAGACTCAGAGACAGCAAGAGACAGACACACTTCTGCTAGCTATTGAAGATTAAAAGGGTAGGCCTCAATCTTCAGTCTAAAATGTTATGGACATATCACTACCATCTCAAAACTTGTCTATGCCCAGTTGTGCGTGACACATGACCTCATCCACGTCACCCCGCAACTGGCAGCATAACACCCCCAGGTGAAAGCGGCTGCAGTCTCCCTAGACCTAGAGACAGCTCAAGACTGACACACTTCGACTAGCTATTGAAATTTTGATTGGTGGGCCTCGATATTTAGCCTAAAATGTTATGGCCGTGTCACTAACATCTCCAAACTTGTCTATGCCCAGTTGTGCGTGGCACATGGCCTCGTCCACGTCACCCCGCAGCCGGCAGCATAGCGCCACCAAGTGGAAGGCAGCAGCAGTCTCTCCAGACTCAGAGACGGCGCGAGACAGGCACACTTCTGCTAGCTATTGAAACAAAATATTTGTAAGTAGGCATCATGAACAACACTTTTACAAGAGTAAGTTTGGCACTTAAATTGAGTGTTCTTTACGATTTAGGCGTCGCCAGATTCATTCCGTAGGTACATGAAGAAGACAACTTTAAAATTACAATAAAACGGTTTTATTTTATATAGTGGTATAGCTTACAATATTTATTAAGTTCTTAAACTACAGGAGCCGATTTCAAGGCTACCATCAATGATCATACCAACGCAACGCAATCTGAGCAGTAGGATCGCGGGTTTTGGAGTTTGTGCTTATGCCTACCGAAACAGTCCGTATCAGAAAATAGTTTAAAATGAGTGGCCATCATTTATGTAGATTTAGTGAAGATAAGCTACACTACCTTAGCAGCAGTAGATGATAAGCTTCCTTACCGAAATGGCTCGCAGCCTTAGCAGAAGGTCTGCTGCAGTGTAGTACGGGCTCATGCCGGGCAGCAGCGGTGTGGGGTCCCACCAGTCGCCCAGCTCGTGTCCCCAAGCGCGTACCACCAAGTCCTCCATAAAACCATCAGCTTCACTTCTAAAAGAACACACACAAAAACATAAGGGACTGAGATTCATCTTCTTCTTCTTTCTTAACCGTTATCCACCCAATGTTGGGTGTAGGTCTCTTCTATAGCACTCCATTTCCCCCGATCTTGCGCCTTTCGCATCCAACTCTTCCCCGCTACTCTGAGATATATCACACTCTGGTAACGTCAAGGTAATGAGAGATCCCCAAGCGCTTATTCCCGTGTCCCCCATAAAGCTATATTCCTCTAAGGACACATGAAAGAGGCAGATATTTTTAAGTACTAATTTTTATCACGTAGGTATTGTTAGTTTAGTTAATAATAAAGGACTTCGTACGTTACCGTAATAATTAAGAACGTTTTAATCTATTTCTGTTCTGACTTATCAAGGCAAACATCAGGTAAAATTATTAAATGTTGCCTTACTTACACCTAATTAAGATCGTATGACAAAAGCAAAAGTTCTAGTATTACCAACAAAATTTTTACTTTCTCATATACTCCATGACTTTGTCGGCCATATAAAATAGCTCTCGTTTCGTGTAGAACGCGTTCGCAATCACCCATCCTGTGCCCCAAAACGGGTAGAAAGCCAATATGGCTTCGAAGAACGGCTCGGCTGCCGCTGGGTCCTCGTCGAACAACATACAAGCTTTAGAGAGAAGGCTGTGGAGAGAACACATGTAGACATTAGATAGTTCTAATTTCCCTTCTAATTCCGAAAGAGATTTTAGCTTAAACAGGTTCTCTAGTCCACACGTCCACAATAGTGTCGCAGTTATGTCTCAGTGGTCAAATTCGGGCGTTTTTCCATTGTCCAATTGTAAAAAAACCACGATGTGGATCTTTTTATACGTTTTAGCCCATTAAGTCTGAACAGGCGTTTGTGTGATATTGAAATTATTGGGCATATTTTAAGCATCACTGATAGCTTCCTTCAAAACTAGGGGTTCCACCTTACGGACTACGTCTCTCGGGCACGGGAGCCCTATTATAAAATAACATGTCGGAAAATTACGTTAAAGTCTGGCATAACGACTTAAAAGCATCAAAAACTCGATTCTTTCAATGTACATCTTAAAAAATAACTATGATAGAAAATGCTTTTCACCTCGCCCCATACGCACCGATATGATAAGGCTTATGTAAAAAGGTTCATCATCATCATCATCAGCTCATTTTTATGTCCCCAGTGCTGAGGCACGAGCCTTCCCTATGGATGGATAGGGAAAACGGGCTATAAACCACCACGCGGGCCCAGTGCGGATTGGTGGTTGTTAACAACAACTAATGCAGCCGGAACCAACGACTTTACGTGCCTTCCGAAGCACGGAGGAGCTCGAGATGATCAATTTTTGGTCACCCATCCGATGACTGGCCTTTGCGAAAGTTGCTTAATCTCCGCACTCGCAGACCGGGCGCGTTAACCACTGCGCCATGGAGTTCCTTATGTAAAAAGGTTAAAATTACTTAACCATAGTGGATGTAACTGTCAGTAAAAAAAATACTGCACTTAAGAGGATGTCGCGAGTCTAGCTCCACGGCTCTGTCGATGCACACGTTAGCCATGTCCCTGTCCACGTCCAGAAAGCAGGTGGAGAGTTCCCGCCATCCATTAGAACCACGAGGGTTGTGCACCACAAGCTGTTTAAGGAAATTCAGATTATTTCTCTGGTTCACCTCGTTTAGAGAAAGATATGTTGTTTCTTTATACATCGTCATCAGTGTCAGTTTTTAAACTGCTGGGTTCAGGCTTTCTCACATCAGCAAACAGGATATGAGGTGGTTGGGCCTCATACACATTATCTATACTAATATTAAGATAAAGAGGAAATCTTTGTATTTTTGTATGTATTGCAATAAATAAACTCAAAAACTACTGGACCGATTTTAAAAATTCTATCACAATGCTACATTGGCGTTGAGTAACATAGGCTATACTGAAAAAAAAAAAGTCTACCCGTGCGAAGCAGGGACGGGCCGCTAGTATATGATAAAGACTTGTTTAACAAAGAAATTTAATTTTTTTGCAATAAATAATAAATGTATATTAATAAAAATCACAAATTGCCGCTTATGTCATAGCACCACTTGAGAACGGCTCGACCGATTTGACTGATTTACTGGCGGGAAACAGGTGTTCACTGAAGCGGTCGAAGTCGCGAGCAGGCCACTAGTAATTAAATAAAGAAACTGCATAAAGAAGGCAAAACGGAGAGCCTACCGTTCACGCGCAGAGCGGTCTCAGCGTGCGTATGCACTGTTTGGGCATAAAACATTTTACTGCCCCTGCAGTCCCTGGTTCGATTGCCTGCGGGGGGGTACATGTTTGTGTACACAGTTTGGTTGGTTTTGTTTTTGTCCTCCTGGCTAACTACCACCATCTTCTCTAAATATGTCGCTATAACATCAATATTTATGGCATCGTTATGTTCCGGCAGCTAGAGATAACATAGCTAGTGCCTCAGTAGATGAGGATTCTGGGTGAAGTGCGCTTCCACCTACTACCTTGTCCTTACTTAACATCAGGTGAGATGAAGGCCAGGTGCTTATATAAAAAAAAATCACAGATTTCGCAGTCCCCGCAAGAATCGAAGCATTAAAAATGAATACAACAATTTACGAAAAAGAATCATTTTATTTTAAATAACACAATTCCAACTTGAATGCACTTTTCGCCTGCATCCGCATCTTTTAACACCATTACCATGACGACCGGTTAATATTTAAGGAAGCTATGTACATCATTTTTATATACGGAAATACCCGTTTTTCTACGATACCAAATCTAAAGGGACCACCTTCAAGTCACAATTAAACCGTTTTTCAAAATTTTTTCGCCATTTTGTAGCTAAACTAGGATCCTTTTTTTCATTTTTTCTTAAGTAGGTTTTTTTTTTGAAATATTTACAATTAAGTAAACCCTCCAAACCCGTTTTTTTACATTTTTCAAATTTTCAAAAAAAGTTTCCAGCCGACTTTCAAAATTCAAACGCTCACACGTGTCTCAATAAATTCCTCAACTCTTGGTACTATTTTCATCTCAATTCTCCCAAAATCCTCGGAGCTTTGGCCAAAATGACGTCTCAGGCGATTTGCATCTGATAACCATTTTCAATGGTAAAACCGTTCACTACCCACGCTAGTGGTCCAAGTCTTCCCGCAGCTACAGCACTCACCTGCAAGTGCAACTCGATAGCGTGCGAGATGTCTTGCATTTGGCGCGCGTGCCTCGCCGCTCTCAGAGTGGGGTCGATGTCCAATCGATTGTCCCCACCCAATAGGGTGTTGCCAGCTATCCGCATAAGGCACGCGTGTGACATCATCAGCATTTCCTTCAACATGCAGCAAAGGTTAGGAATTAAAAGTGAAGAGTAGTTGAGAAATATCATTCAGGCGAATATCACCTGTACTAATTAATCCGCGAAGAGCACCAATCAATATTTTTATCAGGAATTCGTAAAACAATTAAAAAAAAATCTCTTAGAGCGATTTTGTAGCGTATTTTCAAGAATTGAGGCCTATTACTGCTTCTCATAATACTATTGCGAGTAAAACTGTTGGCTAACTCCTGTTATAGCAAGAGCTAAGCTAGTCACAGGGAGAGAAGCTGTACCAATTAAAATTACAGAACATTCCCGTCGGTGGTTTTAAATAAAATAATGACAAAAATACATAATAAAATATAATTAATTTATGACAATATTGATTATTTAATTTACTCGTAATTGATATAATAGTGCGAGAATTATAGGTCACCAGTTGAAAAATAGCATACTTAACGTGATATAATTACCTCGTAAATCTCTTCAGACTCTAAGAATTCCTGGACGACGAAGTTATTGTTGACGTAAACGGCAGCATCCAACCAACATGACGTCATCACCTGAACGCGAGTTCGCGTCTCGCTCAGTTGCCGGTTGAATATGCAAAACTCTGTCATTCCTGCAATATGTGAAAATATAAAGTTGTTCAGACAGTCGTGTTTGAATGAAATATGAAAGGTATTTTACATTTATCGACTCCTGAAGTGTTGTAATATTTCTTGTGTGGATTAAAAATTCCGTAAACTTTAGAATGTATGTGGCACTGATAATATATACCTAGGATCTCAAAATAGGTTGAAACCAACTTTTCATGTCATGTTACATGTTTATTACATGACTCACGTACTATAAAATAATCTAGCAAATAAGAATCCGTCCTTTTGCGAATCCGACCAAGAGCGAATAAATGAAATGATCTATTAACCTATGATAACTATTTTTTAAAACATTATGTATATTGTTCATTTGTTATATGCGATTTTAACAAATTAAAAATTTTAGTCACGTTTTGGTTCTGAGCCTTTGTTCGGCGTCGTAGGACAGATTCGGATTGGACAGATTCGTGATTCGGCAAATTCCCAACTCGACAGATTAGTGGATTGGGCTGATTCTTGGATTCGACGGATTAGGTTTTTTTTGAGAGTTTGCTGGTTGCCTCAGACGGCATTTTCTGCTTCACTGGGCTTTTTCAGGGGCGGCGAGAAACTTAAAGGGTTCATGCCGTGTGAAACGAACCACCTTCGGAAGTTTTCTAGAGGGAACGGCACCACGCACTAGTGCGTGTCGCCGTGCCCTACTTCTCCGAAGGGTTCGGATCGGATCGGTGGCAGATTAGCTATACGGCAGAAAATGTACAGTTCACCATATAAATATTTACCATCAAAAACATACCTGTAAAAAAACCAAGTCTCGCAACTCAGTTCTTCTACCGTAAAAAGTTGTGAGATCCATATAATACCAAATCGGTTAATTTATTCAGTCCCTACTTAAGGGACCTTCTGTCTTAAGTTATTACGTAATTAGCTAACCTAACAACATCGGATAGTGACCATATCAATATTAAATATCTTTTATATTTTAAATAATGACTTGGCAATCGCACTAAAGAATCTAACACTGATTTATTCACTACAAATGTAACTTTGTAATCCTATATATTTATATGGGATTACAAAGTTATTTATGCAGTTGGTGTATTTAGAAAACTGGACCGAAATTGCAAAATATTTTAGTTTTTCCTAGATTTATACACTAAACACTAATTGTATTCTAAATTTGATGCTTCTATGTCTGCTAGAAGTGCCTTAAAGTTTTGATGATCGGTCAGTCAGTCAGTGAGTGGGCCAGTGACAAAATTAAGAAACTTAGACTAGTTATAATTCTTAAACTACTGGTTCAAATTGAATGAAATTTGAAATATACCGTGTTTATACAATGCCTGGCTTGGTTACTGAAAATTCAGGTTTCTAGTTTTATCCACAACGAAGTTATAGGGTCGAAAATGGCCTTGTTTTGAGAAAAGGAACCATTCTCCATCCTGGCCGTACCAACGGCCGTGCCGCTTTCTTGCTCGACTTGGCGGGGGCACTGCTTTGCCCCCAGATGACGATGATAGCACCGTAACTTTTGTTTCTGTACCACTTTTTAATAAGTAAAGGGAATGGCGTCCTACCATAGTGTGGGACCTTGCGTAAGGAGATCTCCGCAGAGCGAATGGTGCTCTGCCAGTCTCTGTCAAGCTGGCCACGTCCAGTGCATTCCCTCTTGTTCAGCCCTTGCTCCATTTCCTTTACCATCGCATTCAAATCGGTACTGTAATACATACAGATGCAATGAAATGAAAAATCTTTAATCAGTTTAGACACAGAGCACTTATGAAAGGCGAGTACCTACATGTATTAAATGTTTAAAAAATTTGTACACAATATAATTAGCGAAGGCCTATGTCCAGCAGTGGACATGATAGGCCGATGATGATGATGATGATGATGATCATGATGATGATGATGATGGTGATGATGATAATTGTAATAATATATCATTTAATAAACTATACATATATTTAATATATGTATGTAATTAACTACACAAGTGTAACCAGGGTGTATGAGCTATCATTTAGGTGGTGTGAGTGAAATGAAACATAAAACACCGCTTGGTGTTTTATGTTTTATTTTATTACTATTACTATTCTTAGTTTTAGTTTAAGCCATGTAACAGTAAATAATTAACTACACAATTGTAACCAAAGTGTATGAGCTATCATTTGGGTGGTGTGAGTGAAATGAAACATAAAACACCGCTTGGTGTTTTGTGTTTTATTTTATTCTATTCTTTTCTTAGTTTAAGTTTAGCTCTAGTCTGGGCATCTTCGGAAGACCAGCGTTGTAGCATTATTGAAGTGCTATAACACATGCTGAGAAGATGCCTTTTCAGTATCATATACCATGTATATTAAGTTATGAATACTTATGGTTAAAGAACTTTATTACTTCTCATTAGAATTACAATAGGTATTCACTTATTTGTCTGAATGTTGTTTGTGATACTGAATAAATATTTTCTATTCTATTCTATTCTATTCTAATATGATTCTACTGCTGGTTCGGTAGATTGATTCTACTCAGAAAGAAACTTAGTAGTTACCCTTTCAAATCATAAGTTATTTACAATAGTTTACTTAAATACAATGTGTCACGGCATGTGCAGGCGAGCAGACTAGGATGACCACGCATTCTTATCATTAAGATAATCATTATTTTAATAATAACCTTTCTTCTCTATCAGACATTCTTTTATTTCAGTCTTAAATTTGTGTGCAAAATTCAAAATACAACGTTCAAATTTTTGGGTTAGTTCCGCTATGGTATGGTTCCGCTATGGCTTCATTTATTTAGTTTTACTCAGTACAATTCTTAAAAATGCCACCATTTTACCTTGTTATCATGGGGGGCATGACAGCCTTCTTCAAAGGCCTGGCCAGTTTGACTTCGACGATGATGAAAGCGCTGTTATCATCGGCACCGGTGGGGTGTATCGTGTCACACAGTTCAGTGCTAGAACTGGTCACACCTGACTCCGCCAACCTTCACACAGAGCCAATAAACCTTTTATTTAAAAAAAAGACAGTGTTGAAAAAATTCCGCGAGCGGGATTCGAATCCGCACCCCATGACATGCCGGGTCAGGTGTACTACCAACTATGCTATCGTGGCTCAATCCAACTCGCAGAAATTAATCAACACTATCTACTCTTACTTTGTAAGCCAAAGGAGGCCTATTCAATGTCGACAACTACGTCATCAACATCCGATCTTACTATTTTTACAAATATTGAGAGATCAATTAAGAATTAGGCAAGCTATATATATGATTATTTACATATAATTTTACGCAAATGTTAATGCGAACAAAAGCTATGACAAAAATACTAGTTGCTCAGAACAAAACTACATAAATTTAGAGCCGATAGCCCGATAATGCTATATTCGGAAGACTCATTCTAAGTTAATTTTCTCTTTCACAATTCTTAAATAGTGGGTTATAAATATTGAAGCGGTTTTAAATAATGAACAAATTTAATAAGAGATTGACGGCGCAGCGGCTTGCGCGTTCAGGATGCGTCATTGCGACGGAAATTTTGCAATGCCGGGTCATTACCAGATGGGGTGACCAAACTAAAATACTTTGAGCTCTTCCGCCTTTTCTAAGGTGTCATGGGCCATTGGTCCCGGTTGTTGATAGTTGTGACAAGATGGCATTTGTTTGATTAATACTGCCTACCCTTATTTGGTCACCGTGGGCACACAATGAGAAGACCCACAGTAGTCAAGCTTAAGGCGACATGCTGAAAAAAACACACCAACTTTCGGCGAATTAATATAACTCACGAACCTGAAATGTTGATATAGGTAAATTCATGTCTTTATCTTGAATTTGCTTGCTCAATGCTCAAATACACAATTGTATAATTTTGACTCGATTATAATTATTTTCGAAAACACCACAAAAAAAACACTATTGTTCAAATTACAACAGAATTACTTAATTGATATGCTTGGAAACCAGTTAAACACATTGATAACATTAATATTCGTAATTTAGTAGCTGCATATTTTAATAACTAAAACCAATAATTAAAAAAATAATAATTTGCGGTCTCAATAATTGTCGCAGGCGCTACGTATTTTCGACCTTATGACAGAGCCAGTAAGGATCAGCCTTTTTGAATGTTCACAAAGCGAGCGGTGTCGTCTTAACATACATACCGCACGTAGTAGATAGAAGGTCTCGTATGTGTGCACGGACACGGAATTACGCAACAGCTGCGCTCGGACTTTCCGGAGCTGTACCGAGATTCGTGTCCGTTGTTCTGTGGGTCTCTTTATTTTGTGACGTGGCTGTCAGACTGTTCACGTGGGCCCAGCAATGGGACGGTCATAAGCTAAATGAATGTACCTACGTGGGTTTCGGCGTGCTCACGTTGCTCGGAAGCAAGATGGGCGTGAGCAGTAGCTCACAGTTGCACTTTTCTACCATCGTCTCTTCATTTACCCATTGCAGCGGCACCGCCAGGCGCACTGTGTGTTCTGGAGACATAAATACTAGAGATTTCAGATCCGATTAAAAAAAATAATGATCAGATATATACTTTTTTGGATTTTAGTAAACAGTTAAACGCTGCATAGTACCTAGGTACCTACCTACTTTAAAAATATATCTTTAGGCTAGGTAAATGTAGAATTGCAAAATATTAATATACCTATCATCATCATCAGCTCATTTTATGTCCCCACTACTGGGGCACGAGCCTTCCCTATGGATGGATAGGGAGAACGGGCCATAAACCACCACGCGGGCCCAATGCAGATTGGTGGTTGTTAACGACTGCTATTGCAGTCGGGACCAACGGCTTTACGTGCCTTCCGAAGCATGGAGGAGCTCGTGATGATAAATTTTTGGTCACCCATCCAAAGACCGGCCTTTGCGAAAGTTGGTTAACCTCAGCACTCGCAGACCGGGCGCGTTAACCACTGCGCCATCGAGCTCCTCCTATATATACCTATATTATTATGAGAAATATTACTTAGTAAAGCTCAAATGAGTATCTCCTAATTACAAAGACATTTTTGACCACTTATGTTGCTTCGATCTATTTGATGCTGACTTCACGGTAAAGTATTAGCATAATATAGACAAAAAACTTACATCTAGCAAAAAGGTCAAAGCACAAATAAAAACCTCCTGGGTAGAGCAGACGAAAGAGGTTGAGGAAGGCCATGAAGCTACGGCCGCCTCCTTGGTCCCCATAGATGTGTACCTCGAATGGCCAGGAGTAGCGTCGTAACTGCTTACTGAACCACGCTTCAGAGCTAGGTAGCAGCAACGAGCGGTGGAATGAGCCCCAGACCCTCATATCTAGAATTTAAATTGCATCTAGACAAGTTTGGTTAAGGGTGCACCGACTAAAAAATGCCAAAAATGCAGTCACGGTTAAGTTGATATAATTGAAAATACTATCGTATTAAATAAACAAAAAATATATATTTAGTATCAAATGGAACGTGTTTACAATTAGTCCGATCCATAGATTCATAACACACTATAGTTTTTTCTACCATTATTAATACCATTTTAAGTTGAGCAAAAATCATGAAAACGAGTGGCGGCGTTTAGTTGATATCTTATAGTTCATCTAAATTATTGTACCTCTGATTTTGTCTAAACAATCACCAATGGTCTGAACTACAAATCGTCCGTCTCACATTTTCGATTTATCGAGCGGTTTTTTAAATTATTATTATTCAAATTAACACGTTAAATTCCCCATACAAAATTAGTATGGCCGCGTGGCATCAAATAAATATGGACGAAGTCATTTCAAATAAAATATTTATCGGCGCACCCGCCTGCACATTAACCTACCACAAACTGACAATTTTTTGGATTAAAATGTGATGTGCAGGCGTCTGTAAGTACATCACATTTTAATTTTTAAAGTTATTTGTCAAAACATCCCTATGCGATTTATTTATTTATTTATTTAAATCTGAATTGCCCATTACACTTACAGTTACACCAAAGCGTGCAGTAGGCCAATTACAATTTGTGTAGACAGATAACTACTTAATTTCTAAAAAAAACGTAAAACACTATTTATAATTATATGAATAGGTACACAAAAATATCAACATCTGGTTGCTGAGCGATCAAAGCGTTAAATAGACCCAAAGCTTGGGCAGTGGGTGCATATTTTGCCATTTGCGTGCGAACCAAACGGGACCGCCAATAGAGGCCGCGTGCGCAGCCGCGCTAACATATTTGACAAGGCTACAAGATTATCTATCTTATTATTGAAGAGTTGGAAATAATGTAAAAGAAGAGCACATTTTCGCCTGAGCTCCAAAGTGTTAATACCCATCATGCCGGCTATAAAAGGGACGGATATAGATATGGGTGAATATATACGAGCAGACAATACTGTCTACACCCTCTCTCCTTTAATAAATAACTTTATGAGGGTGACATATCTTTTGTAAATGTATGTATGTAATGTAAATTTTTGTAAATGTTGTTACTTCTAATAAAGCTGTGGAGTTTCTTGCGCCCATTATTCTCCACAGCTAAAATATAGACTACACAAATCTAGCGCCATACAAAATTAATATTTTTTTTGCCATGCTATAGGGTAAGATGCCAATAAATGTTATGATTAGTAATCGTTATTGTAAAAACATTTATGCATGAACATTTGATGCTGATAAGTATGGTAAGTATGCCTAATGATTTATTCTGAATGAACGTTATGCGAAACGAAGAGAATGCCAAAAAATGTTATGCAGCCTTAAAATATGCCTCTTTAATTTATGCAACCCAATGTGGACCCCAAAAAACAACTAGGACGGCAAAAATCATAGAAATAATAATAATAAAGATAAATGGTATCTTTACTTTAAATGATTATTAACTGTGACCGTAGATAAAAATTTACGAAATTTTATTTTTTTAAAGCTCGAGTGGGAATCGAACCAAACGACCTTTGGTAAAGTATACATGATAGTGAATAACTTTTGTCTAAGAACTTTTCCTTTAAAATGGATAATTTTAGATTAACAGCTTTTTTAAGATTTCTAAAGAAATGACGCTGTGGTCGCACTGGCGGTCACAAAAAAAAACAAATTAAAAGTTAATATTATCGGATACATTAGCCCAATTATGGAGAGAAACCTCGACTTTTTACAATGCCCGTACATTGACATTAGATGTAAACATATTTGCTGAGAACCTACGTCAAAACCGTAGCCTACTAGATTTTTGTAGACCAATCAAATGTAAATAAAAAAATAAAGAAGGAGCTCGTTTGGCTCAGTGGTTAACGCGCCCAGTCTGCGAGTGCTGAGGTTAAGCAACATTCGCAGTGGCCGGTCACTGGATGGGTGACCAAACATTTATCATCTCAAGCTTCTCCGTGCTTCGGAAAGCACGTAAAGCCGTTGGTCCCGGTTGCATTAGCAGTCGTCAACAACCGCCAATCCGCACTGGGCCCGCGTGGTGGTTTACGGCCCGTTCTCCCTATCCATCCATAGGGAAGGCTCGTGCCCCAACAGTGGGGACATCAAATGGGCTGATGATGATAACGATGAAAAAAATAAATCACACTACCTATATAATATTATAAATGCGAAAGGTGGGACTTCTTGGCGGGAAAGTGAAGAGCCATGTTTGCGGTTTTGTTTTATTTTCTAAAATTTGTGATAAGTTAAATATTAATGTGAAATAATGGTGAATTATTAACCGTTAAGTATTCGTGAGTGTGCATGAGTGATGGAAAATTAAACAAAACAGCGCAACGTCACTTTTTAAATTCTCTCAAGAAGTCCGCCCGAGGACTTAGCCTCACATCTTTACTGAGATACTCGAGGGGTTGGGGGGTATATTATTTCTCACTCATCTATTATCATTCATCATCATCATACAGGAAAGAAATATTGTTTATTTATTTAATACTTGTAAGAAAAATTATTTTGACACTGGCTAAATGTGCTAATCGCACAAAGCCATCAACAAAAGGAAAAAAATGCAAAAGTTGTGTGTATGTGTGTGTGTGTGTGTATATTTGTTGGTTCTTCACGCTGCAACGGATGGATGGATTTGGATGAAATTCGGTATACAGATAGTTTATAACCTGGATTAACACATAGGATACTTTTTATGCCGATATTCCCCCGGGAACGGAAACCACGCGGGTGAAACTGCGGGCGGCCGCTAGTAAATAACAATAATAAAAAAAAAGTTAAAAAATGTTAAAAGAAATAAAAAAAAGTTATTTACTATCATGTTAACTTTACCCTCCTTTCGGCTTAGTACCCCCATTCCAACTAATGTTATATAGCATTGTGAATGCAAAATTCGCAATAATAAAAATATGTGACATCTTATATAAAGTTGTATGACTTACGTTCCAGTTGGTACTTAGACATGTAATATTGGAGATCTAAATTGTCTTCATTTTGGATGCTCTCTTCTTCACAAACAAACTTTTCATCACCTCTAGTGAATATGTCGTCACTTATCCTCAAACTTTCCCATTTAGGATAGAAACTGAAACTGTTGAACCTGGCAGATACGGTGTGTCCTTGGTTAAACGTTACGAGACCTGTATTCTAAAAAGGAAAAACTGAATGAGCTATATCAAAACGATTAGAAACACGAAATAAACTATGCATTTATTAAGTTTTGAAAAAGTTAAATAAATACTGCAAGTACCACTAGAACCAATGAAGACTTTGCCCTTTAAATCATTGGCTAATTGGTAAGAAACTATTATACTTGTTCATATAAAAACAAAATCGAATGTAGCGAGCTAAACCGTTAATCCTACATTAAAGAGGTTCTTCTTAAATGACATCTATGAGCAGTTTTTTTTAATGTCCATTCGATGACCGGCCTTTGCGAAAGTTGCTTAACCTCAGCACTCGCAGACCGAGCGCGTTAACCACTGCGCCATCGAGCTCCTCATTTGTCATTTTTCATTTTTATATGTTTATAGAGATAAAAAAAGATTTTATTTTCCCAAAAAACCACACAGATATGGATATTATACAAGTTGGGTACACATAAGTCCTGACTGACTAACTGACTGAGTGATGAATGATCAACACCGCGCAGCCTAAATTTTGACATTGAGTTATGCAATCTATGATTATGACTTAGTAAAGCCCCACATCTTTACTGAGATACTCGAGGGGTTGGGGGTATATCATTTCTCACTTCTCATTTCTATTATCATTCATCATCATCATACAGAAAAAAAAATATTTATTTATGTATTACTTGTTAGAAAAATTACTTTGACACTGGCTAAATAAGCTAATCGCACGAAGCCAGAAAAAAAAATCTATGGTCATGCAAAGGATAAGACGATTTTTAGATATTTGCTCGGGATCGAGAGACACCGGGTGTTTAGTACAAAGTATAAAGAAGAAAATACTTCTTTGAACCTCTTTAAAGTAACAACTTTTATAATACCGTTGCGTTATGCAGTATCGTCTTAGAAGCTGCCGTATAAACATATTGTTCCTCTTCAGGTATTCGCATGTTGTAAGCACCTACTAATGTCAGCTTCATATAGTTAGCCTCTTTTAAAATCTGGTGGTGGTGTGCGTTTCGTTCATCGCGCAACACCGAGAACTCCATCGTTATCAGTGGAAGGTTGTCCCAACTGCGCCGCTGGAGTAACGGGGGTTTGACCATTGGCTCCATGCGCTTTTTTATCTTCACTTCGTCTGTGTCTGTCATGGCATATTTCAAAAGATTAAGCAATGAGTATTGTGAAAGGTATGTGTAAACTATTACACGAACAACAAAAAATATAAATATTTTTGAGTCTTTTTCAATTCTATTAAGAACGCACAGATAAACGTTTGCTATTTGGCAATAGGATTTTGGCACCAGTGTTTCAACACAAGCGTAGTGGTCTGTTGTTGATGTTATTTTTTTGTGACATAGATATTCGTTTAAGCAGGGTACATAAGCACCCAATTCGTCTGGCAGCCCACAAAAAGATATACGAAGTACCTAAATATACAAACTATTACGGTAAGCGTACAAGACATTGGTTGGGGTCGCTACTAAACGCATAACCGAAACCAATATTGGCCAAATGTGATACCATAACAAGAAATTACTTAAAGAGTATTTTACGAAGGTATTATTTGACTATGTGTCCATAGTTTGACAAACTAAAGGCACATAGTTAAATAGTGTCTTAGAAATATCGATCAATAAGTTCTGTAAGTTATTTTAATTATTTAGTAAGTTATTGTTAATATTTTTCTATAAAACCTACTAAGTGCCCACGAGAACGCTGCCGAGAAACCGTTTTACGGTTTGGCAGAGTATGGCACAAAATACCATTGTAAGCATTTTTTGACAAAATAAATAAATAAAAAAAGTTTAATTATCTGGGATGTCAGCTAGGAAACAGGGGGTCGACCGCCTAACTCTCTCGCTTTCGATCGCTTTGAAGGCGAGGCGAGGAGGAGGCGTCATCTTGTCATTTCGAAAGCAATATAAAAGCAATATCGAAAGCTATAGGCTATAGCTTTCGATATTATTTGATATTATATTTCGATATTATATTAGAAAGCGAGGCCCTCGCCTCGCCATTGAAAGCGAGAGCGTTAGGCGGTTGGGGGGCTGGTGGTCTCTATTCAACTGTTGCTGAAGACTAAAATCAGTGTTGCTGATCCCTATTTTTATTACAAGCTTTTATTTAACTTGCAATGTATGTATGTATGTTTGTTTGTTCGGGTGGAATCTTGCAACTCAATTTTGAAGCAGATATCTTCAATCGATTCAGCTGAAATTTTGTATACATGTTCAGTTCGGATGACAATGCATGGTTAATTGTGTGACGTCATTCTAAATCTAAGATGGTGGCACAGTCAAGACGGCGCGGCGGATTAATTATTTTTAATGCATCCCTACAATCTTTCTTTTGATACCCATATGGGTATCAAATGAAAGGGCTTGCTGAGAAAGACTAAGAAACGTGTCCAGCGATAACTAAAAAGTAAAAAATAAATTAAAAGTAAAAAACCTTTTTAAAAATCAAGCTTATATTTAAATTCGCTAAAAAGAAAAAAATAACTTTTACTTTAAAACTTTTACTATGAACTTTTAAAGTCATTACACCATTTATCTATACTAATATTATAAAGCTGAAGAGTTTGTTTGTTTGTTTGTTTGTTTGTTTGTTTGTTTGTTTGAACGCGCTAATCTCAGGAACTACTGGTTCGAATTGAAAAATTCTTTTTGTGTTGAATAGTCCATTTATTGAGGAAGGCTATAGGCTATATTACATCACGTTATGACTAATAGGTGTGGAATATGAAATATAAAAGATTGTCGCGATATTTACTTGTGTAGATAAACAAGTAAATTAAATAACTTGATGTGATTGATTTTAACTATTAAATTTTTTAATCTAAGTAAATACGAATACTCAAATTTAGCGACAACCTTTTATCTATACTGAGATCTATACTGAGATCTGTTGAAAAAGATGGCAATCGATCGGTGTGGTGACACTACCTAAAATGCAACGCTCCAGGCTATATTACATCACGCTATGACTAATAGAAGTGGAGCAGCAATGAAAAATGTTGCAAAAACGGGAAAATTAGATTGTTCGCTAATTAACGCGGGTGAAACCGCGGGGCACAGCTAGTATCATATAAATTGTGTAATGAAGTTATAAGTTGATAGTAAAAGTTTTAAAGTCAAAGTTAATTTTTTTATTTTTTGTGCATTTAATAAAAAGCTTCTTTTTTAAAAAGGTTTTTTAATTTTTTTAAACTATTAATGGATAAAAATGTCGATCACTGGTTCCTGTTGAACACTGATGCCACTAACCTACAATTGGTAAACTAAACTATAAAATCAAAAATACATTTAAATTTACCTTACCAATAATGACACTTTAAAACGCATACTGTTTTTGTCATAATTTCGATTGCCATACATCATATGGCATAAATATCAAAAAGCATAATATTATTTGGCATAATATTTTATTATGCATAAACATAATAACGCAGAATTTTTGAAAGGCATAATGTAAAAAAATATAATCGTTAAAATCTATACTTTTGTTTGACATAATTTTATTAAGCATACTTTAAAACGCATAATTTTAAGACCGCCGGAGCCCCGCAGCGCCGGAGCCGTGACAGAAACCATGCCTGCTGCATGTGGCATGCTTGCTTGCATGCTGCTAGCTTGCTTCCAGGCTGCTTGCTTGCTTGCATGCTGCTTGCATGCCGCATGCTTGCTGAAGCTTGCTTGCTGCATGCTTGCTGCGTGCTTGCTGCATGCTTGCTGCATGCATGCATGATAAGGTGTAGTAAATAAAACAACATTTTAAATCAAATGTATGCCTTTTGAATATTATGCCTTTTAAATGTTATGGCAAATTTAAATTATGCCTTTTGTTAATTATGATTATTGCAATTATGCCTTTCCATGATTATGCCTTACAGATTTCGGCCATATGATGTTATGCGTTATGAAGTTATGCTATAAAGACTTATGGCAAGTGACGATTATGACCATGAACATAAAAACGTTATGCGTTTTAATAGGTAACACCCAATAATGTACGATAAAAAAATATTTTAAAAGAAATGTAAGAAATACTGGACAGAAATTAAATTTTAATAAGAAAGTTCAGAAAAGCCCATGCATGTTTGATGAGAGAGGTTTGACTGTCAGTATATTTACCATTGTGACATGGTTCACCTGACGAATGTCTAAATAATGCTTTAATTTATTTATTCCATTTTATGTAAATTAAAGTGTAATTTGATTTAATTCATTTATAATACATATATTTATTCATCATCATCATCATCATCGGCCTATCTTAGTCCACTGCTGGACATAGGCCTCTCCTAATGTATTTATTGTTTTTTTTATAATTTAAATGTAACTTTATTTTATTGAATTTGTTAATTTTACTAATTAATTAATTAAGGTAATACCTTAGGCTATGTTAGTAAAATTAACTAACCCAAATGAGCCATGATGCTTGAAAAATATATATATTAATTAATTAATTAATTAATAACCTATGAAAAGAGGCAGAATGTCCACGTTGCAGCAACTTATGTCGGCTGCAGACTTCTCTAAAGATACGTTAGACTTGTAAGACTTGTTAGATCCAGTTGTTGAAAATGTCTGAGATCCTGTCGAACTTGTTTCGATGCCTTTCAATGGCTGGATATGAACTAAAATCAACAGAGATGAGTGAGGTTTATGCAGGTGTCGGGCACATTTAGACATAATATTTAGCTTCACAGAAGAGATCATAATTTTCGTATTTTTATATTTTTATTAAAATAAGATAATGTAACTATGGCATATCGCCTTACATTCTAACATAAATCATCAACATTATCATCAGGCATTAACCACCTCTGTGGTCTAGTTGTTAAGACCACCGGTTTAGACTCGAGGTCTCGGGTTCAATTCCCAGCGTACAAGTTTATGCCCTCGGTTTGGGCTTGTTTGCCCGCCTGGCTAGCTACCAGCATCTTATCATTACCTTATCACCTTATCTAAATATGTTGCTATAACATCAATGTTTGTAGCGTTGTTGTTCCAGCAGCTACAGATAAGATATCCAATCGGTGCAAAAGTAATTATTGCAATAGGAACGTGCAAAAAAGTCAATCAAGCCAATACTACAAATAATTATCGGACGCTGTTCTTTAATTCTAAGCTGACAATATTAAATATTGCATCATTACCAGCTCATTTTTAATGTCCCCACTCCTGGGGCACGAGCCTTCACTTTTGATGGATAGGGAGAACGGCCCATTAACCACCACGCGGGCCCAGTGCGGATTGGTGGTTGTTAACTAATGCAGCCGGGACCAAGACGGTACCAAGGACGTGCCTACCGAAGCACGGAGAAGCTCGAGATGATAAATTTTTGGTCCCATCGGATGACCGGCCTTTGCGAAAGTTGCTTTACTTAAGCAATCACAGATCGGGCACGTTAAGCACTGCGCCATCATCGAGCTCCTCAACCTCGACAATATTAAGGATTTAAATTTTAACAAGAGGTATCAAAAAAGTAAATTCTAACCAATCAAAGGGCAATCGGCCATTAGACACATTTTTTCGTAATCGGAGGGATCATAATTCATACTGCCTTTAGCCAAAACCGTTTTCAAGAGACGCTGCCGAGCGTCCACCGACTTGATGATGCCGCTCAGCAATAACTGGTCGAAGAAGGTCACCTTCACAGCATAAAACCTAGACACATCCTCAGTCACCTGCAGACTCAACACTTTCACGTATACAACATCTAAAGGAGGTATGTACACTTCTTCTTGAATTTGCACGATAGATTTGGATGATCCCATTGAGGCATGAGAGCGACTCTGAAAAATAGATGTAAGTATTTTAAAAATAACATGACATGGACGATATGCAACGATATGGCATTAGAAGGCGCAATTGGAACAGCAGTCGCTTCAATGGTGAAAGATCGTTTGAGTTCCAGTTAAGAGAATATAAAAAATCTTAAAATAAGATGCATTTATCCGTTGTTAGACACGATATGCAACGATGTGGCATTAGTAGGCGCAATTGGAACAGCAGTCGCTTCAATGGTGAAAGATCCTTTGAGTTCCACTTAAGGGAATAAAAAAACAAAAAATAAGATGCATTTATCCGTTGTTACACAAAGACCTGTACAAACATGTTGGGTACATCAAAGATCCTTAAGACTACTGGTACTGAAATGGCCCTCAAGCATAATATCGAGGTTCTAGATACGATGCTGGTCTTCCGTGGATATCAGAAAGGAAGTAAGAGTCTACATGCATGGGCTGCTCGAGCAGTAGCCAGTAATCAATATACACGGACCGCTTGCGCAGTCATAGTGAAGCTACCGTTTCAACACTGACCCCGAGCTGCTGACGACACTCTGGCCCCGAGCTGCTGATCGCCCGGAGCAGTCGCAACTGCTAGAGCATTTCCATGTATATATGTAAATAGAAGACTCGTGTAGTTGCAGTGTAGTCGCAGCTTGAAGTAGTCGATCTTGACTGCTTCAAGCCGCCCTAAAGTAAGTAGTCTCCTTTCGAGTGGTATTTCGTTTTCTATAACTTTAAACGACTTTACATATTGTATGAGATTTACCTTCCTCCTCATTGTGCTCAAATAGGAAATTATTACACTACTATGTAACTAAATGTTGCTCATAAACTAACAAAGAATATAGTTTTACTCAAAGATAATGAAAACACTAGTTTTCTTATTGTTTTTCTTCTTTTATATTAGGGCATGTTTTGTGTCTATATTACATTAACACAACTTGGCACCTAATTGAACGTCAATGTTGACATATTAAAAGTATAAAGTTTATTGTCTATTTTTCACGAATAAAAAAAGGCTTTATTGCAAAGCGGTCGTTTTGTGGAGATCCTTGTAGCCCTTTCCTTTGTCCATCAGTGGACGTGTTTTTACTAAAATGATGATGGTGATGATTCAATATGTTATTACGGAGCTAGAGTCTAGAACAAAATTTGTACTGATAGGAAGTTTAAAAATGTGGTGTTGGCAATAAATTTCACAATAAGATATCAATTAGGAATGCTCCACTCCTATTTAAAGCCAACAACGTGGTGACTAATTCGACTCTGAAAAATTCTCGAATGGTATGTAACTAACTAAATGAACCAATTGTAAATTAGTTTAACATGATCATTAGGTTTCATAGAGTATTATTGGTCGAAATTTTTGATTACAAGTATGTGAGATACAGAAATCCAACCCCGAACCCTGACCTTGACCTTACGCCTATAGATGGGCAATCCACCCACCCGGATCTAAACACAGGTGGGTAAAAACTGGGTGTTTTGGGTTTATGCCCGATAAACACCCAAATTTTTGGATGTTTACGATATTATGCTACTTCTTGATCTGATCAAATGCAAGCTGGTACAGTGGGCCACAGTTCCAGCTACACATTTCCGTTTTTCCTTTCGCTCCAATTAAATGGTAATTCTTTGCGATAGACGAGGTGACATGGCCGGAAATGTATAGGTTGAGCTGTGGCCCTCCGTACACACGTGGAAAAGGTCCGCACTATGCAGGTATTTTAAGAAACGAGTATTTTGGTCTATTAGTGGCTCAAGAGTTTAAATATACAGTGGTGGACATATAATTAGAAACACTACCAACGGAACTTAACATTATACAAGATGTTTGTTTGTCCCTAATACTTTTTATTTGGAAATGAAACAACAAATAGCATAAAATGTGTTCAATAACAATAATTAATTATTTAATAATTATTTAATTTTATTAATAATAATAATTCATTAGAAAAAAACAACGAAATATCAATTAAACAAGTACCGATTCAATATTAAATTTCATACAAACAACTAAATGAGTTTTAAAGTACCAGCAATAACGAACAACTAATTAGAAACAATACAAAAAATAAAAGATAAATAATTTATAGGTTTAATTATTGAGCATTATATAATTTAGGTAATAGATACTGTGTATAGTCTACTAAAACTTATAATTAATATTTTGTTGCGTATCCTTTATTATCAATCACAGCTCTACAACGACGTGGCATTGATTCAAGCAATTTCATAAATTTTTCTAGTGTGATTATAAATTCCATGCTTCGACAAAAGCTTCGTAGAGTTCGTTGTGACTACAGTTACCTTTCTTTTTTACGACATGCCACAGATTTTCTATGGGATTTAAATAAGAGCTATTTGCAGGCCAGTCTAAGACGGAAATACGCTGTTCCCTAAGAAAATATTTTACTCTGTTGGCGGTGTGTTTAGGGCCATTATCATGCTGAAAGATCCAGGTTACAGGCAAATTGTCGTCAGAGTAGGGAATCATTATCTCTTCCAAGATGTTTTTGTACTGCAGTTGATCCATTGTACCTTCAATCTTTCGAACGGGTCCAACTCCCCATCCGGAAAAACATCCCCATACCTTGATATTACCACCCCCGTGCTTGACTATGCTTCTAGTGTATTTATAATTAAAAGCATGGTTTATTGGACGTCTAACGTAGCGCTTGCCGTCTGAATTTACCATGTTTATTTTAGTTTCATCTGAGAATAAGACTTTTTTCCAATCTCGCACCGTCCAATTGACATACTTTTTAGCGAATAATAATCGCTTCTCTCGATGTTGCTTGGTAAGCAGCGGTGCCTTTCGAGAAACCCTCCCAAACAATTTTGCCTACAACAACAACCAACAACCTTTAAATGGGTCTTGTTTAGCAATACGTACGATTAGCATATCTTCTCTGGTCGAAGTTTTCCTCTGTCGAGCCTTTCTAAGAACATTTTCAATAGTTCCGTGTCTATTATAATGATCAATAGCATTAAAAACTTTCTTTATGGAACATTTTAAATGATCAGCTATTCTCCTGTACGTCCATTTTTGGTCGATGTGCAAATTAACAATTATTTGCCTAGTTGACGCGTCACAACTTTTATTTTTGCCCATTTTGAACAAAAAATCGTAAACAAAATTTCAATTTGATGTTCAATTCAATTCATCAACATTATCGTTATAGATTTATAATCATCATTATTATTATTATTATCTCCTTTATTTATTTTCTTTCCTAAAACTAGATTTTTACAATATTTTAATATAAAAAACAATAAAACATTATAAAAACCTAATCCTAGAGTACCACTAGCAGCGGGGCAGGGCCCAAGCTATTATTATTTCTTTTATTTTTTTTCTTTCTTAAAACTAGATTTTTAGAATATTTTAATGTAAAAACAATAAAACATTATAAAAACCTAATCCTAGAGTACCACCAGCAGCGGGGCAGGGCCCAAGCCAGGTCTAGGAGTGTTGCCTTCTGTATCTGACCCTTAATCCAGCCATCCAGCGAAAGTCTCTTGAGATGTTGGTCGAGACTCTTCGCTATAAGACCGTTTGCAGATACGACTATGGGGACAATGATCGTCGAATCCACATCCCACATAGCGGTCACCTCGTGAGCCAGGTCAAGGTACTTAGTAAGCTTGCCCTTCTCATGAGCATTGCCTGGCGCGTCAATCGATCTGTCAACACGATATCAGGCTTATTTGCAATAACAGTTCTGTCCGTGATGACAAAATTATAATTATGCTTCATTTATAAAATTCACATTATTCTAGTATGTTTTAATAGTTTCATCTTACAGTTTATTAGCTCTCTCCGTCCGACTTGTTGTCTGGAAGAAATCGCTAAAGAATGAATAAAGAACGAATAAGACCGCCAAATTGTAACTTTGTAAATTTTTTTTTGTTCATGTTTATGTTTTATAGTGTTGCAATAAAAGTATTATATTTATCTACAAAGCCTTGAACGATGTTTACTCGTCTAGTTTTATTGCGTAATAGTTCCTCTCGTAAATATAATAACGTTATAATCGCTCTTAATGTACAAATGTTTAGGTAGCTATTTATCTAACATTTTTTTCGAAATATCCGAACTACAGTTTGATATATTTTTAATTCATTTGTGTTTACAATGAAACCGCACGTGTCGATTTTGCGAAACCTTTTGACTACAGTCACCGTTTTGATAATTGTTGTGGAGGCCAGTGATACCTTTGTGAGTCCACTCATACGTAGTGTTCCCTTACTCTGAGTGTAAGCAAATTTTTTTCACCATTCGTTCGTACACGTTTACCAAAACGAGAATTTGTATATAGCATTGAAGCTGCGCAACTCCTCACCAGAGTGTGAGTTTTGTGTACTATCTGTATTAATTCGATTACGTTCCGAAAACTAAAATTAGTATGGCATTAAAGCGACGCCTCCTGGCGATATACGAGAAGAGTTAAAATTTCGCCATACAAATTGTCGTTTTCGAAAACTTACTTGAATGAATACGAATAGCAAACAAAACTCGCACTCTAGGCACTTAGGTGGTGGTTTTAAACTATCCCGGGCATACCCCCTTGGTGATTGGTCGCAGGTCTGGGGCAACGCCTATCCAACCCAGCCAGGAATCGATCCTGGGTCTTCGCTTACGTCAGCCTTCCCGGTTGCATAGCGGTCACTGCATCCGCCCGGATTGCGGAAGACCCAGGTTTGATTCCTGGCTGGGTCGGGTAGGCGTTTAATTTTTTCACTGTATTTTATAAAAGATTTAATTTAGCTTCAGTACAGCAATTAACACTTAAAAATAAAATGTAAAAATTTAATAATAAGTAATATTTTTATGCAAATATTTATTTCAGGGTCCTTACAATTTAGAATGAAATATGCAACGCCTTCAGAACGATGAGTTCCTTAACAGTAGAAGCAAAGATGTTAACCGACGAAAATGACTTAAAGTTAATAATAATTAACTCCACGCTTGCTGAACCCGTGCATCTGGATACGGTAAAATATATTCACTCACGCATAAATTTTCGAATACCATAGGTAATGCACAGCCTTGCGGGCACAGCCGGATTAAGCCATGTGTAGGCCCCTAGGCACTGCATGTTTCGGGGCCCCTATCTTCTAAGCTTAGCAAAAAAAATCTAAATCCTAGTCTTTAGGTTAGTACTACTTGCTGGAACTATGCAACATACGTCATCTTCAGCTTAAACATGAACGCATCAGATAATCTATTTCCGTCCATAGAAAACATTTTTTTATATAGTTAGCGCGGCATATGCGTCAACTCCACCTGATGTTAAAATATGGAAATAGAGTCCAGAGGCGAAGACAACTTTTTATTGTTGCCTAGTGAAATTTTTTACGAATACACGTCGCGCCGGTTATGTAGGGAGACGCAGAGCTCATTTGGGAATAAATCACCGAGATACCCTCGCCTTTCAGCAATTTGGAGCTAATTAGCTTTAGATCACGTGAATATGTATTAGCATCATCATCATCATCATCAGCCTATACTAGTCCACAGCTGGACATAGGCCTCTCCACGTGCACGCCATCGAGCACGATCCGCGGCTACTCTCGTCCAGCTCTTGCCAGCCACCTTGCGTTAGCAATTAATTGCAAACTAACATTATTTTTAAATTTTAGATAAAATTGAGAGTGCTGAGCAATGATACGCCGAGGAAACTTCTGTGGAGTTACAACATTGTAAAACCCTGCCGACACTTCGCTATAGAAGCTTTATTATCTCATATCACTACAAAGGAATGCATTATCACCAAAGTACGTATATTAACTACAGCCTGTATATGTATAACTGAGTACCGGTAGGGGTCAAAACAATCAAAACAAAGAAAGCACAAAACTCTTCGGTGTTAGAGGTGGCTTGGATTAGGTAAAAACTATACCTATTCCACCTTATCCTAATATTTTAAATTTCCTGACGGATTAGGTTGGTATTGATTTAAGTATTGAATTGACGTATTGGCTTGCCGTTGCCTATGCTGTATAACTGTGCTGTATTGCCACGGCAAACCAATTAAAGAACAATACTCAAGACGTCCCCAGCCTCGTAGCACTTTAAAACCTATATTAATCAAAGGGCCATAGCCATCTTAGCATTTTATTGTATGACAGCAAATCTGAAATGTCCATCTGAAAAAAGTTATATCGGCATGAGAAACCGGAATCTGCAGTCACAAGTAACAATTATGTTGCCGTTTAATGTTCTTTGTTATTAAAAAGATATGGCAAAAAATATCGAGGATGTGACAGCTCACGATGCTTTTCTTCTTCGGTGGGATGATTAAATACCTTCAGTCGGAGTTTTCAAACAACTCTTTGGAATCAAAATGGTGAAAAAAGTTCAATGAATAATTCTGCTGAATATCGTTTTCGTGAAGTAGTTTTTGATGTATTTAGGAGTTTTCAAATCAAAATAGCTTTGTTACGTGTTTGTTTGCGATCTATGAAAATCGCAAATAAACATGTACGCTTAGTTTAGCTACCCACACGGTACTGACTGTTTCTTGAAGGTCCCTAAGTCATAACGTAACAGTCCGGGAATATCGCCGCTGTATACCGATTTTATAGAACTGTCGATCGTGTTAAGGTATATAATCTCTTTTTTTACGGGAGGAATTCCCTACGGAACCATCTCGACAGGGTTGTTGCTAGGACCCGGGAGGTATGTGGGGTTGGACGATGGTCGGCCCGATCTACTAAACAACTCGGTTCCTTCATTCTAGGGCTCTCCATTACAGCCCTACGATATCTACGAAGGCGTCGAACCCTTCAGATACGAGGGGGGGCCTTCACGTCTTCGTAGGATATATCGCGGGGAGTGTGGGGACGGTGGAGACGCCTACCCCCGCGATTGGTTAAGATGGGTGCAACACGACCCACTCGTCTGCGCCTTGACGCGCTGGATAGTGTGGCGTCCTCAATCGCATACTCCGACTTTTCCTTCAGTGAGATGATGGTCTCGCAGTAGGTGGTGAAGGCGTTCTACGACCTCTTGCTTCCAACCATGGCAATTGCCACAGCCGTCAGCGTAAGGTCTGGTCCGATGACAGCGCGCAGTTCTTGGCGCTCGCTGTCAAACGGGGTTGGGCTCCTGGCCGATCCTTCACAGGTAGCCGCCGAAACAGCCATGTCCGGTGCAGACCTATGTAAGCTGGAAGACTTACCTTCTTGCGATTGACCCATCGCTCCTAGGCTATATAATATTATAATAAATGATTTAATAGTAATGAGCACCATTCGCGGCGAGTGGCTCGTCTCACTGTACTGACCATGCGAATGCTCGCATCGAACATGTAACGTCTCCACTTTTAGAATAGCGCTGCCACAAGATTATGGAATCGAAATCATCATTACGTACTAAGTAAGTAAAAAAATATGTATATTTTTTTTTACTTACTTAGTATTTTGCTTCGGTCTTAGGTATACTAAAAACCAAAGCAAAGTAAAGTGCAAGATAAATTCAAATAAAAAACATATTAAAGTAACTATTATCACATTTTGTATTTAATTTTTAAAATAATTTTATAATCGAATTTGTCCTTTGCGACAGTCGCCGTTTGCTGATTTACTGTAAAATCGAATCATTTCAGCTCCAAGTCTTACATAGACTTAAGTAGTACTAACTTATCAATATAACATTATATTAATAATGAATCATCACAAAACAAACAATTATACTTTATCTGAATCTGCTATAAGATTCCAATTCCAAGGCTATCCTAATACACCCGCACCCGCTACGGGGGGCATATGTCTGTCGTAGGGGGGCGTGGTCGGCTTATCAGGTTCTGGAGGGCTCGGCAGATCCGACAACCACTGCGTAAGCCGTATCAGGCCCCATACTACTGCCGTCACACCTGATATCCTGTAAAATTCAACGTAGTTGCAATCGAAATTAAATTTTTAACACATATTACGAATGATTATTTATATATAATTTTACGCAAAGATTGTCTTTTTTCACATATTACGAATTTTACGCATATATCACACTAATAATATTATAAATGTGAAAGTTTGTGTGTATGTGTGTATATTTCTTGCTTCTTCACGCTGCAACGGATGGAGGATTTGAATGAAATTCGGCATACAGATGGTTTATAACCTGGATTAACACATAGGATAATTTTTATCCCGATATTCCCACGGAACGAACGGAAACCACGCGGGTGAAACCGCGGGCGGCCGCTAGTTATTTTATACAGGTCGACTTTTTTATCACCAACTTCATTCGACCAAAATGTTCCATACATTTTGGTCGAATGAATATTGATGTTTTGTATGGAACAGCTGATTTTTTTTTTTCGAGTTAATGTATAAATTTATGTGTAAAATTCTCTATGTAAAAGTCCCCATTTAAAGGACAATTGGCGCTTTTATTGCCTTTTTAGGGTTCCGTAGTCAACAAGGAACCCTTATAGTTTCACCATGTCTGTCTGTCTGTCTGTCTGTCCGTTCGCCCCAGCCTAACTCATAGACTTTTAGTACTAGAAAGCTGTAATTAATTTGACATGAATATACATATTAATTACGCCGACAAAGTGCTGAAGTAAAATTTAAAAAAATATTAATACTATTTTAAACTATGAATGAACTATGAGAAATAGCGAAAAAGCTCATTGAGAGTCATTTTAATAAAGAATAAAAACACATCATTATATTTTAGAAAAAAAAAACATGTCCCTGTATCGAACCTGTTTTTTAAAAACAACGCATCCTGTATTATTTATTACAGCAACCAACATAGTGTCGCTTATAAGATCCATTTTTAATAGTACTTAATGTCGAATGCCACTATAAAGAAAAGATCTAATTTTAATGTTTTATATCAGCAAAATCTGCTAAAAAAAATCCACGAGCAGG
The DNA here is from genome assembly GCA_963082485.1 of Eudonia mercurella. Taxonomy (NCBI): domain Eukaryota; kingdom Metazoa; phylum Arthropoda; class Insecta; order Lepidoptera; family Crambidae; genus Eudonia; species Eudonia mercurella. Next base: position 12,514,776 of record OY720032.1, on the reverse strand, counting down.
ATTTGAACCTGCACCCTTCTGACGTAACGAGTCAAGTGCTCTTCCAATTGAGCTATCGTGGTTCTAACCAGCCCGCCGAAATTATTCAACACTTTTTACTTTGAAAGCCAAAGGCGCCCATTCAATGTCAACAACTATCGTCACTAACATCAACAACCAAATTTGCGTTAATAATTATTTAAAAACATTTAAAAATCTGTTAATTACACCAAATAGGTACTTTTAGAACGTGAATAGGTTCAATCATTTCTCTGAAAGGTTAGGGTTTCGATAAAACTTGTCATAGCAAATCTCTATTGACGCAACAAACTCAAGTTCGTGTACAAGCATTTTGAAAAAGGCAAAAGGCATTTTGTTTATTTCAAAGAAAGGGCAAAGGCCAATTCGAAAGAGGGGCTGATCCCTTTCAAATTGCCCATTGCCCTTTCTTTGAAATAAAAAAAGTCTACTAACATTTTGGAAACTAACACTTAATCTGGCAAATAAACCACAACTATTTGTAGTTCTTAATAGATTTTATGAAGGACCATGCAACACAAAGAGCTAATGTTAAAGAAAAACAAATTAATAAAGTCTATGAACAACGCGTTTAGGTAGCTAACAACAATATACCACTTTACAAAATAAAGTAACGTGCAACGCAAAATAACACAAAAAAGCAAAGCTTGCGAGCATGATGATTATGAATTCACAATACCAAAGCAGTATCCTTATGAAAATGCCTGTGTTTCTAGTGTCCAATAAATTTGATCTATCTATCCATCCAGTAGTTAGGCATTTAGGCATCAGGGCTCTTTCAGTTTAGGGCGGCCAACCACGGGCAGTTTGAAGCGTTTAGGCAACTGCTTCAAGCTGCGCTTGCATAGTGAATTACAGTCTTCTATCTACAAACATACATGGAACCGCTCAAGCAGTTGCGTAGTTCACTATGCAGTTGCAGCTTGAACTGCCCGTTTATGGCCGCTATTAGTGCGGTTTCATATTAAACGCCGGCCGCGCGACAGCTGCACGAATGTGGAACACATTGCACGAATGCGGGAGCCGCCCGGCAACAAACGTCTAAATTGAAAGAGCCCTTACGCCACATGACAATAACAATGGTAGTAGCAAGGTATTGGAAGGAGTCTATGAAATAAAAGCAGTTGAAGCTATTTGGAAAAACACTGAAGTATTTTCATTTTAAATCAGCAGTGTGAAAACCAAGTCTAACCACTATCACATAAGGTAGTGGACCAGTGCTCGACAGGAACCAGTGATCGACAGGAACCAGTCATCGACATTTTTTCTTTTAACGATTAAAAATAGAGATCACCAACTGATTCTAGTCTTTAGCACCTGCTTTCTAGCTGTCATTCTGTAAAATTTCAATGGAAATCTATGTTGTTTTTTGGCGACGTATACTGGGAACACTGGCGCCACAACGATACCGTCTTACTGCCGCACTCAAAGAAATTTTACAGTCATTGATGACGCAGTATACTAGTCCAAAACAGTATAAAGTCAACAGAAAAACTTGACGATCAAAACCTATCATTGTAAACGAAACAAAAGAGAGAATGTATACCAGCGAATATTTACAAATATAATATTATTAAATAATAACTAACGAAATTTAAAAAATTATGCTCAAACATCGCAAAGTACACGCATGACACAACTATTTAGTAATCTTTTGTTTCATTAGTATCGGTATTTCGATTTTGATTACTGTAGAGTTAATTGCGAGAAATCGTGGTTTAATCCCCATAGCTACGGTAAACTCTTATCTGCGGCGAGCTTAGATAATGCTCTAAGGCGGCGAGCATTGATCAGTAGGGTTACTCTTGAAACACAATTGCAACCATCAATTTCCAATCAAAAATCTAAAAAATTCAAATGGCACTCTTAAAAGCGATGATAGCGCCACATTGGAATTAAATTGCGTGGAAATTGAGTGAACAAATTATTATCGAGATGGGGCGTTCCGAAATTGCGAAACTTATCACAATATCGATACATATTAATCGCATTGGATTGTATTGAGATTGAGTTTGCGTCAAGAGTAGCCTACCAGTGCCCTAACTAAACAATTAAAATTAAATTTTTGTGTCTATTTCCCAGCAGACGACATGTTAAGTGTGCGCCGTCCGTAAGTGACAAGTGTCATATATTTTATTTGAGATGTCTTCGTCCATATTTATTTGATGCCGCGCGGCCATACTACTTTTATATGGGTATCATTTAAGCTATCACCAATTTAATTAGTTTTATGTTTCTTAAATAATAGGGTTTGTCCTCAAAATAGTAGATCTGTCACCAAAATGTAGTCACCAAACAATGCAAAATCAGTTCCACAATAAATCACCTAAAATCCTGAGATATAAGGTCTAGTACCAAATAAATGTTGCAAACTTCCCAATTTGAAAGATTGGCTTTCTGGCACTTCGCCGGCCGCTGCCGCGGCACGCTCGCTTCGCTCACTCGGCTCGTGCGTCGTGTCTTTCATAATCTAACCTAACCTAAACCTAACCAAACATAAACCTATTAATTAACAAAACTGTTATTATAAGAACGAAGTTTATATTCATGTAATGCAATATAATTTTATTGGTTATCGATCTCTTATTTTACACATATATTAACATTAATTTGATAATTCATACCTGGGAACAATTTTTGTTTATCTGAGAACGAAAATATTTCGTGGCGATAGATCTATTTATTAGGTGATACAACTTGATGACAAATATAAATTTTGGTGATAGAAAATATAGTTTCCCTTTTATATGGGGAATTTAACATGTTAATTTGAACAATAATAATTAAAAAAACCGCTCGATAAATCGAAAATGTGAGACGGACGATTTGTAGTTTAGACCATTGGTGATTGTTTAGACAAAATCAGAGGTACAATAATTTAGAAAAACTTTAAGATATCAACTAAACGCTGCCACTCGTTTTCATGATTTTTGCTCATCTTTAAATGATATTGTAGAAACAACTATATGTAGTGTGTTATGAATTTATAGATCGGACTAATAATAAACACGTTCCCTTTGATACTAAATATATATTTTGTTTATTTAATACGATAGCATTTTCAATTATATCAACTTAACCGTGACTGCATTTTTGACATGTTTTGGTCGGCGCATCCTTAAACTACTGACTCGTTTTTCGGGATGAGTTAACAGAACAGTTATTAATCTACGAAAGCATAGTTGGTAGTGCATCTGACACGGCATGTGATGGGGTGCGGGTTCGAATCCCGCTCTTGGAAGTTTTTTCAACACTTGTTTTTCAAAGTGTTAGATTACTATTGATAGCGCATAATAATCTTTTTAAAGATTAAAATAAAAAGCAATATATTGTCTACTTACATGGTGGGTACAGGAAAACTTTACACTTAGCGTTATTATAGTGCTCTGTGAACAAATATCAGTAACGTGTTTCTTTTATAGGCAACACTGGTACTTACAGTATTAGACTCATTTTGTTGAATAAAAAAATTTGCACTTCGTTCGAATGACTGTGAACGAAATCACTCAATCGACTGGCATCGTAAAGTTTACAACTCCGTAATAAAACCTAGACAACTCAAACATTCAAACGCAGGACATCGGTACAGCGATGAAGCTATAATATTTTTTTTTATGGGATTTTGAAATTCAGTGTGCTTAGTGAGAAAGAAAGAAAGAAAGAAAGAAAAACATTTATTAACCTCTCAAAAAAAAACAATTACAAAAACAAAGTAAAAACAGATGAATTAAAACTAAAAACAAATAAAATAGAAAAAGAGCAATGGTGTGTGTGTGTGTGTGTGAGGCCAACTAGAGCCCACCTCAGCGTAAGCTGCTGCGGCATTGAGCACAAGGTCACGGTAATAATATCTACAGTACTGTAACTTCATACAAACGGACGAAGTGCGAGCTATACCTACGCGCTCGGATCTCGGCATGCGCTCGGCATGCAACAGTCGCGAATGTGCCGCACAGTGACGAACGGAAGGTGTGTTGTTTTTATTGTTTTGATTAAAATAAGTTATGGCAAGGATCAATAGTAGAATATATTGTACTGTTTTTGGTTGCATGAATTCGTCAATAATGCAGCCAGATATAACATTGTTGAGATTACCTGGAAACTCCGAAAGGTACTTAAGTAAGACTATAAAATGTTTTTATTTATGTACTTACTAGTAGGTACGTAATTTGTGTCTTTTTTAATGGATGGGTATTTCGTTTTTTCCTCCGAAAAAATGCCTGGATTAATAAATAAAGTAAACAGGGTATCACTTCCTATTTCATTCACAACGTATTTTATTTGTTTAAATAAAAAATATACCCCCTTATTCATTTATTTAGTTAATCTAATCATCATTGTTTTGTCTCTTTTTCTCGAATTCAAAATGACGTTTGTGTGACGTTGACAAAACAATATTTAACGAAATAATGCAAGTAGGCAGATGTAATTAAAATACTGTATGTGGGCAGCCCAGCCGAAGAAAATATACCTACGCCCAGCCCTAGCGCGTGTTTACGTACCGCAAGGCTGTAGGCATTTATTTCAAAGATAGGGCCGAGTTACAATACTGTAGATATTATTACCGTGACAAGGTAGTGCCATATTTATTTACCATTCGATAACGTAGCGCAAAATATAACTTTTAAACGCCTTTAAAAGTAACTCGATGGCGCAGTGGTTAACGCGCCCGGTCTGTGATTTCTAAGGTCATTGGATGGGTGATAAAAATGTATCATCTCGATCTCCTCCGTGCTTCGGAAGGCACGTAAAGCCGTTGGTCCCGGTTGCATTAGCAGTCGTTAATAACCACCAATCCGCACTGGGCCGGCGTGTTGGTTTATGGTTCGTTCTGCCTATCCATCCATAGGGAAGGCTCGTGCCCCAGCAGTGGGGACATAAAATGAGCTAGTAACGATGATAATGATGATAAAAAGTAACTACCTAAGCGTAAAACAAATTAAATAATTAGATGCTTATTTCAGCTATTGGATTATAGATACTAATTAAAGTATAAGTATTAACTTTAAAGTCTATTTTTACCCGACTGCGTCAGAAGGAGGGTTATGTTTTTTTTATAATAAAAGTTTACTAAAATAAATATTATTAACGGGATTATTACCATGTTTTTTGTTGTGTTTGAGTATCCGATATTTCGGCACAGTTGCATGCGCCATGATCACGGATGTACTGAAGTTATGGTAAATGGTAATGGTAAAAACATGGTAATAATCCCGTTAATAATATTTATTCTAATGTAAGTGACCATGATAGTTTAAAAAGTTATAAAAGTTTATGTTAAACGAAAGATTATTTTTGATTTTTCAACTCAAATATGAATCATAATGTGGATCAATAATGGGTATCACAATAATTTCGAAACCTAAATATAGTTTATACTGGACTACAAGGCTTACTGTTTATAATAAATATTATTATTTATCCGTAAAGGGCATACCTTTATAATTCAAACATGCCGATCGCTATCATAAACTTATGTTACGTTACGCGTGTAAACAAACATTGCTGTGTGACCTATGATATGAGACTTCAAATATTCTCAATTTTATTAGATAATATCTATTATTGTAATTGATGTAATAGCGTGGTATTTCTTGTCGTATTTCATTAATTCCCTCTTTGTAATCCCAACTTAACTAGATAAAAGCGCACAGTTTAACAAAAGTCACTCCTACATCTATTGCTTGCTCTGAGAGTTGACATCTACATTATAGAGTAGGTTAGTGGCACCACTGCCCGACAGGAACCAGTCCAGTGTTGCCAACTCTAATTTTGAAAAAGACGTAGATCGGAATCGAAAAGTACGTAGATTTAGTAAAAGGTCGACATGAAAAGTTCGTAGATCTACGTACTTTTTTTTCTAAGTGAATTGAAGAGGGTGAGGTAGCTAAAACTGAATAAAACGAGTGTTTTAAGATAAGATAAGATAAATAAACTTTATTGTACACCAAAAAATAAAACATTTGACAAAAAATTAGATAAAAATACACGTACAAAGGGCGGTCTTATCACTAAGAGTGATCTCTTCCAGACAACCTTTGGATGGACAAAGAATATTTGAATTTGAAGTGGGTTCGTCGTCGCGTCGGTGCATCATAAATAATTATACAATTAATTCATTTTCATTATTTTCATGCAAATTAGACTTTTACATTTATTTATATTATAAGTCTAATTTATATCATATTACTATATCATATTACGTTCCTATACAATTATCAACAAGAAATTATTTAATTTTTGGGGTAATCCTGAATTAGCTTAAATAGCCCGTTCTTTTTTTCTAGGTAGCCTAAATGGCTACTGGTACCCGATTGGATTTTTTGGTCGCCATTTGACCCCTCAAGGTAGCCTAAATGGCGATAATTCGCCTAATCTGGCACAGGGTCCAGCATCCGGGTCAGCTAGTATAAAATAAAACGGAACATGTATTAACTTTTTTTCGCAAATGCAAAGCAAGTTATGCCCATTCGGCCTAATGAGACAATGAGTTACGTTATTTATAAATTTGTACAAATTGATAGAAAATCCGTAGATTCTGGGACTAAAGTTCGTAGATTTGCAGCAAAGACCTAAAGTTAGTAGATCTACGTAAAAAGACGTAGATGTGGCAACGCTGAACCAGTCATCGACAGTTTTTTCTTTCAATCGTTGAAAATAGGGGTCAGAAACTGATTTAGTCTTTAGCAACAGTTGAAATACTGATTACCTGCTTTAATTTATTACCAACTAGCGGCCCGTCCCTGCTTCGCACTGGTGGACATTTTTTTTAAATATAGGTAACCTATGTTACTCAGCGCTAATGTAGCATTCTAATGGTCAAATATTTTTTGAAGTGAAAACTTCTTTAGCGGCGTTGTGCACTTTTTTGGAATGGGTAAAAAATGTTAAACTCGCGTCAGGACACGTGACCGTCAGGACACGTGTCCTGACGCGAAAATTCGTAAGACGGATGGAGAGTAGAGGAATGGGTAAAAAATGTTAAACTTGCGTCAGGACACGTGACCTGATCGAATATTCGTAAGACGGATGGAGAGTAGACAGCTGGCGCGGCGTAATATAAATTTTTAATATAACTTAATATAACTTTTTAATGTAATATAAATTGTTATGTTTGTGTACGATAGCCCAATAAATAAATATTGTATTCTACCACATAAATGAGAGTACTTTTATACTGATAATTAAAGCAATTCGTGCAAAATTATTCCCTAACCATTCCAAAATATCAAAAATGCACAACGTTAATATTCAAGTTTTCACTTCTGCCGGCACTTCCAGTTTAAATCGGTCCAGTAGTTTTTGAAATTATTCGTTGCAAACATAAGTGCAATAAATAATCAAATAAATAAATAAATATTTCTAATGATTAACGGAAAAAAGTTTGGATCACTGGTTGTTACGAAAGATTGTTGGATACCTAAAAAAGACAGTCCCATAAGCATTTTTTTTTCTTTCTTTTGTTACATTGTTCTTCTGATTAGGGCACTAGTTTCGATCGCGCATCCTAAAGTGGAGTTAAGCAGGATATGCCGGCAAACGTTATGATAGACGATGGGCACACATAGTTCTAAATTGACGACCAAGAAGGACGTAGTGTAGGAAAATAACCAGCGCGACAGAAACATGATATTTGGTACAGTGTCGTGGGAAAGAAATGGTTTGGTACGGCGCGTCACCGTCGTCGTCGCCGCAGCGATCAACAAAGATATGGCTTGGAGAAGGAGAATATACACGCTTGGGTCGACAGGCTGAAGAAGAAAATAACTAACTACTCTCTAGTGTATGAGATTTAAGTACCTTCCTCTTCATTGTGGGTATACGTGGCTGAACACCTGCCGCCTACAGGAAAGGCCTTGCACGCTGCTGCCAGGAAAAGGGCTAAGGAATTCGCATACAAATTTGTTTGGGTGCGTAACGGCCGCGTGTACGTCAGAAAAGATGAATCTAGTCAAGCTGTCTACATTCGTGATATGGACTGTCTTAGGAAAATAGCTTAAAGTTATCTGATTCATTTTATTTTTATTTAGTGTCTTTTATCTAGTACTCTATACTCGGAACCGGTTTTTTTAATGGACATTGTAGGGATCCGATTGGTACATCACGTCGGATCCCCACAGTGGTGACCCCTACGGAGCACAGAAGCACCTTCAACATCGTCGCAGCAGCGCTCATCCATCACCTCCTCATCCACCAGATACCTTCGCCAGCAGTCACAGCAAGCCAGCAATCGAGCCACAAGGTTCCACCGCAGCATCTTGGACGACGCTTCCTGGACCTCCGGCACACTCGACGGCATCATCCCGACCTGGTTTCCGCAGCCCACGACCGGTGCATCAATGTCGGCCGCATCACTCCGGCGTGGCAGCCCTGCACACCAGCAGCTCGGACCCACCGTCATCATCACCTGTTTCGACTCACCGCAGACAGGAGCAGCACACTGCATTACTGGCAACGCGCCTTCACCCCACCCGTCTCGACTCACCGTAGACTGGGGCATTCTGCAGCAGCACTCTCCACTGGCACTTGCAAGCTCTGAAGCACTGATTGCTGAGCACACTCACTGGCATCTCGACCTCCGGTCTCAGGGGGGGAGTGATGTGGCGGCGCCACCTACCACATACGCCGCACATTGACACGAAGCAAAACACCTTCTCAACTGTGTCAACAGATGGCGCCACAAACGCTTACCAACGACATCGCCATACTACGACGTGAAATAGTATGGGAAACCTGCATCGCGGTAGCGAAGTTTCACCGTCTTAGCACCTCCAATTAACATCCGATGGACCTCGGTCCCCGAGCTATACCACCCAGCTCGGAGGAAGATCTTCCCTTTGCCCTTCCTCAGTGTGGCATTCATCTTACCACCAGGCTTCCCTACAGACATATATTATCAAAATATTCGAGGAATTAGAACAAAAACTAATGAAGTATATAATAATATTCTTATAAGTAACTATAAAGTTATTGCCTTTACCGAGACCTGGCTCAACTCTGGTGTAACGAATAGCGAATTTATTGACTCTCGTTATACCGTATATAGAAGGGACCGTGTATGTTGTAAAGGTTCCAAAAAAGACGGTGGTGGAGTCTTGTTGGCAATTTCTTCTGACATTCCATCTTCAAGAGTTCAAAGCTGGGAAAGTGAAAATGAGGATTTGTGGGTTATAATGGAAGTGGAAATTGACAAAAAGATTAAAAAGGTTGCTATTTGTGTTATGTATCTGCCTCCACCGGTCAAACTAGAACATCTGACCGTTTTCGTTGATAATGTCAACAAAGTACTATGCAATATTGAAGACACAATTATATTAGGCGACTTTAATTTGGGGTTTTTGAGCTGGTCCGGAGACAATAACAGTTCGTGTATAACACCTAAAAATTACAACAATAAATTAGGTTATAAGTTTGTTGATTTTGTTACTTTAAATAATTTGTCGCAATTAAATTATATAACTAATGAGGACAGTAGAATACTGGATCTTATCTTTTGCAATTTACCTGGATCATATGTGGAGAAACCTTTACAAGTTCTCAGTAAGATTGACTTAAAACACCCTCCCCTACAACTAACTCTTAGCTTTTCCGACACAATTTTTTTACACACAAAACGCACATGTAATTTAAATTTTTTTAAAGCAGATTTTAACAACATTTCAATTGAACTCAATAAAATTAACTGGCATGCAGAATTTAATAACATGCAGGATGTCAATATTATGCTATCAAAATTTTACTCAATTTTAAGAAGCATAATAAACAATCATGTCCCTAAGCGCAACCACAAAATACACAAATATCCAGCATGGTTTTGTACCGTTTTAATCCGCCTTCTTGCCGAAAAGAATAGGTGTAGGCGCAAGTACAACAAACATAAAAACCCACGTGATAAATACGAATTTCAATTACTTCGGGAGCGCGGTCAGAAATTGCTTGCTAAGGACTTCGCCACGTATCAGAAAAACATAGAGAAAGATATTGCAAAAAATCCTAAGAAATTTTGGACATATATAAAAAGTAAGCGTAACCATCGATCTGCAATACCATCGGCTATTCACTACGATAATAATGTAGCAAATACGGGCCTCGAGATCGCAAAGTCATTCGCATCATATTTCTCTTCAGTGTACACAATAAATACGTCAAAGCAGCCTGCTGATTCCGCGGTTTCCGCGACACCTACCTCGAACAGACTTTTTTCATCGTTGCACTTTAGTGAAAGAGAAATAGCGGAAAAAATTAAAAACATCGACATAGCAAAGGGGGCTGGACCAGATAACATTCCACCCATTTTTGTCAAAAGGTGTCGCAAGGCACTATCTTTTCCCCTTAGCCTTATATTTGAACGCTCTTTGCAATCAGGGCAGTTTCCTGACGAATGGAAGAAGGCCAGAATTATTCCTGTATTCAAAAAAGGAGACATTGCAGACGTAAGAAATTATAGGCCTATTTCTATACTGTCCTGCTTCTCGAAACTTTTTGAATCACTGGTATGCCCTTCGTTAAATCACCACATTGACAGTCATATTACACCACACGGGCGGTTTAAGCGGGGTCGCTCCACGAGTACAAATCTGGTGTCATTTGTCAACGATATATCCCAGAAGCTTGACAGAGGTCTGCAAGTGGATGCAATCTATACAGATTTCAGCAGTGCTTTCGATAAAGTGAATCACTGTTTCCTTTTGCAAAAACTTAAGGCAGTAGGTATACACGGTAATCTCTTGCGTTGGTTCTCTTCATATTTAAATAGTCGTTCACAGTTTGTGGCTGTGGGCCATTTTGAGTCTGATACTTATTATGCTCAATCAGGAGTACCGCAAGGTTCTCATTTAGGTCCAATCCTATTTCTCATATTCATAAACGACTTAACAGACAGAATCCATCACAGTCAATTTTCTTTGTATGCAGATGACTTAAAGCTTTACAAAACAATAACATCTACCGAGGATAATACCTTACTCCAATCCGATTTGTTAAATGTATCACATTGGTGCCACGACAGTGACATGTTTCTTAATGTCCAGAAATGCCTTCAAATAACTTTTACGCGAAAAAAGAAACCTCTTGTTTTTGAGTACCATCTTAATAGTGAACAATTAAATACAGTAAATGAAGTCGAAGATTTATAACAATTGACAGTAAACTACAATTAACAACGCACATTGATAAAATCGTAAAAAAATCAGCACAAATGCTTGGATTCCTAAAGAGACACAGCAAATCATTTCGCAGCTCTAAAACTAAAATTATTTTGTACAATGCACTTGTACGTAGTCACTTGGAGTATGCTAGCTCGGTATGGAACTCAAGTTACAGTACCCACTCCCAGCGAATCGAATGTATTCAACGTGCATTCACTCGGCATCTCGCTTTTACCTCCCAAGGGATATCTCACAGAACACCATACAATCATAGATTGGATTTCTTCAAGATGACCTCACTATACAGCAGACGGGTGCTACTAGATATTGCTTTTCTTTATAAAACTGTCAATTCTTGTATCGATTGTAGTCAGATTTTAGCTCAGCTGCCACTCACTGTTCCAAGAGCAACACCCAGGTATCCACTCACAAAAACATTCTACCTACCTTAATGCAGAACCAACATAGGATCAAACGCTCCTATATGCCCGCATGATGAGAGAATTTAATAGTATCAATAAATTAACAGATATAGATTTATTTTACGACTCTCTCCAAACTGTGAGAGGTAAAGTGCAAATTGGAAAATTAAACTGTTGATGTCCGTTTATTGTATGTTTTCAATATTAACTTATGATTGTAATTTAATTCTAATTGATGTTTTTATATTTTGGTCGCTTTTGTTATTTTAAATTTCATATATACCTATATCATATTTTTTTTTTAAATTTTGTATTCTATGAATGATGTGTACACCTTTAATTAGCAAATGTATAAGACCTGTAACTATTCCACCTATTTTGATACATAATGTACATATTGCTGTTGGTATTCCAATAAATAAATAAATAAATAAATTGTGCTCAAATAGGAAATTATTACACTACTATGTAACTAAATGTTGCTCATAAACTAACAAAGAATATAGTTTTACTCAAAGATAATGAAAACACTAGTTTTCTTATTGTTTTTCTTCTTTCATATTAGGGCATGTTTTGTGTCTATATTACATTAACACAACTTGGCACCTAATTGAACGTCAATGTTGACATATTAAAAGTATAAAGTTTATTGTCTATTTTTCACGAATAAAAGGTTTTATTGCAAGGACGTTTTGTGGAGATCCTTGGAGCCCTTTGTCCATCAGTGGACGTGTTTTTACTGAAATGATGATGGTGATGATTCAATATGTTATTACGGAGCTAGAATTTAGAACAAAATTTGTACTGATAAGCAGTTGACCTTGACCTTACGCCTATAGATGGGCAATCCACCCACCCGGGTTTAAACCCAGGTGGGTAAAAACCGGGTGTTGTGGGTGTTTTGGGTTTCATCATCATCATCATCATCAGCTCATTTTATGTCCCCACTGCTGGGGCACGAGTCTTCCCTATGGATGGATAGGGAGAACGGGTCATAAACCACCACGCGGGCCCAGTGCGGGTTGGTGGTTGTTAACGACTGCTAATGCAGCCGAGACCAACGGCTTTACGTGCCTTCCGAAGCACGGAGGAGCTCGAAATGATTAATTTTTTGATCACCCATCCGATAACCGGCCTTTGCGAAAGTTGCCTCAGCACTCGCAGACCGGGCGCGTTAACCACTGCGCCTTCGAGCTCCTCGCTTTTGGGTGTAAACCCGATAAACACCCAAATTTTTGGATGTTTACGATTTTAAACTTAAATTCGAATAATTATGCTACTTCTCGATCTGATCAAATGCAAGCTGGTACAGTGGGCCACAGTTCCAGCTACCCATTTCCGTTTTTCCTTTCGCTCCCATTAAGTGGTAATTCTTTGCGATAGACGAGGTGACATGGCCGGAAATGGATAGGTTGAGCTGTGGCCCTCCGTACTCACGTGGAAAAGTCCGCACTATGCATGTATTTTACATGTATTTACTAAAAACAAACTTAATATTCAGACGATGAAAATAAAAATATGTAAAAATTTATGTCATGATTAAAAATTTATTTTAATTTACAAAGCATTTATTACATTTATTTGTAACTTGCAGCTCTGTAACTTTTTCGACCTCACTATGTGACTCGAAGTTCGACCCACGAACAACATAATATACATAAAAAACATAAAAACATAAAAATAAAAATCATTGAGTTTGGGATTATTAAAAAAGAGATAAGTAAAGTAAAATAAAAACGCAGTCTTTCACTATCAAATTCAACGTTGTTACAGAAGACGAATTGGATAGGTTCTATCTCGTCTGAACTATTATGGTCATTGAAACAAAACGAAGAAAAAGAAAAAAAAAACTTACAATAATAAGAATAAAACAAACTGTTCTGAATGCGCAACAATGTATAGGAAGAGGATAAAAGAAACGAGTATTTTGGTCTATTAGTGACTCAAGAATTTAAATATACAGTGGTGGACATATAATTAGAAACACTACCAACGGAACTTAACATTATACAACATGTTTGTTTGACCCTAATACTTTTTATTTCGACGACCTCCTTGGTCGAGTGGCTTGCACACCGGTTTTCATGGTGTCGCCATCTCTTAGGTCCCGGGTTCGATCCCCGGTCGGATCAATTTAGAAATACCTGTTTTTCTAAATTGTTTCGGGTCTGAGTGTTTCCTATGTATAATAAGTATGTATTTAAGTATATTATGTATGTTTATCCGTTGTCTAGTTAACCATATAACGAGTTTCTTAAGGAAGCTTTTCTTGGGGCTAGATAATTGGTGTGAGTGTGGGAAACATTTATTATTATTATTATTATTATTTGGAAATGAAACAACAAATAGCATAAAATGTGAACACATTTTATGCTATTTGTTGTTTCATTTCCATATTGAACAATAACTTATCATTTATTATAAAAAACAACGAAATATCAATTAAACAAGTACCGATTCAATATTAAATTTCATACAAACAACTACTAGAGTTTTAAAGTACCAGCAATATTGAACAACTAATTAGAAACAATACAAAAAAATAAAAGATAAATAATTTATAGGTTTAATTATTGAGCATTATATAATTTGGGTAATAGATACTGTGTATAGGCTACTAAAACTTATTATTAATATTTTGTTGCGTATCCTTTATTATCAATCACAGCTCTACAACGACGTGGCATTCATTCAAGCAATTTTATACATTTTTCTAGTGGGATTATAAATTCCATGCTTCGACAAAAGCTTCGTAGAGTTCGTTGTGACTGGAGTTACGTTTGTTTGAGACTTTCTTTTTTACGACATGCCACAGATTTTCTATGGGATCTGTTTGCAGGCCAGTCTAAGACGGAAATACGCTGTTCCCTAAGAAAATACTTTACTCTGTTGGCGGTGTGTTTAGGGTCATTATCATGCTGAAAGATCCAGGTTACAGGCAAATTGTCGTCAGAGTAAGGAATCATTATCTCTTCTAAGATGTTTTGTACTGCAGTTGATCCATTGTACCTTCAATCTTTCGAACGGGTCCAACTCCCCATCCGGAAAACCTTCCCCATACCTTGATACTACCACCCCCGTGCTTGACTATGCTACTAATAGTGTATTTATAATTAAAAGCATGGTTTATTGGACGTCTAACGTAGCGCTTGCCGTTTGATTTTACCATGTTTATTTTAGTTTCATCTGAGAATAAGACTTTTTTCCAATCTCGCACCGTCCAATTGACATACTTTTTAGCGAATAATAATCGCTTCTCTCGATGTTGCTTGGTAAGAAGCGGTGCCTTTCGAGAAACCCTCCCAAACAATTTTGCTTCCACTAATCTACGGCGTACCAATCTTGACGTGACGTTTCTAGGGTCATCAGGCGAAAAAACTTAATTTTTAATCTTGTTGGAGCCTTAAAATGGGTCTTGTTCAGCAATACGTATGATTAGCATATATTCTCTGGTCGAAGTTTTCTTCGGTCGAGCCTTTCTAAGAACATTTTCAATAGTTCCGTGTCTTTTATAATGATCAATAGCATTTAAAACTTTCTTTACGGAACATTTTAAATGATCAGCTATTCTTTTGTACGTCCATTTTTGGTCGATGTGCAAATTAACAATTATTTGCCTAGTTGACGCGTCACAACTTTTATTTTTGCCCATTTTTAACAAAAAATCGTAAACGAAATTTCAATTTGATATTCAATTCAATTCATCAACATTATCATTTTAAATTTATAATCATCATCATTATTATGCTTCATTTATAAAATTCACATTATTCTAGTATGTTTTAATAGTTTCATTTTACAGTTTATTAGCTCTCTCCATCCGACTTGTTGTCTGGAAGAAATCGCTTAAAAGCGATAAGACCGCCAAATTGTAACTATGTAAATTATTTATTTTTTGTTCATGTTTATGTTTTATAGTGTTGCAATAAAAGTACCTATTATCTATATGTCTATCTACAAAGCCTTGAACGATATTTACTAGTCTAGTTTAAAGCACATATTGCGTAATAGTTCCTCTCGTTACAATAATAACGTTATAATCGCTCTTAATGTACAAATGTTTAGGTAGCTATTTATCTAACATTTTTTTCGAAATATCCGAACTACAGTTTGATATATTTTTAATTCATTTGTATTTACAATGAAACCGCACGTGTCGATTTTGCGAAACCTTTTGACTACAGTCACCGTTTTGATAATTGCTGTGGGGGCCAGTGATACCTTTGTGAGTACACTCATACGTAGTGTTCTCTTACTCTGAGTGTGAGCAAATTTTTTTCACCACTCGTTCGATCACGTTTACGAAAACGAGAATTTGTATATAGCATTGAAGCTGCGCGCCTCCTCACCAGAGTGCCTAGTGTGAGTTTTGTGTACTATCTGTATTTATTCGATTACGTTCACAAAAACTAAAATTAGCAGCGCCTCCTGGCGATATACGAGAAGAGTTAAAATTTCGCCATACAAATTGTCGTTTTCGAAAACGTACTAAACTCACGTAAAACTCACACTCTAGTTTAGGCACTTAGGTGGTGCTCAAACTATCCCGGGTATACCCCCTTGGTGATTGGTCACAGGTCTGGGGCAACCGACAGCAAGTTATATGGTACTCTCTTCCCTACCCTGCCCATCTCCAACTAATAATGAGTATTTTTTTTATAAAATACAGTGAAAAAATTAAACGCCTACCCGACCCAGCCAGGTCTTCGCTTACGTCAGTCTTCCCGGTAGCGTAGCGGTCAGTGCATCCGCCCGGATTGCGGAAGACCCAGGTTCGATTCCTGGCTGGGTCGGGTAGGCGTTTAACTTTTTCAATGTATTTCATAAAAAAAATAATTTAGCTTCAGTGCAGCAATTAGCACTTAAAAATAAAAGTGTAAAAATTTAATAATAAGTAATATTTTTTTCAGGGTCCGTACAATTTAGAATGGAGTAGTATCGAAATATGCAACGGCTTCAGGATGATGAGTTCCTTAACAGTAGAAGCAAAGATGTTAACTGACGAAAATAACTTAAAGTTAATAATAATTAACTCCACGCTTGCTGAACCCGTGCATTTGGATACGGTAAAATATATTCACTCACGCATAAATTTACGAGTACCGTAGGTAATGCACAGCCTTGCGGGCACAGCCGGATTAAGTCATGTGTAGGCCCCTAGGCACTGCATGTTTCGGGGCCCCTATCTTCTAAGCTTAGCAAAAAAAATCTAAAGCCTAATTCTATACTTTAGGTTAGTACTGCTTGGTGGAGCTATGCAACATACGTCATCTTCAGCTTAAACATGAACGCATCAGAAATCAATTTCCGTCCATAGAAAACATTTTTTTATTTAGTTAGCGCGGCATATGCCTCAACTCCACCTGATGTTAAAATATGGAAATGGAGTCCAGACGCGAAGACAACTTTTTATTGTTGCCCCGTGAGTTTTTTTACGAATACACGCCGCGCTGGTTATGTGGGGAGACGCAGAGCTCTTTTGGGAATAAATCACAGAGATACCCTCGCCTTGCAGCATTTTGGAGCTAATTAAGATCACGTGAATATGCATTAGCATCATCATCATCATCATCATCAGCCTATACTAGTCCACAGCTGGACATAGGCCTCTCCAAGTGCATGCACTGAGCACGACCCGCGGCTACTTTCGTCCAGCTCTTGCCAGCCACCTTGCGTTAGCAATTAATTGCAAACTAACATTATTTTTAAATTTTAGATAAAATTGAGAGTGCTGAGCAATGATACGCCGAGGAAACTTCTGTGGAGTTACAACATTGTAAAACCCTGCCGACACTTCGCTATAGAAGCTTTATTATCTCATATCACTACAAAGGAATGCATTATCACCAAAGTACGTATATTAACTACAGCCAGTATATGTATAACTGAGTACCGGTAGGGATCAAAACAATCAAAACAAAGAAAGCACAAAACCCTTCGATGTTAGAGGTGGCTTGGATTAGGTAAAAACTATACCTATTCCACCTTATCCTAATATTTTAAATTTCCTAATCCGTTCGGATTAGGTAGGTATTGATTTAAGTATTGAATTGACGTATTGGCTTGCCGTGGCCTATGCTGTATAATTGTACTGTATTGCCACGGCAAACCAATTAAAGAACAATGCTTAAAACGTCCCCAGCCTCGTAGCACTTTAAAACTTATATTAATCAAAGGGCTATAGCCATCTTAACATTTTATTGTATGACAGCAAATCTGAAATGTCCATCTGAAAAAAGTTATATCGGTATGAGAAACCACAGTCACAAGGAACAATTATGTTGCCGTTTAATGTTCTTTGTTATTAAAAAATATGGCAAAAAATATCGAGGATGTGACAGCTCACGATGCTTTTCTTCTTCGGTGGGATGATTAAATACATTCAGTCGGAGTTTTCAAACAACGCTTTGGAATCAAAATGGTGAAAAAAGTTCAATGAATAATTCTGCTGAATATCGTTTTTGTGAAGTATCCTTTGATGTATTTAGGAGTTTTCAAATCAAAATAGCTTTGTTACAAAAATAAAACATTTTATTTTGAATACAACAAATAGATCACTCGGTGTTTTCAGAGTCTATTACAATATTGTCCCAGGCTAGCCCAAGTAAATTCTCTAAACGCCTCCAATCCCATAGTACCACATGATACTCACGACATGCGCGCAGGCACCAACCGTCCTCATACCTGGTAGTAATGAAATTGAATGAAATGAAATGAAATAATAATTTATTGGCACACTTCTGTTACATTTTTTACATTTAGTACAATATAGTATTTTACTATTCGGTAACACAATATGTATGTCAAAGGCTACCTGCTCAGCTTAATGCAACATAGACATAATGCCTATGTAGCGCTGGTTTTCGGTGTAAAGTAATGCCTGGTGACCTGCCATAAAGGTCAAACTTGCTGAGGAAAGCTGCCCGGTCAATATCCAGAGGCTGCTTGGGAACTACCTTGACGATAGGACCGTCGAGGTAAGGTACGCCGATAAAACATATGCCAAGCAAACCGACAAAAGATGCGTACAGGGGTCTATTGGCGGCCTCATACTATGGAACCTTCTCCTCGACCCACTCCTTAAACTCTTCGACACCCATGGCATATTCGCCCAGGCTTTTGCGGACGATGTGGCTTTGGTCTTTAGCGGGAGTAATGCGGCTGAGATCGAGCGGCAGGCCAATGAGGTCCTTGAAGGTCTTTGAACTTATTCAGGAATGGGGCGTCAGAAACGAGTTGAAGTTTGCACCACACAAGACCTGCCATGCCATAATGTTGACGAGGAAACTTAAGTATGACACACCATCACTGAATATGACCCCTCGTCAACATCGAAGTATCGCGGAGTATTAAGCTGCTTAGTCGTCGCAAATGTATGCAACAAGGCACTCAAACCTTACAGGCAATAGGCTAGAGCGGCCAAAGTTAGCTGGGGGCTTCACCCCAAGATAATCCGCTCCTTCTACACAGCCGCAGTTGAGCCAGTGATTACGCACGCATGAGGCAGCCGCCCTGTATGCAGCGAGGAGAGGGTCTCTCGGCGGGGGCGGTTGAGCGTGCGGTAGGATTTCATGAAGTAATCCCGCTTTGGATGTGGACAGAGGCTTCGTCTGTCTGTATCATTACCGACGGAAGCAAGATTGACGGTAAAATTGGGTCTGCACTGGCCTTGTGGCACGGTGAGGCGGAAACCAAAGCCGTCAAACTTGGTTTACCCGCGTACTGCACGGTGTACCAGGCGGAGCTTCTGGCCATAAACAAATCTACAAGCGTAATCCTCGGGATAAAGAGCTCTACGTTCGGCATCTACAGCGACTCTAGGGCGGCACTTGAGACAGTCACCAATATCAAGTCTCCTCATCCCCTGGCAGTAGAGACAAGGCGGAATCTGAGCTTGGCTGCGATACAAAACAAGGAAGTTTTCTTGTTCTGGATTAAGGCACATGCGGGTCTGCCGGGGAATGAGCGCGCCGACGAACTCGCGAAAAAGGCGGCCCTAGAGTTGAGGAGAACGCCAGACTACGACCGGTGCTCAGTATCATATGTCAAGAGGTGCATTAGTCATGCTTGACGAATCGACGTTCTATAGAACGAAAGGTACCGCACCCAAAACACAACAAAAATAGCTGATTTAGGAACTAATTCGTCAAGCAGAAAGAAAGTTCCAATTGGTCAAGTGTGTTTTTACCGCGTGTTTTTGTTCCGATTTGTCAAGCAATGCAAAAGTAATAATTAGTCAAGATTTCAAAGTTCTGAATTGTCAAATGTTCTTTTTTGAGTATTGTTCTTTAATACCTACCTAGTTCTCGACGTCTTGGATTACGTGTGGACTAGTATTGGAAAATACCTGATCCACATACTAATAGTCGCCACAGTCAATACTATTTCTGCCGCCAATCACTACTGAGGATATTACTGTTTGGCGTATCACAACATTGCTGTGTTATGGTTTTAAGAGGTATTATATCAGGGTCGGCAACGCCCGACTTATATTTAAGATGTTGCTTGCGTCATAGGCTGCGGTGACCGCTTATCGTCAGGTCTTGCTTGATGTACCTAACCTAGTCTTACTTGCCGAACCAATACAAAAAAAAAACTATTTTAATTTTCTTGGTTTCTATTATTATTGACAAAATTGCGGGATATTTTGATACACAGCATTATGATTTACTTTGTCTATATTTATCTTGTCTAACATATTCTTATCTTCTTCAACTTTCAGGGAAATCATTATACTAAACTCTCTGGATTGGATTCAATGAAACACATCTTTGGAGATGCATTTTTTTATGGAACATATCTTTTACGAACATCTCTTCATGAGAAGAAGCGAAACGTATTTTGTTTTACTGGAATACTCTCAATAAAAAAAAGGAATTAAGTATTTAAATATATGATGACATAATTTACGAAACAGATAGCTTGATGTTTTATTCTGTAATTTATATTATCTATTAAAGCCTCAAAATAAAAACTAAATTGAAACCAATCAGAAAAGCAAAGAATAAAAGGAATAATTCTATAGTCTGCTAAACACTACAGTTTTTTAAACAATATAAATATTTAAATATGACTATATCATTTCCTAATCATAACATAAACATTGTTAGTAACCCTTTTTTTGTAGTTTTTATTTTTATTTTATTTTATTTTTATCCAAAGTGTATTCGACATATTTTAATTGCAAGAACGCCAGTGACATTTTAAAATTGCTCCCCAAACTCTGATCTAGACCTTTCACCATCCGACCAAGCGTTACAAGCCTTGAACGATGTTTAATCGTCTAAGTTCAAAGCACAAATTGCTAAATAGTTCCTTTCGTTACTATAATAACGTTATAATAGCTCATAATGTATTAATGCTTAGGTATGTTTATTTATATAACCATTTATATAAACTATCTGAACTACTGTTTGATGTATTTTTAATTCACTTGTGTTCACAATGAAAATGCGCGTGTCGTTTTTGCTAAATCTTTTAACTTCACTCACCGCTTTGACATTTATTGCTGTGGGGACCTGTGATACCTATGTGAGTACACCATAAGTACTGTCCTTTCACTCTGATTGCTAAAAGTTTTATTGATCATTTGATCCTGTCAACGTAAAAGAAGATTTGTATACAAAGTGTTTGGTAATAGGTGTATAATCCCAAAACATATAGTCATTTAACAAGTACTAAGAACACCTTGATAATATGTGCAAAATCATAATTACGTCGATTTATTTTGCCATACCAAAAGTTTTATTTATTTTATAATATTATTTTTGCTCAACCCTGACATGTTTGGACATCTGATTTTTTTGAATCATGAGGTTGACGACCAAGAACAATGTATCAGTTGGACCTGAGATTGCCACTTTGCAATTTTACTTAGTAACAAAGAACCTCAAAATCTCGGCCAAAATCGTGATTATCAGGTATGTTCATAATTTTCCGGGGTTCTAAACACAGTACTCTATCTGCTATATTCGGGATTATATAGTTATTACTAAACACCCTGTATAGCACCTAGCACCTAGGGTGACAGTGAGCTGAGTTGCAATAATACCGTAAAATGTTCGTTTTCGTTATTGTGGCGAGTGGTTATTTCCCCGATCCGATCCGAACCCTTCAGAGAATCTAGTACGGCACGGGGACGCGCACTGGTGCGCGATGCCGTTCCCTATAGAAAACCTCCGAAGGTAATTCGTTTCGCACGGCTTGAGGGACCCTTTACGTTCCTCGCCGCCCCCAAAAAAGCCTTCAGAGAATCTAGTACGGCACGGGGACGCGCACTAGTGCGCGATGCCGTTCCCTCTAGAAAACCTCAGAAGGTGATTCGTTTCGCACGGCTTAAGGGACCCTTTACGTTCCTCGCCGCCCCCAAAAAAGCCCGGAGAAGCTGAAAATGCCGTCTGAGGCAATCAGCAATCTCTCTCCAAAAAAAAAAAAGAGTGGTTATTAAATTGCACTCAACACTCTTTAGTATTACTGTGGTTATTCGTTTTTTTGTTCTTTGTCTTATAAGATAAAAATTTAATACTGTTATATTTTATTGGTATTTGATTGAATTTAAAATAGTAGAACTGCCGCATGTAGAGACGTCAATTGATATTATATTAATGATTACTTAGCACTAATTTAGTCATAATGACAATGAAGTTTTAAATAGGATTAAGCTAAATCAAGATTAAAGTAAGTTTGTTCCAAAACAAGGTACTTATTTGTATTTTCATTTTCAATATCATTTATATTTACGGAGCATCGGTTGGCCGTGCTTGATAATTTGAGCCCGTATAATTCTTAAGTTCCATGAAACTAATAACATTGTTGTACATTTTCAGGGTCCTTACAATTTAGATTGGACTAGTCTTGAAATATGCAGTGGCTTCAGGATGATGAATACCTTCAAATTGGAAGTCAAGTTGGTAACTGACGAAAATAAATTTAAGACACTTGTGATCAACGCCACGTTGACTGTGCCCGTACATTTGGATATGGTAAAATGGATTTTACCCCATAAGCTTATTTGATGACATTCTGTCACTCACGCAAATAACTTCAATGAATTTCCCTTTTGTTGATGGCTTCGTGCGATTAGCACATTTAGCCAGTGTCAAAGTAATTTTTCTAACAAGTAATACTTAAATAAACAATATTTCTTTTCTGTATGATGATGATGATGAATGATAATAGAAATGAGAAGTGAGAAATGATATACCCCCCAACTAGGGTTGCCAACCGTACTCTAAAATAGAGTATTGTACTCTATATCATGTAGGCGTACTCTATAATCTATAAAACTAATAGAGTATGCTAAAATACTCTTTTTTACACAATGTTTACTATACTAGTGCCAGTCATGTAATATTATGCAAACTTATTATCAGAACCAAAAAAGTCCAAAAGAGCTCTTGATCTATATAAATTTAGAGTTAGAATGTTTGGACTCATGCAATTCTTTTAAAAACCATGTTAAATTGTTATGTGCTGCAAAATGTACAAAAAATACCTTTTTAAAAATATAAAATATATGATACTCTTTTTTGTAAGTCCGTACTCTTTAATTACCTCCTTTGAAATCAGATATACTCTATTTCTTCTAATAAAAGTTGGCAACCCTACCCCCAACCCCTCGAGTATCTCAGTAAAGATGGTGAGGCTTTACTAAGTCCTCGGGCGGACTTCTTGAGAGAATTTGAAAAGTGACGTTGCCCTGTTTTGTTTCATTTGCCAACACTCATGCACACTCACGAACACTTAACGGTTTATAATCCACCATTGTTTCATATTAATATTCGACATAACACAAATTTTAGAAAATAAAACAAAACCGCAGACATGACTCTTCATTTTCCCGCCAAGAAGTCCTCGACGAATTTAATTTTCCATTAAACGCAGATATTTTTATTAAATATGTAAAACCTCCTCAAACATCCTCAATCATCACTGTGATCATCATCAGCTTAAATTAGTCCACTGCTGGAATTTGGACGCCATTTAGCACGATCCGCGATTACATACAACCTTCTACTTACATCCTTAGACTGCACATACATACATTTTCTCAAAAACTCAATACTTACTAAGAATTTTTCTTCATTGTTTTATTACTTTTACCGCAGAGAGTAGTGAATTGTTAATATAAACCAGTAAAATAATTTAACGATTTTCGTCTTATTTACCAAATCATGAGGTAATAATTGATAATTACCGGTTCTTATACTAGCCACACCTTTAATGCTCTAAGAGCCACACTTATTACATTTACCGTAAAATAATTCATTTCGAGAAATAATTTATTTATTTATCATTTATAGATCATTGAATGTCAATATGCGTAGATAAGCAATTAATTGCAAACTAATATTATCTTTTATTTTAGATAAAATTTAGAGTGCTGAGCAATGATAAGCCAAAGAAGCTTCTGTGGAGTTACAACATTGTCAAACCCTGCCGACACTTCGCTCTAGAACCTTTATTATCTCAATTAATTAATAAGGAATGCTTTATCACCAAAGTACGTTTTAACTATAGCCGGTACTTAGTGGTAGGTTGGTATAAGGATAAAACCAAGAGATCGCAGAAGCTCGAATTATGTATAAACAGTACATATTGCACCTTTTACTATTAAAATTTTCTAATATAGAATAAAATAAATTTCTCAAGGGGGAAGGAGAGTATACCCACTTAAACCTTTGCACTTCTCCGTGCCGCGAAGGTGATTCGAGACCGTTATAAACAATCACCGGAGTTCAACTCAGCAAGGCCCGCCATAGGCACAATGCCTTAGAAAGTTTGGGCACTCTCCAGACGTCTTGAAGCTAGCGAAGGCTAAGGATTCTCCATCCTTAACCCTCCCCTTATATTCGGAAGAATTAGCGCCTCCTTCTCTCGCCACGTCTACGCCCCGCCGGGTTCACGTCGATATTCTCCTCGCGGACTCTCTCCACGGTCTTCTTCAGTGATATTATTGAAGAAGGTGATGGCATCCCACGACCTCTCTTTATCCAACATCGCCTTGATCAAACCGGACAACGAGAGATCCCCCCGACAGAGTGTGACGCTGCGCAGGCCACAATCCACACACCGCAAGGATGTGATCGGCTGTCTAGTTTAGCCTCACACTTATTACATTCCGGGGTCAGTTCTCTCCGAGCCACCTTAAAAAGGGACCATCCGAAACAGTCACGTCCGGACAGCATCTGAGTCAGGTGGAAGGAAAGAACCCCATGCCTGCTCTCCAGCCAGTCTTTTAAAACCGGCCGAAGAGCCGATGTACGGACTCCATAGTACCTATTTCACCCAATCCTAATATTTTAGAAAACCTTATCCGAATTTTTATGTTTATGATCAAACAAACCGATACATCAATTCAATACCTATTCCTCGACGTCTCGGATTAGGTGTGGAATGGTATTGGAAAATACGTAATCTACATACGGATAGTCGCTCTTAAAACTATTTCTGCCGACGAGCAGTACTGAAGTAAAGGACACTACAGTTTGACGTAACATAACAATGCTCTGTTATCGTATTAAGAGGCATTATAAGTAAGGCATCAGGGTCAGCAATACGCGATGTTGCTTGCATCAAGGCCCGGTTAGCTGTGTTGTTCACAAGAAATGAGACTCCTGCAGCGGCGTGCAAAGTCAAAGTCAAAGTCATTTTTTTTATTTTAATTAACTTAATAAAAGTGCTTTTGTATCGTCTTAACATTTTTTTACCTACTATTCATTTAAGACGTCTAGCGTTAACATTGCAGAACCTTTTACGATCCTCGCCAAAACTAAATCGAAAAAGAGATTTTGCAAATAGAGTATTGTGATTTCGTTTATAATCTTCTTTAACTTTCAGGGAAATCATTATGCTACTATTGATTTAAGTACTTCGTTTATAATCTTCTTTAACTTTCAGGGAAATCATTATGCTACTATCTCTCTCGACGGATTGGATGTAATGAAAACCATGTTTGGAGATTCATTTTTTTATGGAACATATCTTTTGCAAACATCTCTTCACGAGAAGAAACGGAACGTCTTTTGTTTGACTGGAGTAGCCTCAATAAAAAGAAAAGAATTGGGAGGTTAAATCAATTTAAATTAAATACTGATACTGATAAGTTATTGTTTTATTCTGTCAAAATATGTCATTAAAAGCAACCAAAAAAACCGACCAAGTGCGTGTCGGGCCACCCGCAGTGTAAGGTTTCGTAGCCCATCTCAATAATGCGTATATATATTGATTATATAGAATATATATATTATATTCATATTTATATAATATAGATTTAAAAATATACCTATATCCATATAATGACTTGGCCTGACTGATTCATCATCGCCGAGCCTAAACCGCTGAAGCTAATTAGATGAAATTTGGACTGTGGGTAAATTGAGTGACGTAACCAGCCACTAAGAAAGGATTTTTACGAAAATCACACCCTAGGGGGCTCAAATAGGGGGTGAAAGTTTGTATGAAAGTCCGTCAGTTTTGAAGTAAAATACATGAAAATTGGTATTTGGCTTCTTGATAAGAAATAAAGAGACGTGTCTCACGAATTTTGTTTGTTTTCTTTTAAAAAGGGAAGAACTTTTTTTTGGGGAAATCGTTATTTTTTAAGTAATAACTATCAAAATGAATAATTTAATCGATCTATAGATTTTTTTTTAAGAATGACGTGTTTTAACATTTTTCGTAGAATTTCCCCTAGAGAGGTGAAATAAACTTGGAAAGTTGTATGGAAATCTGTCATTCTTTAAATTTCGGTATTTGGCCTGGTAAGAAATTGTAAAGTGTTTCAGGATTTTTGGAAAATAATCCCTTAAGTAGGGGATGTCAATTTGTACAGGATCATTTCTGTAGTTTATATCAGATATCGAAATGTTAGCTGATTAAGACTTTTTAAATTCTCTCGGATTTGAAATTAGTATGGGTGGTTAACAGACGAAGGTCGCGGACGAGCTGTTAGTGGGATATAATATCAGTGGACATCGTTAAAAATCGATTAGTGTAGTCGATAATAACACTCGGCATTTTGTATTACGAGAATATATTTTTCATATCATTAGTATTCAATTGTTCTATTTAGTTTAAAATATATATACAGTTCTGCATAAGTGTTGTTTTACTACTTCTTAATAATAGTAAGCATGTTATTCCTGAAATTGATATTTTTTGTGATGGCTGCTGATGCTCAATTTGGTGACTTATTACCGACAAATTCAAAGAACTATGTAAGTTCCTATTTCTAGTTGTATTTCTTCTAGGGAAAGTAGTTTCGGTTTGAGATCTACTACTACTTTAGGAAAAATAAGAGTAATTTGATAATTGTTATGCATGACCATTACTATTTCACGTTTTATGTTTTCTTAACTCGTTACGACCATAAAAAATATCCGTAATTGAACGTACTTAGAGTTTTTAAAGTCTTTCACTCTACCTACTTATTTATGATCCTCGTTTGGAGACACTACTGGAAGAGACATAGTTTTGTGTGTCAGTCGGCTCAGTTGTCCAGTGGTTAGGCTACCGAGGCTACCAAAGGTCCCGGTTAGGTTCTCAGGTAAGATTCGCAGCGGGGGTACATATTAGATCTTTTCCTATGAAATTGACGTTTTTTTCTCACTCTTTAATAAGTTTATAACCCAATACCGGTTGCGTTAATATGGGTTATTCCCTGAGGATCTCATTTAGGGTTGCCAACTTTTATTAGAAGAAATAGAGTATATCTGATTTCAACGGAGATAAATAAAGAGTACGGACTTACAGAAAAGAGTATCATTTATTTTATATTTTAAAAAAGGTATTTTTTGTACATTTTGCAGAACATACAATTTTTTCATAATATTTAAAAGAATTGTATGAGTCCAAACATTCTAACTAAATTTATATAGATCAAAAGCTCTTTTGGGCTCTTTTGGTTTTGGTAACGGGTTTGCATAATACTACATGACTGGCACTAGTGTAGTAAACATTGTGTAAAAAAGAGTATTTTAGCATACTCTATTAGTGTTATAGATTATAGAGTACGCCTACATGATATAGAGTACAATACTCTATTTTAGAGTACGGTTGGCAACCCTAATCTCATTCCCCGAGGATCCGGTCCCGGAGGATCCCGAATGCGATAAATGTGGTTACATTTACTTTTGTTATTTTTTCTATTGTGTTGTACCGTTAACAAAAAATATTTATTAATTTATAAATATATATATTTGTAATTAGTATTAAAAATAAATGTTAGATCATGGTTTTAAAAACACAATTTACTTATCAAAAATTTAAAAAAACTACAATATGACCAAATAATTCTTAACAAATTACATTTTATAATTTATGACTACAATAATTATTTCAAATTCTGGAAACATAGCTGGGCGAGACAGGGTTGTAAAAAAATGGATAAGTATACGGATACGAACAGTTACATATCATAAGTTTAATACGTGTTTTTTGATAATTGTTAATTTTTTATGTTTTGAAAAGACTAAGTAATTGAAAATGTTGATATCGTTTTTTTTTACTAAAGTAGATTATTTATAATTGTTATACTTAATTTATAGTAATTTAAAAAATGATTATATGTTATAATTTACATTTGAAAATGACTGCGTGTCTTGATGTTTATTTTAGACTAACCTTAAAGTCAATTATCTCTGTTTTAAACGTAATTTTTGAAATAATGTTGATTTTGCATGTTCTGAAAAGACTATTGAAAACTTTTTGAAAACAATTGTATTTTTTGTATCGCAAAAAGAAATATTGTGATAATAAATCAACCTGTGATTACTATAGCAGACTTTTATTTACTAAAACACAAATGTTGAAAAAATTCCACGAGCAGGATTTGAACCTGCACCCTTCTGACATTCCGGGTCAGGTGCTCTTCCAATTGAGCTATCGTGGTTCTAACCAGCCCGCCGAAATTATTCAACACTTTTTACTTTGAAAGCCAAAGGCGCCCATTCAATGTCAACAACTACCGTCACTAACATCCGATCATAATATTTTTACAAATATTAAAGATCAGTTAAGAAGTATGCAAGCTATTTATAAATGTTCAAATATTTTTTTGAACGCAAATTTTGTTGCGAACAAATTACAAAAACACAAATGTTGAAAAATTTCCACGCAGGATTTGAACCTTGAATACAAAACGTCAATTTCATAGGTAAGGACCTAATATTGTGCTTTTTTTGGTTTGTGGAAGGGCTGGTTTTAAGTCCGTCTGACGCCATCATCATATCTAAAGCTAGCTAACTTTTGACATCAGTTTATGCTAAGTTACATGTCACAACTCGACTCAGTGGCCCAGTGGCACGGCGCTCGGCCCGATACCGGAGGCTCTGGGTTCAATCGGAGGTCCTGAGTTCAATCCCAGATCGAGCTAAATGTTTCTGATTTTTCGATGCATCAGGCTGGGTATTGATTAAGCCAATACCCATTCGACTTGTTATTAATGATGGTGATCTTAGCCCAGCAGTGGGTCAATTGGCTATAATGTTTTACATGTCCCATGTTAATAGGGTCCATATACAGTAGAATGGGAAGAATTAAACCAGTGTCATGGCCCAAAGACCCACAATTTGACGATAGTATCCACGAAATTGAGGAGGACCGATAACGAGGAATATATTTGCAATTTGAACGTGACCTTCCTAGAAGATGCGCGATTGGATGAGGTAATTTAATTTGAATAAAACTCAATATTATGATATTTGCCATAACTAAAACATCTGACGTGAATTACTTGTCAGACCTTCAACCTATTAGCATGCAATCAGGGTACGAAAGGGAAAAATAACACCCT
The DNA here is from genome assembly GCA_963082485.1 of Eudonia mercurella. Classification (NCBI taxonomy): domain Eukaryota; kingdom Metazoa; phylum Arthropoda; class Insecta; order Lepidoptera; family Crambidae; genus Eudonia; species Eudonia mercurella. Next base: position 12,485,395 of record OY720032.1, on the reverse strand, counting down.
TTCTAAAACATATGCTCCCAGTGTCAGACCAGAATAAAGAACGATATTATTATTTACCATGTTTGGCTTCAGTAGGGCTTTTGATTGCATGAATATACACACAGGGGCACATCTAACCGCTAATTTTTAAAACTGTTTAAAGTGCTAATTGAACAGTCGAACGCTTAACCTAAACATTAGCATACAGATCTTTGCAGAAATGTATTGCCGTTTTTATGTATAGAGTCGCAAAGTGAGCATGTTTGTTTGAAAATAACGGGGTGGGCGGTTAGATGTGCCCCTGAGTGTACAGGCTCTGTTTGCAGAGTCGATTTAGTATGTGTTTATTAAAAAGAAAGCATGCTCTTGGTTACTGACCAATGAAAGGAGCAGAAAGTCCAATGCGTTAAGGTAAGTCTTAGTCTTCACAGAGGAGTACTTCAAGGTGCAGTTTTGGGTCCGACGTTATTTGCAATATCAACGAATTAATTAACTTAAGCCAACCATAAAATAAATGTATTTTCACTTATTTAATTTAATTTGAAGTAAAAACTTATTACTGTTTTAATTTTTTTACAATAATATATTTTTTTAATTTTAGATCCGAGTTTCGGTATACACAAAATCCTTTGAAGATAAAAATTTGCTTTGGCACTACAACTTTAATTCCCCTTGCAAACATTTCGTATTTACGGATACCATAAGAAAGCAATTCGACGTGGGCCGCAATTGCGTAATAAAAAAGGTTTGTATAAATAGTAGCCCTAAAATCTATAAATTTGATTAAGGTTAATACTACTCTTCGTCAGCCTAGAAACGTCCTAATGCTGAGCTAAGAGTTTCCCATATAAACTATAGCACATGTGTAGATTAAGGGCCAATTAGGAAGAAGTTCGAGATATTTTAATGGTCATAATCACAAACGTAAGAAAGAGCGTTCGCGTTTTTTTATTTCTTTCTTTATTTTTTTATTTTTGCCTTGTTTATTTTTCTATTCAATATTTGTTGAATAAACAAATAAAGTTTTTTAATTGAATAGAAGAAGAAGTTTTCAAAAGTTGTCGTTATGTTAACGGAAATGTATGTAATCCGTCATTGTATATAATTCCTAGGAAATGTATGTAATTCCTAAAATCGCCCGGAAATGTGTGAAATAAATTATATTAGACACATTTCCTAGGAAATCTATACATTTCCTAAATAGCAATCGGAAATGTAAAACATTTAAGATATCAATGGGTACGCGGGGATATCGGGGCGAGGGGAGGGTATTGCATCGTCTGATCAGGCTATCGCGCTAGTTGATTTTGTGATAAATGCACCTTAAAAATGGCTTGTGTGACCAATGAAATTCGAAACGATTACCAAAACCGATAAATGCTCACCAAATTGTGTTTCCTAAAATATTATAAAAAGGTTACAATTTATATTTTTATTAAATACAATAAAAATATATGAATACCTTTTAACTGCATTTCAATTTGGTAATTATTGTTTTCTGTTGTCTAATAAAAAAATAACCTCGAAATTTAAGATAATCGCTACGCTGCGCTTCGCGATTATCTTAAATTTCTAACCTATCACGTGGCCTACAGGAGTAGGGCAGCTAGTATCCTCAATCATTTGAATAATAGTGTAAAAATTTGGTGAGCATTATTATCCATTTTGGGAAGCAAAAATAATATTTGTACAGTCATTTAATTTATTTGGTACTTAGGCTTAGGGTCTAAAAAATATATCTGGTGAGCGTTTAAATTATACCCCTTAAAAATTAATAGATAGTTGATTTTTGAAGCTTTAGTTAGATAATATGAAGATATTATATTTTACGGTATGATTGTTACCTGATTGTCTGAACTAGTGCCTTAATAAAAAATATTATTCTCATTTTAACAACGTGTTTTATTACAGAAAGCATTCTTTTTACACATTTCCTAATACGATATTGGAAATATATACAATTCCTAGGAAATGTAAACATTTCCCAGGATATGTATGTATTAAATAGTTTTTACAACAATATTTTACACATTTCCTAAATAGCTTTGGAATTGTATACATTTCCTAGGAGTTGTATACAATTCCTAGATTTCATACATTTCCGGTAACAGTTACATGTAACAGACGTATAATTTCGTCATAAATGGTAAATTTGAGGTAACGTAACATTTATCTTTCAGGGTTTTTATACTACAGAGCTGAACTTCTCCCAGATTTCTCATCAATTCCACGGTTCTTCGTTTTTTTATGGGCACATGCTTTTCAAAGCTGTTTCAACTGCAAAAAAGGGAAATGTTATATGCTTCATATTCCACTTGTCCTACAAAAAGAAAATATAAAAAAACTAAACGGTGCTAATAGACTGCCTAATCATACCGAATAGTATATTTTTAAAATACTATTTTTTCTAAAATAAATCTCAATATTCTTTCTTGAGAGATGCTTTCTGTATAGTTCACGTTCAGTGATAGTTAATTCTTTAAAAGCTATGGATATAATATGTTTTTTTTTAAATAAATTTAATTTATTTTGATAAAACTGTAAATATCTATGTATTGTTTGATTGTTCACAAAGGACATAACTCCTTACAATATTTTGGTAAGCTTAGGAGTAAATAAAAAAGTAACTCAACTGTAATATTTCGTTTATTATTATGTTACTAGGTGATCATGAAATTGTAAACAAAATTATCTAAAAGTAAAAATCACAACCTCTTAAAATCCAAAAATACCTCAGAAAGTCATATATTATCTTATTGGATAAAACACAAAGGAATTATAAAAGGGAAAATATATAGTATTTCCACTTATCATTGTAAGTAATTCAGAGAGATATGACATACTTAATAAATTATTATTTCTATTAAATAACAAACGTAAGGTTTAAATAACAGTCTTTTTAGTTACTGTTATACATTGTGTTGGTATTCGGAACTCACAATTTAAACGTACATATCGGTCTTGTTGCAATGGAATACATGTGATTCCTTATGTGAGGGCTGTATAAAAATAGAAAAACTTAAACTGACACAATAACTAGGTTTTCATACAAATAAAAATATATCATTTACCTACTATTTCCTAAAAAATAAATGCGCTTTATTTGACTCCCATAAATATATTTACTATGGCAACCATCGAGACACTTCAGAGTTTCGAAAATTACAATTATCTTTGAATTTTATAAGTAATTGTGTTTAACTCATGTTGATACTTTTAATAGGAACAACTATTTGTTTTGGAGCAACTCTGAAATCTTTAAAAAAATCAGCTGTTTTATGTTGGTCCATTACAAATAGTTGTGCATATTTATAAGTCACCTGTTCACCATCACCTGCTTATAAAGGCAAAATAACGACAAAAAATTCACAAACACTGTGTTTTTAACTAAAATTAGGATAATCTAATTTAATTATTAAAGGCATTTGAACTCAGTATAATGTACAGACGCGCTATCACTACACTAATAATACAATAATATATAATATAATAAAATATTTTACAATAATAATTAATTCGGTGGGACTTACTTTACATTAACGTTGCTCGCGTCTCCGTTTGCAAGGGGTTTTTGTTTATATACTGTCTTTATTTAACTTATAACGTATTTTGAACAGTACAGAAAAAATTAAAATAAAACTATACCGTTGGATAAATGTCTTATTAAAAAAAGTAGAAACATTATATTAAATACAATGATTTGGTATCAAAATAATAAAAAAATACGCCAACTGAATTAGGTATTTGGAATAGGGTAAAGTATCCCTTCAATATAAGCAACTCGGACTATACAAAAAGCTGCTCCAAATATTTTGATACTTGACATCTTAAATCTTTAGATGCTATACACTTTTCCGCTCTATTTATATATTATTTATTTTCTAACATGTTTGTCGGAAAAATATTTCTTTTTACAAGTTTCATGTTTAGTCTAGTAAAAATATACATAGTAATCTTTAAGTAAGAATAATTCATAATATTAAAATTTTACTTATAACTATTTTACGCATATTCAAATAAAAACTTCTAATATACTTATTTTGGCTACCTACTGCATATAATTTGTACATGTAATTTTACATGTCGAAAGAAAGAGCATAAAAAGAGAATACGATGATTTGCATAATTTATGCGGTTGTGTACAATGTTTCACAATTTATTTATCAAAGTATAGAAAACAGACAGTATAATACTAAGGTTGATTTACATTAAATCTTATTTCTGCCTATAAAGCTTAATGCTAAAATTCTAACCTAAGACACACATCATGTTTAAATCAGCATACATTATATTGCTTATTCTTGGAAATAGCTTCAAAGCTATCAAAACACTATGCTTTTTGTAAATATTTGATCATATAGTACGGCCATATCCTGATAATAACGCTGTTATAAAGATAAAGTATGCTTATTGACTTCTTAAAATCAGAAGAAAACCAAATTCATACATACATCAGTCGTAGAGTCAACAACAAAAATTTCAAGACACGGGAAACTTCGTTGTATAATTATTTAAATGCCTCATCATCAACTTATTTTATGTCCCCACTGCTCTGGGACACGAGCCTTCCCTATGGATGGATAGGGAGAACGGGCCATAAACCACCACGCGGGCACAGTCCTGGTTGGTGGTTATTAACGACTGCTAATGCAGCCGAGACCAACGGCTTTACGAGTCATCCGTAGCACGGAGGATTTAAATGCTTATATTGCACCTATTACCAATAGATACCAAAAATATGTAAACGCAAACAAATTAATACGCATGTAGAAAAATAAATTATTTCTAAAATGCACTCAACAAGCTTTATTATTAATTTTTAATTGTAAATATAATAAGAAAACTATAACGCCTATTGAAATGCGATTTTAAACAAAACTGTGTTCGCAACAATATTTGCCGTAAATTCTAAGTAAATAATCAAAACTATGTTTGTTAAATTTATGCAAGAACTATACGAGTAAGTAGACTAAAATAAACCTCTATAGCATAAAGGTATATTGCGAGGATAATAATAATAATAATAATAGCTAGATGTACAGTCAGCGTCATATATAGCTAGTGACACTCAGGGTACTCAAATAAATTGACGCATCCAAAAAATCAATAATATCGGTACAAACAAAGTTTCCTTAATGTTGTCAACAATATAGTCGCTCAAAAGGTCGAGACCTTAGAGCATTAAAGCTCTAGACGATTTTTTTTATTATACAATAAACTATACATATAGATTCATGAAAATATACTTAAATATACATACAAACATCCATGACTCGAAATCAAATACACGTGCTCATCACACAAACATTTGTTCCGACCGGGATCCGAACCCGGGAGAGGTAGGGCCTACCACTGGGCCAGACGGCCGAGAATATAAGTATCGTAAACGGCTATGCACGAAATTCTTTACAAAACAATAGAGATGTCAACGACGTCATGCTTAAAATGAAAAAGACAGCCAGTAGTTTCTATCCCTTTCATTTTGTGTACTTGAATATTTTAATGAGAATAATTGATGTGAAAAATAATATTTAAAATATATAGCAGTAAAGTTTATTTTTCTAATGTGTTCCATATTTTTGAACATTTAAAATGTTTGGATTTTAAATGTTCAAAAAATTTTAAATGTTGAAAATGTTTGAGTTTTGGTTTGACTGAACCGATCTACCTATATGACATTTTAAATGTCTCGACTTTTTGAGCGACTATATTGTTTGTACCGATATTATTAACTTTTTGGCTGCGTCTATTTATTTGAGTACCCTGAGTGTCACTAACTATTTGACGACTAAAAAATCATTAAGAAAAGATAATACAATTAATTGTTGTTAATAAATACTTTTTCATTAAACGATTTACGAACCTACAATATAATTAAACTAATTTCATTAACTTATTTATTTTTAATAAATGATTCAAAGTGACCTGTTACCTGCACTATGATTTATGTTACAACATATTTATTTTCTTAACAATCACTACTAATTGGCAATAATAATATTAAGTTATAGCTAATGTTGGCATGTTACCTAACACTAGTAGTGTATAAAGACAACACTGGACTTCTTGGCGGGAAAGTGAAGAGTCATGTCTGCGGTTTTGTTTTATTTTCGAAAATTTGTGTTATATCGAATATTAATGTGAAATAATGGTGGATTATTAACTGTTAAGTGTTCGTGAGTGTGCACGAGTGTTGACAAATAAAACAAAACAGTGAAACGTCACTTTTCAAATTCTCTCAAGACGTCCGCCCGAGGACTTAGTAAAGCCCCACATCTTTACTGAGATACTCGAGGGGTTGGGGGTATATCATTTCTCACTTCTCATTTCTATTATCATTCATCATCATCATACAGAAAAGAAATATTGTTTATTTATGTATTACTAATAATAAAAAATACTTGAAATTGGCTAAATGCTAAACGCGAAGCCATTAATTAAGATTAAAAAAAAAAAAAAAAAAAAAAGACAACACTAGCCTAGCGCCATAGCTACCACGGCCTATATAAGCTTAGGCGTCACATTGTCTCCTCTCTCTTACCGGCATCGCTCACACAGAAGGACCTGTCTTCTCTGTAATATATGTATAAAGTAATAAACTTCATTTAATCAGTACTTTAAAGAATCAGTTTTATTTCAACGTGGAACACCACTACAACCCTACAACTTAAATATTAACCCTTAAATATTACAATATATTATTTCTCTACCTTTTTACTTAGACTTAATTTGCCCTTGGAACTGTTCCAGGACCTACATACCTATGTATTCATTGTCATTGTCAATACAGCTCAATTCTATTTATAATTACATAATAACAAACACACATACCTTATTGTAAAATTGATTATTTTGACCCACCGTTGGAAACATACGAGTATATCGTCAGTGGGCGGCTAAGATTATTTTCGTGTGTCTGTAAAATTGTGCAAAAGCAGATACGCGGTTTGTACCAACTGCTCTTATTCAGTCTTGCACGCTCACCGACAATATACAATTGGAGACACATAATCCTAAAATAGAGTTATCGATTATACAAAATCTTGTATCTACCCTAAGACTTTTATAGCTATTTACCTATTTAAACATCAATCATCGAGAGTGGGGCCAAGTGTGAGGTTTGTTTTGCAATACAAAGAACATTCTTCAATATGTAGTTAATGTGTATTGTGTAGACACAACTTCCCCGTACACACCCGGCTCTACAGCTTTTGCTAACAAGCAAATGGCTGAAATTTATGAACTGATATAAACATTGTTATGAAACACTTTACATCATTCAGATTTATCCTGTGACCCTGTTATGATTTATAAACACTAGAATAAATCTATTCTAATATTATAAAGCTGAAGAGTTTGTTTGTTTGTTTGGTTGAAAGCGCTAATCTCAGGAACTACTGATTCGAATTGAAAAAAAAAATGTGTTGAATAGTCCATTTATGGAAGGAAGGCTATGGGCTATAACTACATCACGCTATGACTAATAGTATATAATCTTTATTTATAAAAATCTTCTGTGCGTGTGTATGTTATTGAACTCCTTCTAAACGGCTGGACCGATTTGGATGAAATTTTCTTTGTGTGTCCAAGTAGGTCCGAGAATCCTATCGAGGTGGCGCTGCTATAGGGGTCCATCATGGGATAAGGGTGTTCTTAAGCGGACGAATGATTTGTTTGTTTTGTTGTCATGGAAACTGTCAAAACGGTACGAAGTCCGCCGGTCAGCTAGTGTAAAACAAACACGTGTCTATCCGTACAGAGTGTTTCATTTTAAACTACCAACATGTTACACCGTATATTTTTTTATAAATTGCAATTCTGTAAATGCTGCTTTCGATACCTAGACATTTAGGAATGTTAACGTTAAACCCTAATAGTTAATAATGTAAATGCTAGGTGGACTATCTGGTGCCATGGAAAACAATGAATTGGTAGTTGGATAGTTTGGTTACCACACTCACGGGCTTACTTTGACATTATCGATCTCAGACTCTCTGGGTTGAAGTTGTTGACCTCATCGATGAATTTCATAAAACCTTAAAGGTATTGAGAACGCTGGGTGAACTATTTGGTGCCATAGACAATAATAAGTTGGTAGTTGGACCTCACGCTGGCTGGCTTGTTGTTGTTGACCTCGTCGATCAGTTTCATGTCGCGTACCACATCCAGGTAGTCCATCATGAAGTCATCGAACACCTCCTTCGGCATGCTGAATGGATCGACGGCTTGCACGGCCTCTGTAGAAAAAACAAAGTGCACGATTTCTAATTTCAATTGTTTTCGTTTCTGGATAGAGGTTTGCTGTTGGCCAGTAATAGCCGTTACATGTTTATTTTTGGTAGTGACCTACATGCACTACATTTTAATTAACGGAAAGAGGTTGGTCATGGCACAACGTCACCGTACTCTGTTAGCTAAATTAATCGTTCTATGGCTGTTTTGCGTAATAAACAAAAACATATTTTCTTTTTTTTCGAAAATTTCGATAATTTAGAATATAAGTAGGAACTCACTTTTAACAGCTTCAGGACTATCGTACACAAAGGACTTTTCTTGACAACTGACCGCAATGTTTGTGAAGCCTATTTTATTCATCAGTTTCCTTATTTCTTTCTCGGGATCCTGAAAGAGAGTTGAATACAGGTTATTAGTAAATATTATCTTATTCGTTTCAGAAGGATTAGAGCAAAGCAAGGCATTTCAAACGCTCCTATTTTCTGCAGTGAAACTATGACCAAGAGTAAGTCCCATTGCACGACTTTACAGGGAACCTAGAAGATATAATACTGTCCAGGGCATCCCGTCGATATGGTGGGTGCTGCCTTATTTACATAGACGAACCCAAACAGTATTCGGTCATAGTAATCGGGTTTTCTGAGGGAATTGGCCTTCCTCTCACACACACACACAAAATATCGTTTTTCTACATTGACTTGACCGGGAATCGAACCTGGGAACTCGGAGATGGCAACATTCTCAGATTATAGGCAACACCAGAAACCGAAATACAAGCCACTCGACTACGGAAGCTGTGGGAGCTGAAGCAGTGCTGGATAACATGATTATCAGACCTTAAAATAAATTTACACTACCAACATGGCTATTATGGCAACCGACCAACACACTTCCTCCCACAGGTTTTGACTTGGAAAGGGTAAAAAGGACGGGTGAGTCCCATAAGCAAATTTTCCCCAGTCTAGAAGTTTTAAAGTACCTATATCATAATATGTTTTTCTTTTCAATAAAGGTACTGAACGCCTGTTCTAGATACTGTCTAGCTATAGCAACTTGGACTCACTACTAAATGCTTTTAGAAATATGTATACGTATTACGCAAGGCCATTTGAAAAATATGTGTTTAACGTTCATAAAAAAACAAACTACTAAACCATCACTATAGCTTAGAAGCTAGGTACGGATTTCTCTTAATAGTAGTTGCTATAAATTTTAAACCTTAAGGAAATAATCGATCTATTTTCACAGGCAAAAACACACCAATTGTTTCAACACTTTTCCGAATCGAATTTTTTTGATGTCACCTCCTTTTTGTATATTTTTTTTTAATATTAAAAGGAGGCAAACGAGCAGGCGGGTCACCTGATGAAAAGTAATCGCCGCCGCCCATGGACACCCGCAAAACCAAATAATCGCAGATGCGTTGCCGGCCTTGAGGAAGGAGTTGGATCTTGAGGAGGAAGTAGGAATTGGGAGGGGGGAGGGGTGAGAGAAGGTTCTCCGGTACTTTCACTTACCAGACGAAACACAACAGCAACGAGTGCCATTGTTTCACGCCGATATTCTGTGAGAGGGTGGTATTACGACGGGCGAGCCGGCCCATTTCGTGCTGCAACGCAGCGTGGCTCTACCACTCAGACAATGTCACTCATTTAGCACCACCCAGGGATCACGTGTAGGGTCTCAAGGGTAAACCTACGGACACGAGTAACTTTAACCCCTAAAAATTGATAACGAATCTTCAGAAAAGCCTCCGGTTTTGTGCCCAGGAGTTACAACTACATCTGCGTGTATTCTGTATATTATTATACAATTAACTAATACGCAATAGCACAAAGTAAGGAGACTGTAGAAGGAAAGCTCCATATATGTATGGAAACTCGCTCGAGCAACGCACAATACAATCTCTCGCGAACACGGAATCTCGCAACATCTGCGCTCGGATTGTTCCAAGCAGGGCTCTATTTTTGATTCCTTCGCCTCGAGTCGAGCGCATGGTTTCTACTGATTTTCGTTCAACATTTGACTTTCATATTTTTGAATCGCTCGACCTATAGTTGCAAAAAAAACCGTTTTAAACCAAAATCTGTGATTCAAAACTCGTTTTAAATTTGTTTAAAATGATTAAAATCATGACCCACGTCACAGTGTAATAATTACTAACTACTACACTATGACGTGGTTGTGATTTTGAACCGTTTTATTAAATTTAAAACGAGTTTTTAAGTTTTTTGTTTAAAACGGTTTTTTTGCAACTATAGCTCGACCGCAACGAGTGCCCTCACCCACTCGTTGCAGTCGAGCGATACAAAGCGATTCATAGAATAACCGTCAAAATCAATGCGCTGTGTCAATGTCATGTCACTCGTTTGTTTGTGTCATTGATAGTCTTTTCTATTAAAAAGCAAAGGTGTTTTTTAACAGCCAATAGAAAAATGGGTATTACGTTCCGTTTTCATTGCGGTTGTTATCAGTTTTCTCTAAGTTCTGCGTGGAACGGATAACATCCAACATTTCGTATTACGTTTGCAGCACCGGAAACGAACGATTCAAAAATACGGAAATTCGGCATCATGCGACCTGGAAGACGAGTGTGACTTAAGTCGCATGCGACAACACAATGTTATACGTGCGATTCAAAAATAGATCCGCTGTCCCGAGATCCGTGTTTCGTCCGTGTCGACATCCGTGTGTGCAGCGCAGTCTGCATTAAGCTTACCTTCTGGATCTCCTTATTTTGTGGCAATATTATGGTCGTGGGTTACCTGTGTATCATGGTATGGTGAGATGAACCGCTCGACGCCCCTGAGCCATCCGCTCCACTTGTTGCTCTCAGCCAGGACACGGTACACGTCGAACACCGGGTTATGCCCCAGGAACGTCAATAGGCACTGCCCACCTTCCGTCAAAAGCTCGAAGATGTTTTCGAAGGCAGTCCTGGAAAAATAATAGCGCAATCAAACAAATGCACATAGTTTTAATTCAGTTGAGATTAGTGTTGTAAAAACTCAAGTCTGGGAGTCTACATTTTAGGAGTGGGATCTAAACACAATAACCGACGCATAAAGACAGGCACTCTGCTGTTTGATGCTCGATCGAAAAATACTCGTGTTCGACTTCAGTGTTCTAGTTAACTGTACGCTCGAGTCTGGTAAGTAAGAGATAAGAGATCTCAGTATTTAAGTAGTATATTTTGATGTGAAGTTACTTGAAGTGTGAAGTGACTTAGAGTCGAGTTTATAAATTGAGACTCGCGATCTCGAGTTTTTTACAACACTAGTTCAGAGATTCATAATTTATTCAAAAACATAATAATATACATTGGTGTAAAAATTAAAAAAGTACGACCATGCTTCACCTTATTTAAATTAGTTATATACATATTAATTATAATTCCATTGCTGAAGCTAAGTCTGTTTAAATTGTCAGCATATAAATGCCACGCATAAGCATAGCGTGGCATAACTACATATGCGACGTGCACAGTTCGGTCAGAATCGTAACCTTCCAAGTAAACGGGCCGACTACGACTGTGAGATACTCGTCTATCTTATAACCACACTAATGGCCTAATGCTTTTAGACGCCACAGAGAAAGAAACTGAAGAAAAGAAACTGTCGCTCACTATTCGACCGCGCTATTTGCTTCGTTAAGTTAAGTTAATTAGAATTAATTCTATTAGAAATTAGTCATGTTGCTATCACTGATTATAAAATTATTGCTGTTGTTATTAGACAATCTTTAACGTAAAAAAAGCTAAGTAATTTTTTTTATAATTTTTTGTTTAAGTAAACTTATAATTTATAATTAATTATAAATTCAAAGTCGAGTAAAAATTTTTTTTGATGTTAAAAAAGTTACTCACTCACTCAATCAACTAACTCACTCAATGTCGGCACAACTTAATACCTAATGTTAATTTTATGAAAGAAGTAAGTAAATAAGTATATAGCTTATAACTGTCCCACTGCTGGGCAAAGGCCTCTATAATTGAAGTGAAGTCATCACTACATTTGATATAGCACCCAACCCGGTTACAATTTTATGAAATATTACGATTTTTTTTAACAAACCTAATTATTTTTTATTATTTTGAATTTTGCATTCACAATGTTATATATAGTTACAAGATAAAATTGTTTCTAGTAAAATATTATCTTAACCCTAATTAAGTTAAATATTTATAAAATACAGTGAAAAAATTAAACGCCCACCCGACCTAATTACCTAATTAATTACAGCACTTGCCGAGTTTCTTGCGGCTTCTTCTCGGTACAAGGTCTCCACCGTAGGATTTACGAAGTCATGGCTTTGAGTTGACATTCAAAAAAGACTTGTAACAGTTCATTTAGAATAAAAAAAATGAATTTTGAATTTTGAATTTTAAATTTTAGATTTCGTGGAATTTAATCACAAAAATAATTAATTAAATTACTTACTCTTGATCTTTGATCCAGTGCAGCGTGTAGAACGAGAAGGCGTGATCGAAGGTGCACCTCATAAGTTCCGGCAGCCTCCCCTCGATGTCCAGAATGGTGAAAGACGTCCTATCATCACTGTGGTTAATGTTCGCGAACGCCACCATTTTCTCGCTGATATCGCAGCCTAGGAGCCTCTCAAAGTTATCAGGGATGTACTCTTTCAAAAGCTCCACGGTCACGCTTCCATCGCCACAGCCTATGTCAATTACTCTGTCACCCATTTTCTTCCATCTCATTTTGTTCGCGTACTCTTCCAGGCAGTCTAGGGCATCTCGTTTTTGCAAGTTGTTGTTGCCTTGATACAATTCGGCGTTATTCATATTTTTTATTTTTTTTTATTTTGAGGTATCCGATTTTTGGGTGCGCGCGCGCTATGTCGCCGGAGTAGAGCTTGCGACGAACAGTCCCGACGGGAGCGGAGTACGTATGCATTTATAGTATTGCCGCTGCGTGGCAAGCGTTGAGGCGAAGTCGGTGGGCGATGGGGGACCCCTCTGTGGACCCGGCATTGCCTGTCGACGTAAAAAAACATTTTTAAGTTTTACAGAAAAAAATACTATCTATACCTATGTATAAAATCCTTCCTGCAAAAACGAATTAAATTATAAAACTTACAATTTTATACCACGACAACTCTGTTCAGATTTGTCGTCAACATCGATTTAAAAGATAATTTAAAAAAATAGTAAAAATAATTTTTAAGTTAAACGGTTTTATTGAAAATAAAGACTAAAAAAAAATGATGTAGACAATGTACTAAAAGCTAAAAAATAAGTCGGTAGGTCCTAGGTACCAGTCATCACACCACTCTCCTCATCAACCTAGGACAGGGACAAAAAATAAAATCGTTTGGCGTGTGAAGCAGGGGCAGCCATCTTGGATTACAATGATACCGAATATATTGAATTATATTGTCATCAGAACTAAAGGTTACCAAATTTCAGATCAATCCGTCAACATTACCTATCATATCCTACCTAAGACCTACTAATAATAACAGCGTGCAATACACGGTTTACAAAGTTCCATATAACATAATAAAGAAAGCTAAAATTATCCGCAGTTTACATCTTTCCTTATCGTTTCGGTGAACTCTTACCATGTTACTCCAAATTGTGGATTAAAGTTATACCTAATTATCCGTGCAAGCATCAGTTAACTAAAGTTAGATATGGTTCCGTTTTCGGAAACACGGATCGGTATTTGTATAATTATGCAAAATGCTGCGATTGTTTAAGTTTGGCTAAAGTCATCACACATTGCAAAGCACGTCTGTACGTATTTTGTACTGACGGACATAGATATTCTCAAAACGCTATTACGACTACTTATGCCCGTATCATATCACATGTTCTATCGGGTGCGCCAAAGTTCACCTAAATTTTCAACTCCGATAATTTGAACTCCGAAAATGTTCTTCCTTACATTTTTCATCCTAACAATCACAATTCCTAACTACTCTGTTTCTAATGTTCATAATTTTAATCATTCAACTTCATAATGTCAGTAGCAATAAACATTTAAGAGCTCGAGCGTGCGAATACCAGACACAATAGAATTTTAATTGTTATCGGCCACCTGGTGGTCGATCGACGCTCAAGAGGTTAAAATAAATTCGCTTAGGTTAGCGAGCAGCGAAGCGACCAGCGTGTTAGGTTGACATAAACACAGCGCACATAAAACAATGGAAATTATGTTTAGGGATAAAAGCGTTATGAAAAACAACAGTAGGAGTTTAAATATATTTACATTAGTGATATTATTAATTACAATTTTCGGAAACATGAGTGTTATGAACATCGTCTGTAGTACTACAAATTGTATAAATAAAAACTTTAGAAAGAAAAATTTTAGGAAGAGTGATCATTTGGATTACAAATCGGTAGGAATAACAATTTCGGGTAAAAAACTTTAGGTGAGATGGACCCGTTCTATCTGGGTATAGGAACCTTATTTTCGTAATTTACCCACTGATCGTGATTTGTTTTGCTTAACGAAATCGAAACAAGTTTAAGCAAAGCACACGTACTCTTTTCAGATAGTCTCTTTTTTACGAAATGAAACAACTGAAAGGTAATTTTTTTATTTTTTATAAAATTTATTGATGGCATTCTTTGCTTAAGTACCGAATGGTGTATGCATTGTCAAATTAATACGAAAACAATAAAAAAATAAAATATGTAACTCACTTTAGAAGGATTTATATTTTAATGACTAATATTAAAACAGTATGTCCAATTAAATGTTTTTGACATCCATTTACAAGATTTGAAGTCGTGAAGATCGTGAATAAATTGCGTGTATTTTCATGGTAATGCAACATATTTTTTTAATTATTTAACATTTTAATAACTTGAATATGCTCGTTAAATAATATTTAGGGATAATTCTTATATGAAAATTGTGAAATTCAACCCCAGCAGGATAATAATATGTTTAATGCAAAATAATATATATGTTTTCCATAACAATACAATGCGGAAATATATTTTCTTTGTCATACGTTTTCCTTATATTCTAGGCGTTGATGAAAAGGTAATGATGTGTACGACAATGTAAGAATGAAAACACAGGAGCTGGCTACCGTATTATGTCGAAGTGATGTTCGCTTGTCATCCTCGTGTCTGGTTCTGTATACTTGAACTTATAAACTGTATGTAGTTTTTTGTAATCAAAGAATTACATATCAATATTTGGTTATATAAATGGTAAAAAATAAAAAATAAAAACTTAAAAAAAAAACTTGTTCAACATATTACAGTAAGAAAAAATAAGTTGGTTGGTTTTTAATTACTGATAAAAAATGATTGTTGTGTTAGTATCAAATCCCTATCCTTCCATAGGGAAGGCTTGTGCCCCAGCAGTGGGTAAAATCAATAAATGAGCTGATGATAATGATGATGAGACATTTTGTTATCGATTCATACTGAAAGAAGACCGCCCATGATTTTCTCCAATCAAAACATTTCGTACCGCGTGATTTTGAGAGAATTCCGGAAAATCCCATTTTATCTTTTCTCTCTCAATGGATTTGCCTGCTAACTAACGCTAAAGTATTGCATGCAGGCCCGTTCTAACCCACATGGGGCCAGTGTGGTAGGCTGTGACCCAGACTCTCCATGCATATGCTTCTTTCCTCATATAAGAAAGTCTGTGCCAACAGTGGTATGTTAATTGGCTGATGATGACGATGATATCACTTTAAAAACGATCATGAATCTTATGGCACACATATTAAGAAAGAACAGAGAGTAAAGGTATTGGTTGCATGGTTTCACAAAAGATTACAATGGGTAGCTTGCATCAGAAACACTATAAGATAAAAGAAAACATTTAACCTCTTTCTATATCATCACCATCGCCCCGATCCGCTATTTGACAACTCGGAACAAATGTAAATCTGCATTTCGTAACCGGCACTCAGCTCTTGTGCTAAATAGATCTCTTTTTCCATACATACAATTATGTTGCGACAATGTAACAATGCGATTTCTGGTAGCGCCAACCGAAAATAGACAGATGTGATACTATACATTATCGATGTCACTGATCGGAGACGTCAATCTCGTGGCCTTTGTACAGCTAATAGAGTTGAATCGTTAGTCTTCATCTATGCTATTTTTAATTGCATTGAAATGTTGAAAATGTTGTTGTGTAACTTTGAATGGTGTGTTTCTTACGCGTCGGTTAAGGATTGTTGACATAAGGCGATGTGCGATATTTTTTTATGGAATTTTACCAATACAATAAGTAAATAGTACGTTATGTGTACCTACGTATTGTTAATTAAAAAGTTTTTTTTACAATTATTGTAAAAAAACCTTTCTAATCGAAATATAAAATATTTTTAGTTACAATATTAATTGATGATAGTG
The DNA here is from genome assembly GCA_963082485.1 of Eudonia mercurella. Classification (NCBI taxonomy): domain Eukaryota; kingdom Metazoa; phylum Arthropoda; class Insecta; order Lepidoptera; family Crambidae; genus Eudonia; species Eudonia mercurella. Next base: position 12,468,825 of record OY720032.1, on the reverse strand, counting down.
ATGTGATAGAAAAGTAACTAAATTTTACTTTTTATTACACTTGCCATGAGATACAATATTGACTATCTAATTTAACTAGTAGTCGCCCAGTGGTCGAAATTCGACCGTAGTTTTATTAAGGTTGCACGGATTGTATTCCTAAGCAATGAAAAATTAAAAAGATAGAATGTGAGTTTAGATTGGCATTGACAGATGTCGGCCGCATTAAAGACAAACAATACGTGTGGGTCAAAAACATATGCGTGTGTGTCAAATACATGGTAGTGTGTGTAATGTTGTTTTTGTTGATTTAATGTATTTTTTATGCATAATTAAAAAAAAATATTAATATTCGGATAACCTTCTCTATATAAACTATAAGTGTGCGCAATTTCATACTCCTCCGTCCGCGCAATTTTCGTAAAAACGGGTACAAAGTTTTTGCTTCACGTATTAATATATAGATTTTAAAATGTTTGCGTTCGCAAAAGTATAAGGAAAGACAAAAAAGATTATGGGCTTTGACAGCAAAGCCAGTATTCAGTGAAAATCTATATTATTTATTGGTGACGAAAACTGGCATCAAACTCTCGGCGTGGAGTGTCGAACGCTGGTGCCACTAGTATAGGTATTATCTTGTTTGTACAGACAGCTAGGAAGTAGGTGGTCTGAATTTAATCGTTGCTAAAGTAAAAAATTCGTAGCTGATCCCTATTTTTATTAAATAAGAAAAAAAAAATCATTTGGTTGTCTCTATTTGCGGTCTATAGAGTTTTTTAAAAATCTATGTTGTTTTTAACGCTCAAGCTAACTTCCAAAAATAATTATATAAATAAATTAAAAATATTTAAATTCGTATTAAGTTCAAGAATATATTTTTTTTCATTAAATTCATATGAATTTGATTAACTACTTATTGAAGTCAATTACAAAATCCTTACTATAAATCTTTGTTTGCATAGAACATGGTATTAAAAGATGTTACAAAATTTAATGTGCATAAACCTGAATGGCAAATTAATATTGCATGCAAATTTTTATACATTTATATAAAACGAATTAATTAAATTAAGTCATTGTAATTATCACAATCCATTATTTGTTATTGCCATCAAAAAAGAAAAAATCCTATAGATCATTTTCATATCAACATTTCGTTAAACAAAAAAAAATTTAATTAATTTTAATTTTTTTTTTATTAAATGTGAATGTGACTTTGTTTTTGTTACGCTTTCACGCAGAAACTACTCAACCGATCATCATGAAACTTTGTACACACATTCTCAAAGGTATTAGGAAGGATATAGGATACGTTTTACTAAAAAAAATAATACTAAAAACGATAATTTAATTTTCCAATACAAAATGATTTGTTTGTTTTGTTGTCATGGAAACTGTCAAAGCGGTACAAAATCTGGCGGGTCAGCTAGTTAATAAATAAAAAGAAGTCTATTTTTGTATTCGATATGTTTTATCCGTCCGAAAAAATATAGGCAGTGTAAGGAAAAAGAGTAGAGCTCTACTAAATAACTTTATTAATAAAATCTTTCTGTATATAAATCATCATATTGTATAAATATAACAATGCGCATACCTATCAACGTTACAATCGGAATCTATAGACAAATTTCGGAAAATGGCGTCTTTTATTTTAAGAAAAGTTACTTTGGTCTTCGGCTAGCTTCTTACTTAACTATATAATTACTATTTACGCACGTATGTTATATGTGTTTTCTTGGAAATGACGTCATCCTCATGTTATCGTTCATGTTTTGAGGTTTTTTCTAGTTCCTCTGAATTTTAATTAAGCATAGAAAGTTTAATTAAACCTGGCTTATTGGTTTGAAAATTGGTATTTCGAAATGTATAAAGGCTCCTAACTAAGATCTTAAAAATCGGTGTTACTTATATTTTATTTGGGATATCCGAAGCATAGGTTTTATTATTTTGTCTCTCGCTAACTATAAAATCGATCGACAATAAAATTCATTCTGAGTAACGATCAAGTTAAAATTGTATCATGACCTCTCTTACACTGCACTGTAGTGTGCTACCAGACTAACCGGTAAAGAAGAAGAAACTGTAATTTTCCATTTTACAATATTATAACCATATTAAAACACATTGATCACAAACATAAAACCTATTTTAATAAAAACATTTTTCTTAATTTATTTTTCTAAGTCACATCAGAACCGTTTCTATTTCTATGACGTTAAGGTACGAAATTTAGTTAGCATTAATATAAAAATTGTCATGTTGCTCACATAGCGCTTTCTGGTCCTGGTGAATCGACGATCTTCTTTGACCGTCCACGAAAAAGTGCATTGCCCTGCGCCTGCGTCGGCGGCTCCTCGTTTTTTATTACCGCCTTTATAAGTTATCGCATCTACTCGCTTGGGTTAGGATTCTTGACCTAGCCTAATGTGATTTGTATTGATGCTCGTATCGCACACTTATGCTTTTGCTGCGTTCCATACAATATTAAAATAAATACATAATGTATGCGCTATCGTACATAAATTAATGTACTTAAAGTTAACAACGACACAACATAATTAACATCGCAATAAATTAAACAAAATCAGTTTAAACGATCATTAAACAATGCATACCTAAACATGCATAAAATGTAAAACGTCTCCAAAAAACGTGATTCACCTACAATCTCTTCACAGTCAATAAAATTAGCTCCATAAATTTGTAACTTGCATACGACCCACATACCACACATATCTACAGGCACTCTAAGTATAAGTATACAAACATTAACTCAACGCATTTCGGCTATAATGCACGTCGTAATCTGAACTTGAAATTCAAGGACAAAGTTAAAAACCGGCGAAAAAAAAATGAAGTCGGTGCATCCATACACTATAACGCAAGTGCACTGCATGTTTAAAATAAAGCGCGACTGCGATGACTTGATCATTTGACAGTAATAAAAACCAAAACAATGCAGCAGCAATTAAATGAAGTAGTAAAATATAATGTTATTTAATTTTTTATTTAAAAATAAATCTGTACATACATATTTTTTTTAAATGTAAATAAACCTAATAAAAGTACTCGAATTAATATTCTAAATAATTGTAAGTAGCTTTATTTGTTTATCATATCTAAGCACAGTTAACAACATTGACCGGTTTGACAAAACTAAGTACTTATTCATTTGTGTACAGCGTCTTACTAAAAAAATATAGTATTCTTTTTTCGTTAGGATTTCTAAGCGCTTATTTGCATCAGTCTAATGAACATAAAAATCCTTATTATTTGATTGCTATTTACTTAATTCTGACATAACAGCAAAGTATTGATTTCCAGAAGCATTTTTCGACTGTTCCTAATTAGTGGATAATTCCAGATGAAGATCACTTCCACCTGATCGAAAATAATATCATAACTTCACCATCAAGCAAAGTTTAAACAAAGCTCTTCCCAGTAAGATATAAAAAAGCAAAAAGATCTTTATTAAAAGTATCAAGACGATTACAGCACCATACCAAATTCGCAATGTCACCTCGCGTGGGTTCAAGCGCCGAATGCGCAAGAGCAGAGAAAGGGCTCGCTAAGGGAAGTTATAAGTTTGGGAATACTAAGACTTCCTAAAAAGTTGTTTAGAGTTCGATTACCTAATAATGTTAAGTAAGTATTTCACGTGGTTCAACTCGAGTTTAGGTATTCTAGTGATAGAATACCTAGATTCTAATATGTTCGGTTATTGGCCCGTCGCTACTGTCGGTGCCGTTAACCGAACATATAACAAACAAAATCATTGTCTAAAAATATTAACATAGGTCTGTGATTACAAAATAAGGCACACTTCATGGCGGAATAATTGTAAAGTATAAAAATACCTTTTCATCCCCCCATCTCGGAAAGAGTATTTTTGCTCTTCGATATCTGAGTGCAAAAGCCGTTTTTATCCCCTAGAGGATAAAGTAAATTGAATTTAGAACATCGTGTGCACTAAGTTTGTGAATTCAAAACATCATTTAACCTATTTGCTTCTACCTCCATGGTGCTCAATTTATCAGTACTGTAGCAACCGAGACTCCTTGCTCGGGCATACTTACTGGCAGCCACCGTGGTTTGCATTAAAATATAGTAGAAGAGAAAAAAGAAGAACATAGCAGACTCGGTGACGGGCCGCGACGACGACTTACAGTACACAAGTTACTAACACCAACATTACAGTACCTAACAAAAATATTACACTTAGTAACTGTAGCAACATTACTTTCAATTTTTCTTAATTATACCTAAGTATTGTTTGTTATAATTTAAAGATTATTCTGTAATACTTACCTATCATAATGTAGTAGTTAATACCTAAACTGAAATAAAAGTATCTTGTGATTGTAAATGTTTTTTTTGCATTTAGTCATTTCCTCGCTGAGGTGGGATGAAAAGTTAGGTGTTGCACTCGAGTGCAAAGATTTTTCACCTGGTGCTCTTTTGATTCCCTCGCTAACGCTCAGAATTCTAATTTTTGAATCACTCGCTGCGCTCGTGATTCAATTTTAGAATCCTTCGCTTGCTCGGTCATCAAAATTGAGCACGCGGTTAAAAAGCAACTTTGCACTCTTGTATAACAAATAACTATTGTTCTGCAGTGGACGTCTTTTGGATGAAATGATAATGATGATGATGAATGAACAAAATTTTAGGGCCCGGTTATGATTACGTTATTATAAACGTTAAATAAAAAATTTCACATCATCAAATTAAAGTGAATCAGCCAGTCTTAAAACTCAAGTTGAACAGTTAGTACTTCCAAATAATAATAAATCCCTGTATTGCGCAACCTTTCCTTTTGCTTATCCTTTTATATGTCTTGGACCACCCAATGCGTTGATATATAAACCGGGCATTAATTAATTTGGATGACGAAATGGCAACAATATTCTAATTATATCTACTAATTTTGGACTGATATCTAAAAGCTTTGATATCGAGGTAGAGAGTTCAAATTGTTGTTGACACTGAATCAAAAGTAAGTAAGTATTTTGTATAAACACATCTTTCAATACATTTACAAATCAAAGTCGTATTATCTTACCTGAGAGAGAGAGATCTTACTTGAGAATTCGTTGCTATTTCATTAGTTAGCCAATTTTAGAGAATTCCAAGTGAAGTGCACCTGCGCCATCCGCCTTATAATCACTACTAGTGGTTGCCCAGTGGTCATAACAGAAAATTAGACAAAAGAAAAACTTTTTCAAACTAGGACTAGTCAGAGTGACTAAAACTAACAATTACCATGTTTATTTTCATTGAGTGTATTATTATGTGTTGTCTCATCAAAATATGTATGTATAAGAAATAGATACTCAAACAGTTTTAAAACATGGTATTAATCCAGTTAATAAATACTCTAATAGAAAATAGTTTATAGGAGACAAGTTTATACTTGACACAATATAAACTCAACTTGACTATAAAGTCAACAATGAGGTTGACTTTATAGTCAACCTCATTGTCATTAACTCAAGCGCAGACGCACTTCGCGGTGTCCGTAGGTACGCAGACATTGCGCATACCCGCACGATCTTTCACTTAAATTATTGTAAAAAAATTCGTACTTTCGTCCTCTCTCAACCAGTTGTTGGGTGCATTGCCCCTGCAGTGTTACTTGCCCAAATTTGTAATTGATTCTCCTTCTTTATTACTCAGTGGCATATCAGCTAAGAGTGAAGGAGTGAGAGAATTTGTTTAGGCATCGGCAGCTATATTCGTCTGTTATCGGTGCCCAATGGGCCAGGCCTTAAGGCAGGTTATGATTGAGGTCATAAAGAATGAGTTGTCGTAGTCTTAGACGTGACGTTTATTCGTTTGTGGAAAATACTGTTTTAGGAATTTTTGAGATTAATCAGAAATTAAAATTATGTTACCTCATTTTGCCATACGCTGGAAATGAATGAAAGATATGTGCCGAAATATTTTAAATGTATTTTTAGGAGTACGAGTATGTCTTTGGTAGTATTATTATAAAATACATACATAAATAGACCTGTCGGGGCACAAACATACATACATATAAATACCTCGCTCCTAAATTTTTAATACAAAATATTCAAATAACAGTTATGTGACATACTCAACAATCGATCAACTAATAAACAATTTATAAGCACTAGTAAAACCCATTACCTATATTATGCCATGTGCTGTCTATATTTAACTGATTCAAAATCTTCGTGTATGTTACATTCATCATCATCATCATCACATCATCAGCCTATACTAGTCAGTGGACAGCAGTGGCTGGACATAGGCCTCTCCAAGTGCATGCCACCGAATCGTGCCGTCATTTGGAGAGTTACCCATAATTGCCACGCTGGGCATGCGGATTGGTTGGGTTACATTACAGCATTGTTTAAATCAGTAGCTACTAATATGTTATGATTTTAATATTTAAATTTTTACTTAATAAATTATCGAGACATATTGCTCTACATTAGTTTTGCAGAAAGTTTCCATTAATGTAATAAAATGTACGTCTTTTTTGTCTTTTGGCGTACTTGGTTTCTAAAATCTTTATTTCTACTTAGAAACTAAATGTATAATTTAGAAATTCACTCTTTCGAGCTAAGATATTACAGTTTAATTTGTTACGCTACACTTGGAAATAATTTTGTTCATTTTCACGAACCTTAAAGTGTCCATTAGTGCCATCTACGCGCCTTTCCTCGAAACATAATACAAGCGATATTGCTTTTCATGAAGCAACTTCAACCAGAAAGCAACGGCTTCATTGACTGGCGATGTGTGTTCGTCCTAGTAAGACATCGAAGATGGCGCTAAAAATATAATTCTAAATCGACTCAAATTTCTTAAAATAATTGTATGTATGTACATACTAGGAAATGTACTTAAATAAGAAAATAGACAAATAATTACATTTTTTAACTTACTATTCTAACAGTATGACGAATTGACAATGCGCCTTACCGTTGTTTAAGGGTGTTTGGAAAAACTAAATTGCCGTATTAGCAATAACATATTTAGAGATCAACTGAGAACCACATTATTTTTTTAGTCGATTAAAAATAAACAAAATCTTTAAAAACAAAAAGGAAAAAGGTCAAAATAAAAGAAATTCTCACAGCACTCCACCCGGAATATTTAACCACAAAAAATTTGGCTTTGTTACCTCAACCTCAATGGACCAAACATACAATCCTATTAACATTGCTTGGTAACCAACTTAGATAAGAAGGTGGTGATTAGTGGTGATTAGTCAGTGTTTTAGAACATGCCATACCGCCAATAAAACCGTGTACAATATGGACCCCCGTTAAGAATTGAACCCAGGACTTTGGGTCTTAGAGCGATGAAGTTAGCACTAGACTATGTTGGTTAAATAAGACTTTTAGGCATATTTCACCTCCACTGCTAATTTTAATACCTAATTTGAGTGCTATTGAATTTCTGTTTCTAGAAAACATGTAAAACCGCCTTGTAGAGAACACAGCTCTGTATAGGAGGTACCTATATGTAGCTTTAATTTGGTAATTTAATTAATTCCCGTCCGTTTTTATTCTTAACACCTTATTGCCTCTAAAGATCTAACAACTTGCAAACATACGGCAAAGTGCTGCAAGTTTATCCTGGTATGTTTCGGTATAAATCAGAAAAAAAAATCTAATTAAAAAAATAATATATCAAAAATGGTTACGACGACAGGTTCTTTGCTTTGTATATTCAAAACAGCCCACCACAAATCTTGCCAATTATTGGTTTCAACTTCACAAGGGCAAAGCGCGTTACCCTTATCTCACTTGGTACAATAAGGGATGATAAAAGAAAAAACCAGAATCGCATTATAGTAATATAAATTATGAAGAAAACAACCGTTCCTACGGGAGCAAAAATGAGAATCATGTCCATAGTAGGAGGAGAGAGACTTATCTTAATATAATACCATTACAACAATGTCAATATCATTATTGTGTTTCGGCAGCAGCTTAGAGCATTAAAGCAGCAGAGATAAGATAGCCAGACGTGCCTCAGTAGTTGAGGATTTCGGGTGAAATGCGCTTTCACCTCCGGCCTTACCATCACTTAGGTGAGACGAAGAGCAAGTGCTTGATTGCGACTAATAAAAAAAAGAGACTCACAGAGAGACACAGCAGTCCACCCGCCATCTTCGATCACGAACGAAGGGACTAGCAATCTTATCTTAGTATTATGGAGACAGACTTAGATAAGATGATAGTAGCTAACCAGGCGAACTAAGAACAAGCTTCATAAACAACCATACCAAGTTTAATATGAACCCCCACTAGGAGTCGAACTCGAGACCACGGTATTTCAAACCGGTGTGGTCTAACCACTATACAACAGAGGTGGATGTATTGGAAACCTAATAAATAAGATGTTCATTAAAAATCTAAGTTCATTAAAATCTTGAAACCCACCCAAAATTCTAAAAAGTAAAAAACAAAGAACCTATTGTGTACAGGTTACCTCTAAAACAAATAAATTTGTTAACCTCCAACCTCCACCAAACAAGATATCGAATAAAAACAAAAACGCTGAAAAGATATCTATTCAACAAAAGCCAATTAGCATGATGATAGCCCGAAGTAGTTTCAGGAAAAACCTTTCTCCCGAGTGATCGAGAACACCCCAAAAAGGCCCACATAAGCGAGACATTCGCAGTATTATTTACTCTCACAGACACGGGAATACATAAAAAAATATACAAAAAGCGTTTTTCCTAAGAATAAGCGGGACAGAGTACGGATCTTATTTTTCTCGCGGACGTTTCTCTCTAGCGTGGGGGGTGCGGCTGGAGTGGGGCTCCCCGTCACCCCCCTGCAATAATACTGCGTCACTATTTTGCGCCATTACCTACACTCGCTTCCTATTCTATAAGTAGCGTGGCCTGTAGAACGTAACTCGCCGGTTTCAGTTTGTTACACGAATTCACAGCCGAGTGCGATAAGTCTTCTGAAAAACGTCACATTACTGAAGGATAAGACTTGATTTACTTAAGTATATAACAGTATGGCAGCCATTTGATTTTTTTACTGAAATGTGAGCTATATTTAGCTTTATTGAGCTTTCGATATAAGTGCATTTTAAGTAATTCGTAATAAATCTTTTTTTATACTCATTTTATGAACGTCACCACGTCATCGTTTGTGTTTTTATGGGCGAGAGATCGAGTCGAGATGCTAGCTTTTAGAGTGTTCTTCAGGTTCTGCGCTCTCGATACCCCAGCTTTAACGCCTCGGAGAATCTAGCGAGATATGAAGACGCTCTTATGTACTGAGAAGAACCAGAAGAAAGGTAACTTTTCATTAGAAATATAGGTACAAACAAATGGTAAAGTTTAGAATAAGTTGACAGAAAATTCATGAAGTCTCGAGACAAATTAAGTTATAGCTATTTTAATAATTTGAATTGAATCACAGTCATTAACTATATCTAGCTCTTTAATTGAGAAACAAGAAATTTTTATCTACCATTTCTTTGTTATCTTCTGTTGGTTGTTTAAATAATGAAGATCTCGATGTCGATAAAGTAGCATTATTTATAAATCTTTGCGGTTTCTAAGTGCTAGTTGGCATAACTTGTGTAAATTGATATGTTAAATATATAAGGTAAGGTTCGTAAAGTGTCTTTTGATCTACACTATCAAATTAATTATTTAGAATTTTTTAGAATTTATTCTTTAAAGTTTACAATTTCGCTAGTGTCTGTAATGACAGGTGTGACAGTAGCACAGCCATAAACTTATGCATTCATAATTTTTGTTATAAGTATGTTGCTATATAAAAAGCTGTGCAAAATTTGTCGGTTAGTTACGTTCTATTTCTATAGGATTTCGAGTGCTAGCGCTCTGTGGAGCCGAGCTGCTTTATATGTTATATGTTGCGTTGTTCCAACTCGTAGGTGGCTTGTTCCACTTTTACATATAGCTATTGCTTCAGTATAACTGCACTTATGTATATGTGGAGACTATTGGTGTGAAGTGCAGACGGGTTAATGACATTTCTGGGTAGGTAGAATCTTTTTAGCTCATCGGTTATGATTTATCGAGTAATTTCAGAAATAAATTTGAGAATTTGTTCCTAAAGTTAAATTATTCATTTTGTTTTGAATTTTTATCTTTTAGTTTACAGCTGTCTTATAATAATTCCGTCTTTCTCTATATAAATATATTTGCAAATCCAATCAGTATCTCTGATTTCGATTTTCATATATATTTACGAGTATGCTCGACCTTTTTTTAACCTAATATTAATTTTATAGCGTTTATCAGAATATTCAGTTATTTATATTGTTAGCATAAAGACTGACTGATAGGACAAATGAGATTTTAAGTCACGTATATCTATCGATAATATCGATACATAAATATCGAATATCGATGCTTAGTCAACGTGGGCGGAAAATTAGTCGCTTACCGCACAATCGGGACGGCACTACGGCCTGTATGGAAATAATTTCAGCTAAACAATGAGCTAAGTCTAAAGCCCGCCGGCCTGCGCGGCGAACACAAATTAATGACAATCGATACTGCATCCATGCAGCTTTAATTCTTCAGTATTCGGTTGCAATTTTGCTGTGAACCAAGCGACCTGGTGGGTTACTCTTGAAACACAATTGCAATAATCAATTTCCAATCCCAAATCTAAAAAATTTAAATGGCACTCTTAAAATCGATAATAGCGCTACATTAGAATTAAATTGCGTGGAAATTGAGTGAACAAATTATTATCGAGATGAGGCGTTCCGAAGTTGCGAAACTTATCCCAATATCGACACATATTAATCGCATTGGAATTGTATTGAGATTGAGTTGGCGTCAAGAGTAGCCTACCTGGCAAACCTTGTGATTAAGATTTTGTTGATGCCTTCTCAAATTTCAGGTTGCTTTTTAAAGTTGCTGCTAACCCTTGCTGTATTGAAAAAAAAACTCAGTCGAGTCTATTTTCTTTATACTCGGTATTATAATTGTTTTATTAAAATCAAGATTCTATTATCTATTTTATTTTATTATTACTATCTGTATGTATATTACTAGTGGACTGATAAATAAGTTGGTTTCGTCTGTTCATAACGTTCAAGCATTTAAGTAAAGATTTTAATACTATTACCTACTATTGTTATCTATTTGTTATTTTTAATATTAATTAATTGCTAGCCTTGATTGTCAATAGTATCGATCAATCAATAAAATAAATAAAAATAAATCACAAAAAATTACAAATGCCTCTTCATAATCTATAGCTATTTAGCAATATGATTTAGTAATTCAACACGATCTTCATGTAAATGTCATTGTTTTAGACAAAACCTATATTTTATTAGTGATACAAATAATAGGCAGACCGTAATATAACGCTATTTGTACATTAAAACCTCTACTTTCAAAGCCATCCATCTACTCCTTACATAAAGGAACGGTACACAGTGCAAACTGGAAATGCAACTATCTGGGGACATCTAGCCATACCTCCACTGATATAGGCTTGGAGACAAACTATTTACCACTGAAACAATTTTTCAACAACGCTTCCAGAAAAAGTCGTATCCATCGTCGCGCCAGTTAAGGCAGCAGGGACACGATATAGCGAGTAGAACGTAGTGTATGAGAGACACGACTGTTTGGTAGGGGTCTCGTAAAGGTAGGAGGTGTAGTGAGCCGGAGCGGGTGTGAGGCGACGGTCCTTTGATTCTAGCGAGATTAAACGTGCGGCAGACGGTGGCGCTTCTATCGATTGTTGTTGTAATTACGCTATCCTAGCCCAGTCGCAAATGAAATTGTTCCGGACTGAGCCAGCTGTAGACACCAACATGTTATTACAGTTGTCTCTGCGGGTATCGGGACAATGTGAGCTGTATACCCACCGGCACTGGGTGTTTGGGGGGCGACGGGATATATCAATATGGTTGCGGTCGCGTTATTGCATACAATGCATTCAGTGTTGATGAAATTCCCACGCCACTCCTAGTAGCTTTCTGAAATTTAAAAGCTGATCGCCTGAAGGGACATGGCGCTTGCTAACACAAAGGAAAATTTTGTATATGCACTTATTGGGGTGAAATACTCGTTATAAGCAAATGCTGACAATATTTTGTTTTAACATACACCAAAGCTAATAAGCTTGGCTTGGTAAAGTCCAAGTGACTTCTTTTTAGCTAATTATATTGAAAAGTAATTTAAATGGTCATGATTTTCATTAAACACTCTTGTAAGACTTTAGAAAGCTAAAGCCTTACAAAACAAGTGTGGATAACACTGCCATAAACATTCCTTTATACCACTCTAATAATCCACCCTTCGAACATCTATCTCAACATATATATGCTACGACAAATTCAAACACGTACACGTAGAAATGCAAATCTATCTCCAACGATGAAAGCTCCAATACGACTGCGCACTCAGCGCAGCACAACCACTTGTGGGTACAAGCAAATGGCAAATACGAATAGGAATGGAGAGAGTAATCCAATAAAACATTCGAATCCCCGAAAACGTATCTACGTGAACGTGGCGCGCCTCCCCACGCATGCGTAGCGCTCGCACAGAACAAACCGACAGTTCCATTCCAATTGTAGAAAAAAAATAACCAATTCCAAATGGAGAAGGCTTCGCGGCGACCAATGGGATGGCTCACAGTCGTGATGCCAACTGTAGGGGCGGAGTCAGTGATATCTAGCATTGGAATGCTCGTTGTATTTGTTTTGTCGGATTCGAAGGCTTTATTGCTCGGTGGTAGAGCCTCTTTCCCTTTGAGGGTGGCGGTGGCGGAAAGCTCGGTACGCTTTTGGGAAGCCTCTTCACATTATGTACGAGTACGATTTCAGCCTACGTATTATTGATCTATCTAAGGAAGGATAATAAAATGGAAATAAAAACCTTAGAGAAAGTTTAGAGAAAGAATACTGAAAACTCATTGACGACAAAATATGTTAGATTCATAATGCTACAGCAAAGCGTTCGGAATCGAATATTCTATTAGACGGAAGTAGCTTTAGAATTCATAACTAACACATAAGTTTTGGAAATGTTATTGACCCCAAATTACTATGGCGACATATTATTACTTATGATAAGATTAAGCGCCGCTGCTTTTGCGGTAAAATTATAGATACGAAAGAAAGAAAAATGTTAACTCGTTTATTTTGTTATTTCCATAGTATTATGTTTTATGGAATTTAACTATGAAGTTCATCAGTTGATACAGAAAACTAATTATCCATAAAAGCAAGCGGCACGTTTTCCTTTATAAAACCATCCACGTGACTCTCTCTGATTGAAAAATATAATGTTAATATTATAATGACTAAAATTCGCCCACATTTATGAAAAACAATATGCAAATTTACTCTAGCTGGCAAGCTTCAAACTAAAACTTCGTTGCCTTATGTCTTTTAAGTCATTGTACGTTTCTTAAAGCATCTAATGATATACTATTTGTTTCAACGTTTTTTGTTTTAAGCACCTTATACAACTTTTAATATGTTTCCTAAAAATATTGCGTTAGACAATAGGGTGTATTAAATAAAGAGGTATTACTTAGAAATTGCATAAAAACACTGTAAACTTTCACGTTCCAAGTGGATCGAGTATTAATCTCTAATAAAATTACGGAGTGTCGCTCTTCCGACTTTATGAAACTGTGAGTATTGATTTTTCGATAGGGAAAAAACGAAGGCAACGATCTATGCAGATCTGGAGAGCTCTCGGCACATCAGATGGCACCGGCGGGCAGCCTCCGCAGACAATCGAACGGGGGGGGAGGCCCCCCACTGGAGGTCGGGGCTCCGTCAAAGATTATGCGACCGTTTCTGGGAGGTTTGTAGCGATGCAACCGTTCTGTTGTGTTAGGAATAAAGGTTTTTCGAAAATACTTATATTGCTTTGTTATAATTTATAAACGAACTCGAAATAATCCTTGTTCATAACGCGAATACTTTATACGTATAGGAGTAAGAAAATAAGGTCTAGCATTGCATCAAAAATAAGTGAAAAACAGTGATGTTTAGTTCGTGTACCTATAGCTGTTGAGGTCGACTCAGATAATTTAGGCATAACTCGGTCTAATTACTAAAAAGACAGATAATAGCTATAAATCAGAAAAAAATACATAAGAATAAGAATAAATTTATTTTCTGTATAAAACTTAGGCTCCGTGCTTCGGAAGGCACGTAAAGCCGTTGGTCCCGGCTGCATTAGTAATCGTTAGCAACCACCAATCCGCAATGGGCCCTCGTGGTAGTTTATGGCCCATTCTCCCTATCCATCCATAGGGAAGGCTCGTGCCCCAGCAGCGGGGACATAAAATGAGCTGATGATGATAAAACTTAGTCTAGATATACATCGAACTTATAAAATAACGTTAATTTACATTATAATGGCATATAATTAATACTAAATAGTAATGCTGATATTGTAGTTTTAACATCGGTTAGTATTGCATCTATGGAGACCTATCGGTCAATAAATCTGAATTTTATCTAGAAGACAGTGGAAATCCCAACGTAATGTTTCCACGGTCCTGATTTCGTACAGTCAGCCGCATTAACATGTACACACTTTTGAGTAGTTTTGACTCTTATTCCATTGTAATAAGAGTTTCATTGTTTACATGTTAAGCTCGTGACTGTACAACGGAAACGAAGATGTTTGCCGAGTTGAGTGCATTCATGCCAACGACACCTGTAAAATCCTAGAGCACATAAAGTAACCATTCTATACAAAAACCGTAAATGAAATATCTGCATCTCTTTCGCCAGTATTCTGCAGAGAGGCCATCTCCCAAACGCTTTATCTTTGGCGATATCGACCCGGCGGCTGCGACTTCCCATTCTCGAAGTAAAACACGGCGGGAAGGAAACCGCGGGATAAACCGCCCCCGCCCCCGCCCCCGCCCCTGCCCCCACCCGATCTTTACGTTTCAGGAATAAATATTTCAGAGCGTGTGCTTCGGAAGTTAAAGTTATGTATCGCTACGAGCCACGGTTACAATCTGAGAATGAGAAAAGCTCGCTCCCACTTTTATGTGAGCCTTTCTCTATGACGTCTGGCCGTGTATACGCCGCCGTTTATTAATTCACCACTTTCTCTAACTAAAATGTTACCTTAAACTTAGTACCTACTACTGAAATTGACTAAAATGTCAATGTGAAATTTCAGATTTCTATAGTTGAAAATTTATATGATACCAGTACCAACTTTATATACCAGTATCTACGAGTATCATCAAAATGTGTGTACATACACACATTTTGAAGATACTCGTAGATAGGCAGGTAGGTCCAGCCTTTTAGGAGGAGTTCAGTGACATCACTGAACTCCTCCTAAAAGGCTGGACCGATTTTGATGTTTTTTTTGGTGTGTGTTTGAGTAGGTCTTTGGATGGTTTCGATTCATAATTGGACGCGGTAGGTGGTGCTGCAAATAGGGGTTCTAGGATTTTTATCATACCTAAGGCTGTTCTTCACTAGTCTCTATTAAGTCTTGGTAGAAGCCCAGCCAAAAGGCTTATAGGTAGTATAAAAATTGAAATTCATACGTTTTTTCTAATTTTGTTTTCAAATACGAACGTACTTATTAGTGTTATCGTTAACGTATATAAAATCAGTATTGAGTAGTCTTTCAACTTGACGCTAAGCTTTAACGTACTGGACGTGGCGTTCTAATTCATTTCCACAGTATCTTACGACTAAATTATACAAAAGTAACTCGACATAATGCAGTTGAGGAAATTGAAGAATCCTATTCTCCGGTCAACACACAATTTTTGTGGCCATACCTATTGTTCGCTTCGAATATAAGTATAAGCTCATAGTAGTAGTATCAGTGATCGACAGGAAGTCCTCGATACTGTTCATCAATCAGCCAGCAAGTCCAGAACCACTGAATACGATCTCCTAGCTATTATCCCGTTACAATTAAATTACGTATTACTTTTTGGCGATGAAAATTAGTGTCGATTGTTGGGTTACTGTGTCGAACACCGGTGCCAATACGATAATTTTGTTTACTCCATTTGCAGAAAGAAGGTCAATATACGTTTTAAAATTAAGAACAAGAATTCTATTGAACATATGTCGTCATTTTCTCGCAGTAAAACAGCTCGATGTGAATTATACAAATCGTCACAAACATAATAAATATTGAATTAAGTATTATGGTCTCCGGTATCTTAATGACGACTCAATAGTATGTTGAATACATGAATCATTGCATTTAATTGACTGGATAACATAGTTTAGTTCCAAAACTCGTAATTAATTCTGATCTAATGATGTTTACCAAGACTAAACGTTATGTTGATGTTGATAGTGTAGATACTTAGATATAAATTACGTGTGTGGATCGTACAAGCAAACGAATGATCGGTGTGTGTATTCATTTTCCTCCTTCGCAGATAATTGAGGTCTGTCATTGAGGCACGCCACTAAAACTGCCCGATGTTGAATTAAATCATAAATGTCAATGATCATGATATTGAGTAGCGTAAAGTAGATCGTAATACGCTTATTCTTTGTTTATTTGTAAGACACTACGAGTAGTGTCTTACAAATAAACAAAGAATAAGGTCCGAATAATTATTTCGTGTTTTGTCTCTTTTACTCTAATTTGTAATGACGTTTAAATGACAGGAACAAAACACGGAATAACTATTCGGACCTTATTCTTTGTTTATTTGTAAGGCACATAGTGTCACATGAACAGTTATTTTTGACATCTGTTTTTAAATCTATTAACCCTTTAACAGACAGAACATGTTTGAATATTTCATTGGTTTTCTATTTTATCTCATCACATAATGTTCAAAATGTGGTAGGAATATAGGTACATCCCTCTGACTATGAAAATGAACGCAACATTTTTCGCCCGGCACAATTTTTTCTCCAAGTTATTCCAAGGTGGTTTAAAGTTAGATCTGTTTTGACACTAATACTGCAATTGGCTTAGTTTAAAACCAGGTTTAACTTGAGCCCATGTTTTAGAATGACTTAAAGAAAAATTTATAACCGGCTGAATTATATTGCGCTCTATAAAATTTCGTCTGCCAATAAAAACTGAGACCCCAAAAATGATTATTTCAAGAATTTCAATTTCATTTTCAATCATTTTCGTACATTGTAAAATCTTTTAAGCTGCAAGGTACCTACATATTTATTATCTCTTCTAGTTCTCAGCCATTCTCAACCGTTTTGATATAGGCCTCCTTCATACTACGTCAATGCATCTCTACATTAGGCCTTGTGCACCCAGCTCTTATAGTTCGAGTCCCGCCTAAGGTAAGTCGTCTACTCCCAAATATTTTGTGCATGCTATGTCAATCAAGAATTGTGAATGCAAAAATGCAATGCTAGCTTACTGGGCAGTCTGCCTGATGGGGATGATTTGGGGCAATTTTTTAATTTATAGTTAGTAATAGTTATAGTTTATAGTTTTTATAACTTTAATTTTAAGTAGTTTAATTATTATCTTGTTATTGTTTATTTAACGTTAATAGTTTGTATTTCTATCATGGTAAAGTAAGTACGTACCAAAATAAACAAATTGAAAAAGAATTATTTCGATTATTGTAAGAAAGTTATTTTTAAAATACCTACGAGTACCACATTACGAAATATCTTTTTTAAAAATAACGTCATATTTATTTATAGTAGAGAATAGGTAGAGAATGCTGTTTGGAATTAAGTTAGCCTTTTGTACTAATTTATGTTGTGCAATAAAGATTAAATAAATAAAGACATGGTTAGAAATTGTATGAACTATGATTTATATTTTTGATTATAATAAATATTTGGTTATTCCTGACTTTTGAAAAATATACTTTTTTATATACATATATTATAGTAGTAGAAACAGGCACTTATTTAAACAAAGTTTTGTAACCGTTGTATCTACTAACAAATGAAAAAATACTTTTAAACATTAAATACCAAAATTTAAAAAAATCTAAAAAAACTAGTCTAAATGTATACGAATTCGTTGTTTTCGCTGTACCAACTTTAACATACTTCCGCTCATACGCATTACTACTTACTACGCACAGAATAAGATTTCATTATCGCCATGTTTATGGCTTCCCATAAGGTCACATCGATAACAAAAACTGGTTCCAGGACGTCTTTATTTACAGAGACCGTAAAGTTTAATTTTAAACAGCAAACATTTTAAGCATCATTTTCATACAAAACCTGAATAAAAAGAATAGAATGGGAATGTAGATTTTCGCAGAGCATGGTATCTAATTTACCAAAACATTATGTTGCTCTATACGTAAGTAATTTTGTATATCTCTATACTAATTAAGAAAAATGAAAGGTGACCATTACCCATTAATTGTAGTGATTATTTCAATGATGAGGCCTTTGCCCAGCAGTGGGACAGTTAGGCTATTTACTTACTACTATACTATATTAGACACAATTAAACAGAACTGTTCGTCAATCAAGTCCATCAATTTCCGCAATATTTAAAATGCAAATCACACTCGCAGAAAACGCATACGTTATAAAAGAATCGATTGAATTCTCTACACTGATTGCATTTGCTGAATGCAACAAATACACGACCTATCTCACTCCAATAAAATTTAAAAAATGTTACTCACCAACTCAATGAGCTACTGAAGAGACCATTACGCAGATAACACTATCAATCACTTATTGCACACTTTTGAATCACAATTTTTTTTAAATGTGTAGATTGATTTAACAGAGAAAAATATAGTCGCCAGTAAGCACTTGTAACACAATGATCGCAAAGCAATAAACTGTCGATGCCGTCCTAACTACGCAATAGGTCAGGTACAAGTACCGGGCAGAGGTACATTACTATGTAATCTAAACTCCTTGTACAGTTCTTTTTTTTATTACACAATGAATTTAAAATATGCGTAACGAAGTAGATTTTTAATTATTATAACTGAACGGATAATTATTAATACTATACTCTGTGTATTAGTTGGTTGGAGGGTTTAAACATTTTTTTTTATTTACCTTTGTTTTTATAATTAAAAAGATAAAAACTAAAGTCGATATGTCTACGTTTAAACTTGCAGCAACACATCTACTAAAACCAAATTCGCTAAATAATTTTTTTATTTAAAAAACGGCAACTAAGTTTACATAAAGTTAAAGCGAAGCCTTTACTATCTAACTTCACGAAATTTCAAGGATAACCAGCCTTCTATATTGATATGGTAGCATGCTTCTGAATTCTGGATGAGACGAGATCTTGTTGCATTTACTGTAGAGGCGTAAACATTTTTTTTCAAAATTATTACCCTAATATAAACAAAAGCTGTTAAATTAAATGTTAATGGCGCATATGCATATCGGTATGTAATTGCTTAATGCGTACACCAATTTCATAATACATTGCTAAAAAAAAGTAACTTTGTATAATTTTTCAGATGGTTTCTAAAGGTTGGCGATCTCTGATTACGTACGTAGCTACGAACTAATGATGTAACGTGTAACGTCCACCAATGCCGTCATTTTACGATCTGGACGTAAGAGAAAAATATGTTTTTTAAGAAGTCGTAAACTGCTCTTATCCGAGTTCTACCTACTACGTACGAACAAACAATAAAGGAAATAAAAGGAAACAGTCCGCCAGTGCACGTTCGATTAGTTTGGTGGAGGTTGGGCCAGTTCTCAGTCCGCTTGGCTAGCTACCACCATCTTATCTCAGTCGGTCGCTTAAGGCTCAATGTTAGTAGCATTATCGTGTTCCAACAATTACAGATAAGGCAGCCGGTACCTAAGTAGTTCAGGGTTCAGGGCGCTTTCACCTTCGCCTTATCTTCAGTAAGTCAGAGATTCCAATTAGTTGAAGCCATTGATCATTCAAACTTTTTCCGTGGACTCATTTTAGTGTAGATCCATTGCAATACCGCGTTCAGAGCTTGGGTCTTAAATCACGAGCAAATATATGTAAACAATTGTAACTTTTAATACAATGGAATAAGAGTCCAAGTGTATATATATCGGTGCTCGTGAATGTACATTAGCATACTAGGTATATTTAGGGTTGCTAACCCAACTTTATGTATAATATAGTATCCTACTATTTTAGATGTCTAACTATTTTTATTTTAGAAATATAATATAGCAGGCGAAATTACTATATTTTATCAGCAAAGTCGCTAAAATCAGTCTCTATTAACTAAAACGGAACACGCCCTTATTATCATAGCTTTTTTTTTTCTTTAGTTGATGGCTTCATGCGATTAGCACATTTAGCCAGTGTCAAAGTAATTTTTTTTACAAGTATACAAATATAAATAAACAATATTTCCATCTTGTATGATGATGATGATGAATGATAATAGAAATGAGAAGTGAGAAATGATATACCCCCCAACCCCTCGAGTATCTCAGTAAAGATGTGGGGCTTTACTAAGTCCTCGGGCGGACTTCTTGAAAGAATTTGAAAAGTGCCGTTGCACTGTTTTGTTTCATTTGCCAACACTCATGCACGCTCACGAACACTTAACGGTTAATAATCCACCATTATTTTACATTAATATTCGACATAACACAAATTTTAGAAAATAAAACACAACCGCAGACATGACTCTTCACTTACCCGCCAAGAAGTCTTATCATAGCTTATATATTTATCATATTTTATTTCTTAAATGAATATTTAAAAAATAAAATAAATATTTTTTAATATAAGTACCTACTATATTTTTTAATTAATTCCCTAGTACTATATTTGTATGGGTACTGAATCCAAAACTACTATATTTGGTCTAAAAAAAAGTTGGCAACCCTAGGTGTAATCAAAGCCTAGAGGAACCCGTCTTGTATTACCCCACGCAATGTTATTAGTAGTCATCATTCGTAGAGTTATAGACTACAGGTAGCACTGTCATGTGTTTAGTTATACTCGATTTTTTTTTTTCATTTTGTTGATGGCTTCGTTCGATTAGCACATTTAGCCAGTGTCAAAGTAATATATCTAACAAGTAATACATAAAGAAACAATATTTCTTTTCTGTATGATGATGATGATGAATGATAATAGAAATGAGAAGTGAGAAATGATAACCCCCCAACCTCTCGAGTATCTCAGTAAAGATAGTATAGTATCTCGAAGACTTAGTAAAGAAGGGCTTTACTAAGTCTTCGAATGCAATGCAGCACCTACCGTGTGACTGCGACTCTCTAGCTGGGAAAAGAATGGGACTCCTGGGATCGGCCTATCCGAAACCGGAGGACTTCAGGCTCTTAAGGACATTGCCAAACTTATGGCATCTACCTTTATAGAGGAATAAGAGTGAAAGGATGGGGTGGCACAAAAGATCCCGATGGTTCGATCGAAATGTTACTGCGAGAGGGAAACCCCACTAAGATAAGATAAGATAAGATGCACTTACTACAAACTAAGAAAATAAAATCGTCATCATCATCAGCAACCATCACCATCATCATCATCATGATGATCATCATCATCATCAGCCTATATCTATATCAGTCAACTGGCAAGAGCTGGATTTGGGTAGTTGCGAATCGTGCTCAGTGGCGTGTACCTGGAGAGGTCTATGTCCAGATGTGGAATAGAAAGAAAAGAATATCAAGTTTCAATTTGACAGCTTTGTCACTTTCAACCGATTTCCTTCAGACAGCTAGTCGAATGGAGAAAATTTATAATATGATGACTAAAACGCTTATACACGGTTTCCCGTACCCTCAATATACATATTCTTTCGCATTAAAGCGTAAACCTTGCACACGAGTGATTATCCAAAGTACTCTTGGCAATCATATGATAAAAAATTTCAGAATTACATTATGATGTATAATAATTGTCATTATTAACAATTTGTAAATTTCGATAAAGTCAGTAAATTGTTCAAAGTCAAGAAAGTTGTTGAATTCTATCTTTATCTTTATTATTATATAAGTATAAAAATCTTCTGTGCGTGTGTATGTTATTGAACTTCTTCTAAGCGGCTGGATCGATTTGGATGAAATTTTCTGTGTGTGTCCAAGTGGATTTGAGAATGGCTTAGACTTACAATTGGACCCGGTAGGTGGCGCTGCTATAGGGGTCCATCATGGGTTACGGGTGTTCTTAAGCGGACGAATGATTTGTTTGTTTCGCGGAATTGACTTTTTGTTTCATTGTAGCTTTGAAGGGACTTGACATTTTTTCTTTTTAATGTCTGCTATATTTAGCTAGTGAAACACAGACACCAGTGTTAACATAAATAGGTGCTAAGAAAATTAAAAAAAAACGTTAGTATGAAAAATATAATTTTATAAAAAATCTTCATACAAAACATCAATTTCATAGGTAAGGACCTAATATATAAAGATGATGTCCGTCAATAAAATTGTTAGCGCCACATATCAATTTACATACAACATTCCTTAATTCCCTGTTTATATGATGTACCGACGCCTACACATCAAACAATCCAAAATTGACATTTTTGTTCAATAAATTTTCAACCATATATGCCTTAAGTATAAAGTGCAAAGTCTATTGAGGAAATTTGACCGTGTGTGTCAAACTGATGTGCGGGCATGTGTACAAATATTGTAAACTTTCTCACTATCTAGTATACACTGCGCAGAATCACGATAGTATTCGCCTCTTATTTGTTTCACAAACGTGACCTTTTACCACAGCTGATAACTGTGGTAAAAGGTCACGTTTATGCAATAACACATTTCCATACAACACTGTACTTTTCCAGCAGTTAATTGACTTCTTCTTTCTTGACAAATTCCAGGAAACATATAGCGGGAAAAGTATTTTTGACGAGTGATAAATAAGTGTACTGGTTAGGGCGCCTCGATTTTGCTATTTGATATACATGCATGCATACTCTCATATCCTTCTCGCAAAAATGGTAGACAGGTCATCATAATCGTAAATTTGGCTAGCTGACGTTTCGGGCACAGTGTCCGAATTGACACTTTTTAATTTTATTATTTTTTTCACTGACGATTAGGACACCAATAAATATAGCTGCTTGAGTAACTTGCCGTCAGTGACGTCGACGCCAAATGCAGCACAATCAAAGAAGAACTCCGAGGTAGAATAGATAACATCAGTGATAAGTTGCTAGACGATCGCCTGATGTGCGCGCATCTTGGAACCCTTGTCCCTTACTCTGCTCCTAAGGCATGCACGGCAAGTTAGGTAGCTGATACTTACATTCTTTTTAAGTCCCAAACCAGCATGATATTTGAAATTAACATAAAAAGTGGCCTGATTTCGACTAACTTGAGACAAGATTGTAGACGTTAAAAACGTTCAAAATAAGATAACCAATCCACTATTGCGACGAATTGGCAGACTTCGGCGCAGGCCATGCATGGCAGGCCAGGAAATAATAATATTTCCATGCACTTCATATGAAATTTGAATGGAAGAGGAAGCCGCCCGTGCCATGTCCGCGCCCGACGTCCGATATGTGTGGCCTGCGCCTTAAGGCACTATTAGGTACCAGCTACTGTTTTTCAACCATTCTTCACAAGAGTTATTTTTACGACGAAATATGTAGTACAAATTGTTGGTCACCAAATCTGTGTCGACGGCGGCCAAGTTTAACTTTGCGTTAATCATCATTACCAGCTCATTTTTATGTCCTCACTTCCTGGGCAATAGCCTTATCTATGGATTGAAAAACCACAGAGAGATCGGGTCATCATAAACCACCACGCGGGCGCAGTGCGGATTGGCGGTTGCTAACGACTGATGCACTTGGGACCAACGACTTAGAGTGCCTCCTGAAGCAGGAAGGTTCTCAAAATTATAAATTTTTGGTCACTTATCCGATGACCGGCCTTTATGAAGATTGCTTAGCTTCAGCACTCGCAGACCGGGCGTTTACCATTGCGCCATCGAGCTCACTCCTTTTGCGATCGTTGCTTTGCAATGTTATCACCACTACGGTGCTGCTCGGACACCTTCAGGAACTAATAAATTGATGACACATGTTTCGGACGCAGCACCAAATAGCAACAGAAAAAATACCTAATTTTACTAA
This sequence comes from Eudonia mercurella, assembly GCA_963082485.1. Taxonomy (NCBI): domain Eukaryota; kingdom Metazoa; phylum Arthropoda; class Insecta; order Lepidoptera; family Crambidae; genus Eudonia; species Eudonia mercurella. Next base: position 12,444,838 of record OY720032.1, on the reverse strand, counting down.
TAATTTTATTCATTTCACATTCGTTTTGAGAAGGCTCAAGGTCACTCTAAGAGCAATGGAGAGGGCTATGCTTGTGGTTTCACTGCGTGATTGAATGAGGAGATCCGCAGAAGGCAAAGGTTACCGACATACCCCGAAGAGTTGCTAAGCTCAAGTGGCAACGGGCAGGGGACAGGGCAGATCCTTTTGCCCACCTGTGGACGTCCTTTGGCTGAGATGATGATGATGATGAATATATTAATTTCAATTTTTTCAATTTTTTTAAAGAAAGGTGATACAAGTTGTAATAGAAAATATATTCATTATTCTCCACCTACCACCTCGTAACACGCGGTAACATCGCTTCAGTGCCTGTTTATATGTATATTTCTTTATACATGTAGGCGGCAGGAATTTTTTTACTGTTTTTTTTTAGGTAGAGATAATCGCGGGTTTGTATAAGTATGCACATAAGCGTGCTCGAGGTTCACTCGAAAGTCATGATTAAACGCATACCAGTAGTGATTACTCTAACGAACTGTTACAATTTAATTACATAACCATAATATTTATTTTTCTTTAGTATAGGACGGATAGTCATTACAACAAAAAATTATATAAAATATTAATCAACAAATAAATTCACTCAATTCAATTAATATTAATAATAATTCTTATACTAACTACACAAGGTTAATCCCCCCCCCCCCCGCTCACTCGAAATTATAACTCAACTTTTAAATTTTACATGTACACGAACATGAACACCCAAGGTAAGATTGTGATAGGTTTTTTTTTTTTTTGATGTGTAAGTTAAATTACCCCATAGTAATATTGATTTGTCTAAAATATCACCATAACTATGTTTGTTAGCAAAGTCAGGGAAGACACTGTGGCCTGTAACACAGTTTACTTTCACAGGCTGCAGGGAATTCACTTTAATGTGTACATTGTTGTTGTGATGAATAAAGATATTATTATTATTATTACTATTATTATTTTTCTTTAGTATAAGACGGATAGTCATTACAACAAAAAAATATATAAAATATTAATCAACAAATAAATTCACTCAATTCAATTAATATTAATTCACAAAAAGTTAATAACTAAAACTAAATTAATATAAAAATAATAAATACAAATAGCTTATTGGGAGATTGGGCCACCACAAGGCCAGTGTGGGGGTTAAGGCTAATAAAGGCTGTTTTTTTATAATTTCGTTGAATTTGTACATTAAACTTCTAAAGTGAAAACACGTTTTTTGGTAACGATCTAAAAATGCTATTGCTCAGCTTGTTTTCTGATAAAGCCTGTTGAAAAGATACTATACATGGTGTTCATTTATTCCTAAATAAATTCGATATGTTAGTCCGTCAATTAAATCATTTTAGCCTGTTGAAACGATACCCTACCTGGTGTTCATTTATTCCTAAATAAATTCGGTCTGTTGGTCCGTCATCAATCATTCTTTCGCCACGTCTAGATGTCGCAGCCAACTGGTTAAAATAGCCGTTTAATTGCACGGCCAGCCCTTCGATTGACCAACGCCATTCAACCAATGTGGATAAGCCGAGTGGCTGAAACAACGTTCAACAACACAAGTGAAGAGCTTTGCTAACCGGTTAAATGTGCTAGAGTAATCAATACATAGTAATTTTGTAACAGTTTTATTAGCATAAGTATGCGGCTGGCCCAAGAGTTGGGTGTCTCAGAGGTTACATATTAAATTTCAATAGCTAGCTAGCAACAGGTGTACCTACTGTTTAGCATTATATCGGCTGTCATTCAGTACAACAATGTTGTATTCTGAGCTCTGTGATTTGCAATGCAATTGTGTGCTAATTGCAAACACTGATTCATGTTATAGAATTATCAATGGAACTGCCGACAATGTACCTATACGTTATGATTTACCTTTGAAGATCTTGAATGATTATTCAAATTGGTTTCAGTCTACTGTTATTGATTTGCAAATTGGTACGTATCCCTATGTAAGTATCTTATTATTATTATTTCTGGTGGGGACGTCGCCGGCCGAACGGACGATCCACCCGCGTTTCCTGCGGGCCATTTCGTCCTTTTCCCCGTTCTCCCCTTTGCGGGAGTTAAGGTTGATCCAGCCTTCACGGTGCCCCGTCGAATCTTTTTGTCTCTTTGGTAAATCTTGCTTTGGTAAACCTTCAGATCCTTCAGGTCCTCTATGTCTAGTGTGTTCGACCCCCATAGCTCCTCACTTTCCGTGCACTCCGGGCATATGGGGTCGGTTTTCACTCCTATCACTGTCAGATGTCTGTTCAGTCGACAGTTTCCTGTTATGATCTCTATGACTAGCCTCATGTTCTCTCTGGAGAGTCCCATCAGTTAGCTAGTCTTTTTCTTGTCCATTCCCTTGATGAAGATCTTCGACTGTCTCATGCCCGTCGAGGACCTCCATCTTCGGTTGGTTTCTGCTATGATACTATGGCTGATTACTCCCTTGGTGATATTGTGCGCTATTGACAACTGGGGTTCCGGTCCCACCAAGCTTTCCTCTGCTCGCTTTATGACTAGTGGCCGAGCTGCTTGAGCAGTTCCATGTACGTTTGTAAATAGAAGACTGCAGTTCACTATAGAGGAGTTCGATGGCGCAGTGGTAGATGCGCCCGGTCTGCGATTGCTGACGTTAAGTAACTTTCACTAAAGCCGGTCATCGGATGAGTGAGAAAAATTTATCATCTTGAGCTCCTCCGTGCTTTGGAAGGCACGTAAAGCCGTTGGTCCCGGCTGCATTGGCAGCCATTAATAACCACCAATCCGCACTGAGTCCGGTGGTTTGTGGCCTGTTCATCCTATCCATCCATAGAGAAAGCTCGTGCCCCAGCAGTGGGACATGAAATGAGTTGATGATGATGAGTTCGCTATACAGTCGATCCGGACTGCTTCTAGTTGCCAGTGTATGGCCGCCCACAAATAACAAATTGGCGGTTTTCAGCACTATAAAGCGATCACCACCATGTTAGCTTATGAATGATCCCACTTATGCAACAAATATTAATCGCACTAGGACTATGTCCGCTCGCATATCCAACGCATCTCTGGAAACCATTTTGTCCATAAAGGGTTGATCCGTGCGATCGTCATTTCCTAATGCAAGTACTTGATTACTCGTAATTGTCATTAGCATCACGTACTCGGCGTGAGGGGGTTATAGCCGTACGCGACTGGCGGATTTAGGACCATGCCCGTCAGATACCGCTTTCGTCAGATTTCTTCTTTTTTTCCGTATATATCCATTTTTTTAACATCAATGATTGACTCAAACAAACCTCTTTTGTTCTCCTTACATTAATATATACTACTAGTACTTATATAAAAAATCGAACCATGCATGAAAACATGTTAAAATATAAATTTATTTATTGGCTTACCAATTAAAGCTTACACATTAAAGTGCCTATTTATTATATACCACTTAAAGGTCATGCAATAAACACTTCATGCAATAGAAACTTTTTTTTAGATAAGCTGCGGGGGAAAGCAAAAACAATACATAAAAAGAGCTATTTCCAACAAAGAGTTATCAGACAAAAATGTGTTTTAAATATACTGGAGTATAGTTCCAAACGAAACGGCTTAAAGAAAAATAAACAAACATGTAGCTTACAACTTCATAGTTATACTACTCAAGCTTTGCTATAGTAACAACTTGAAAGAAAACACCACCGTTACGAGTCAGTTTTGAAAGGAAAACATTTTTGAAAACAATTCTTGTAATCGTACTATGTTATTGAAATAATGTTTCTATGCTATAGGTCATTGTAAAAATAAATCATTCGGTTACGTAAGCTGATACTTGACACTTGGTTATAATATGAAATAATGTTATTAATTCTAGGAAGTACAATGGGCAGCTGAGATGCAGCGGTTAACTATTTTGACTATAATATTTTACACTTTGGATACTATGGAAACTGTTGAAAGAAACTATAATCTTTATACACTCAGCGGCACGGAATCTTGGCCAGGCCCTTATCATTCGCTGGCAATAATTTTAAGTGTTTGTAACAAATGTTTCTTTTGGAGGTAGGTAACAAAAATATTTATCTTTATTTCAAGAGGTTAATTCATTATGTTTGAGAGTGATACGGGGTTAGTTTCTAAGTTTTAGTCGATATGTCAAAATCGATAGTAATTGTTGTGAAAAATAATAAAACTTTAAAGACCTATATCTCGAAAACTAATCATTTCCACAGAAAATGAAAATCAGCATTAGAATCTCTGGATTTCTTACAATAAAGTAGCATACTTTTATTACACAAACACGTGTACAGCTATATAAAATCCAAGCCAACTTTTATGATATTGTGGTTTTAATTTAAGTTTTATCCGTGATTTTAAGTTAAAAAGACGCCTTTAACACCAGCCCAAGTCGCACAAGCCGTAACTTTGATCAACCAAGGAATGACACAACGAGAGGTGGCTGTTGCAATTAATGTTCCGCGCTCATCGATGCAATATGCCTTGAAACGATACCAAGAGACAGGCAGCTACTCCCGCAGACCAGGTAGTGGAGATGTAAGATGCACTTCAGCTCGGGATGATCGGTTCATTATTTTAGAAATTTTAAGAAACCGCTTCCTCACTGCTCTCGAAATCCGCCAGCGGCTCCAAATCACAAGAGGTGTGAATGTAAGCGAGCGTACGATCAGAAGACACATGGAGAAGAGAAGCCAGCACGTGGTCTAGAACTGCTCAGACAGCACCGAGTAGCTCGACTTAGGTTCGCACGTGAAGACGCTAACTGGACTCCCCAACAATGGGCTAGAGTTCTATTCACTGACGAGTGCAGAATTGCTTTACGTGCACCAGATGGTCGAGAACGTGTATGGAGAAGAAGAGGAGAGCGGTTTCTGCCCATCACAACAACAACAACAATCGCTGAGCGTACGTAACCTGCGTAAATATGTAAATAGCATATTTATTATGATACTGGCTGTGCCCCGCGGTTTCACCCGCATTAATTACTCATATCCTATACAATAAATGGACTATTCAACACAAAAATATTTTTTATTAATTTGAACCAGTAGTTCCTGAGATTAGCTCGTTCATCCAAACAAACAAACAAACTCTTCAGCTTTATAATATTAGTATAGATAGCGGTTGACTTGATAAAAATTTCACACGCCCAACGATTTTATTTTTTTGTCTTATCAATGTCCTAGGTTGATGAGGAGAGTTGTGTGATGACTGGTACCTAGGACCTACCGACTTATTTTTTAGCTTTTAGTACATTCATCATCATTATCGTCATTGTTTTTAAATCTTTATTTTCAATAAAATCGTTTAACTTAAAAATTTTTTACTCATTTTTTTAATTTCAAGTTTTTAGTTTTTTTACAGTGTAATCGATGCTACTAGTCAAGACCTTTTATTTGATACCCATATCGAAGGGGTTGAAAAAAGAAAAAAAAATACCTGCCATTTTGATGGCGGCCATATTGGATTTTCATTTTATTTAGAACTATTCTACTAATCAAGCCCTTTCATTTGATACCCTTATTGAGGAAGTAGTGTAGCAACAGCCATCTTGGATTTACAATGATACCGAATGTATTGAATTATATTGTCATCAGAACTAAAGGTGTGTACCAAATTTCAGATCAATCCGTTAACAGAAAGGGGGTCAATTTTCAATTACTAGATTTGACCCAAACAAATAAACAAAAAATAAACAGGGCAAGCTAAAGAAAATCGTTTAATTAGTATTTTTATGCATTTATTTTATGCATTTATGCATCAATATTTTTACTTGTATGAAAATTAAGTACATATTCGTAAATACTAAAGCCATAGAGCCTTATTCTATCGCCTATCGTCGTACGTACAGTACAACGAATGTTTCAAAACAAAGAAAAATCTCCTTTTATTATTATTCTCAAGTCATTCTGTCCTCCCCGACTCACTCGTAATGCCGGCAGCACACATCCGCAATGCCGGCCGCACACATGGACAGTGCGGTAAAGAATGATCGGGACGTGAGACAGCACTTGGAAGAAAAATAACGCGCCACTGCCAAAGGATAAGTTTCCAAACAATGTTGGAATCGTTCTGCCTCTGTTGTGCCAATATTTTCTTTGTATTTGGATACTGACAAGGGCTTGCTTGTAATATGTTTAGATACTGATGTTAAGCTTATTAAGCTTTATATAGGGACACCCATAGTGTTTTCTCAAAGAGCCACTTCGTACAAATTATTGTCGTGTCGATATTTGGAAACATAATATTAATTGGAGACGGAAGGGCCGGCTTAATAACGAAAAAAACAAAAACATTCAACTTTTCTAAAAATGTTTCTTCACGGATTAATTATTATAATAAAGAGTTTTTATATATTTCGTTACCCCACACAAAGTTCATTACTCTTTCTTGCCAATCCTAATAACACTCTCTTTAGGCAAATACAGAACTCAATCAGTGAAATTGAGTCAAAATTCTGGTAAGTGCGAGATAATACATGTTTGTTGATAAGTTACATTATTTCGTTAAAGATATCAATAAAATAAAAATATTTCTTTGACAAAATTGGTGCGATTTAAAAGACCGCTGCTGTGAACAGTCGTTAAATCGTCTCTTAACCCTAAAACAGAAGTGGCGCAAAACTTCAATTTGGCGCGGGCGGGGTCGCGCGACGTACGGCCACAAAAATCAGCGGCGATGACTGGCCGATTCCGCTCCGGTTGCGTTCCTAATCCCGAACCCTTCCTCGCAATATGATTTGCGTCAGTGGAGATGCGTTCAGAACAGATCACCGGACGGTAACCGAGTGGAAAAAGCGCTTCTCATCCGGACCGTTACTGGAGGTCGTTTGAATTCGAGTAGCGTCGTCAACGTCTTCGCTTAGAAACAATATTTTATACTTATGAGCAGACGAGTTCGGGTTACGCCAAATCTTATGAGGCATAAAACCTGGCCGTTAAAATTTGGTGCAAATAAGTACATGCTCCATATTCTGCAACTAAAATATTATAAATATAAAAAAAATGTTGATAAATGTATAAGATTTTTTAATAAATCTTTTTACATCTTCTCCAAGGTTAGTACCATGATGTTACAATATCATCAGTAAAAGTACCTGCTAGATTCTTTAGTTGCTTAGACAAGGCTCTAAAAAGTTTTTTGAATTTCGTTGCTGACTATTCCCGCTTTAGTTGCTTGTTGCTTTAGTACATCAACGAATGACAAAATCTACTCCATCTCATCCTGCATGTTTCGTGAGAGGTAAGAGTGCCTATAAAAGGAGCAACGAACAGAGTGGTTTAGAAGTGGCGGAATGCTCTTCATTTTCACGTGGTATTGAAAATCTTTTATAGTGTCTGTTTCTTTAAACGTATCCTGCGTTCCTATATGGTGTTATTTATTTACTTATAAGTTTACGACTATCTTTTCAATGGCGTAAACAGTTCTGACCTTTTGTGTGTACGAAGCGTACTTCGTACTGTACGTATACAGTGAACAGCTAAATTAAAATGAAAATAATCTTACAGGCGTCCTCTAGTAAAGCTATTGTGACATGGTTCTTAAGTGATCAGCTACATTTGCTACCGACTAGATTGTACTAGAATCTCGCGAATTATTTTAGTTCCGAACGCTTTGGTCTCGTTAAGGCGAAGGGTAAGGCACACTAGCGCCGCTAATGGATTTAATTTGATAACTGCTAAACTGAATTTTTTTTCAAACATTGCGGACCTTCCGACACTAGGCAAACATCTATTATTTAATAATTGTGCACTACTTATAGCCCGTTTTGTGATTAAACCACGCCACAAAAAGTAGTGCACAATTATTAAATAAATACTTACTATGAATGCTTTCCTGTTGTCGGACGGTACGCAATGTTTAAAAAAAGATCCAATCCGTTAGTAATTGTCAAATTATCAATTGGTGGCGCTAGTGTGCCTTACCCTTCGGCTTAAAGCGTTCGATTAAAAATAAAGTTGCAAAGGTTTCCCAACTCAAGCAATAGAATAAAGTTATCGTAAGTACTAATAGTCATTCCGCGGGCGTCCGACCACGAGGTGGGTAATGTTATCATTCCATTAATTACAAAAACCACCCCCCAGCTTTTTAAAAGTAAATTAATCCGATTAAGGGGGGAATCGAAGAACCCGCTCCGTCCGAGTTTATTCAGGCAACTTTCTTTGGAATAATTATTTTTTGTAATTAAATCCATCAACACGATTTTTTCCTAATGATTCTCCCATGGGAGGGGCGCGGTGGGAGGGGGTGCGGGGTGTGTTTCTTCGAATTCTCTTAAGGTGCGAAATACGTAAGTCTAAGTATGGATAATTTGGTCATCAGTTACTGTTTTCTTCGACTATATATTTCGTAGGTACTAGTTACTGGTGTTGATTAAAGGGGATGTAAGAATAAAATGTTTGATTAAGGTCGCTCCAAAAACAACCTCATCAATGTCTTGACCGTTTGGTCTAGAATGAAATCAAAAATCAAACTAAATTAAAAAAAATGTTTTTTTGTGTTGGTGTAGTTGAGGGTTGACAGCTGCAGTTTACGATAGAATAAAAGTCATTAATACTAACATCATCATTACGACAACAGCACCTTTTATGTCCCCACTGCTGGGGCATGAGCCTTCCCTATGGATGGATAGAGAGAACTGGTCATAAACCACCACGCGGGCCAGTGCGGATTGGACTGCGTATGCAACCGATACCAATAGCTTTACGTGCCTTCTGAAGTAAGGAGGAGTTGATAAACTTTTGGTCACCCATCCGATGACCGGCCTTTGCGAAAGTTGCTTAGCATCAGCAATCGCAGACCAGGCTCGTTAACAGTTTAGCTCTCGATCTCCTCATTTAATTCTAACATTGGTACTTAATTAGTAGCTAATCACCTGATCCATACTATTTAGACTGCAGGCCCGGGCAGAGCCCCAGCCGCAGTGTTAATGATATCTCGCTTCTAAAGGGCACATCATTTACTTATTTCTACGAAAATTAATTGAAATGAGTTTTGACGATGAAAAGATGGCCGTACAAAAGAGATGGTGGCCGGTAGGTGTCGCGCCGAGATAACTTCTTCGCCTTTAATTAATTATTTTGAGGCAAAGAAATTGTTCGCTTTGAGACGTTATATTCTATTCAGTGGCGTTGCAATTATGATTACGATTAGGAAGCTTTATAAATAACTTTGGAACATTATATGATAAATATTAAATTATTTTTAATTAGTTAGTAAATGTTATGAGAACTTTCAGTGTTTTTTTAAAAATTAAAGTTGGATAATTTTTTATATCGTCTTATTTAAGTCGCGGAAGGAATGCTATGTTCTATTAAGATGAAGAATGATATTGCTGCAGCTTACGTAAAAAAGCGCGTTTACTGATTGCTACACGTGTGAAGATACAGATACTTACCTTTTAAAAGTTTGGCTTTTATTACAAACAATCACAAGCTGTAGCCCACGTGAGCAAAGCCGCGAGCAAACGCTAGTACAATTAAAAGTTATTGGTTGTAAATATATGTAACCATTAGCATTTTTATTGCGAATATATTTTAAAATAAAATATAGTTATAAAACGTTAAAAAACAACTGTTGGTTTTAAATTTTATTAAGTTTCATAGATTCCGCAGATATGGCTTAGATATGGCTTGAATGCTTAACTTCCATTTCTCTGTATAAAATTTTATTTCTTCAAACCATTTTATAAGTTAAATTTAAGTAAAGAAATCTATAAACTAGCCAAGTTAATGAATTTACATTAATCTTGGCATGTAATTCTACCACATCAGGACCGAAGTCGTCAAGCTACCCAATTTCACAGCGGAACCGTGGAACACATCTGCGTACCGAAACGGACAGTATTGTGGGTACAAAATAAGGAGATTGTAGAAGGTAAGCTTCGAGCAGCGCACACCATAGACTACGGGCTCTTTCAAATTAGGCGTTTCGTGTCGGAGCCAGCCGCTCGACAACCGCACGACTGTTTTAAGGCGAAGGGTAAGGCACACTAGCGCCATCAATTGATAATTTTACAATTACTAACGGACCGGATCTTTTTTTAAACTTTGCGTACCGTCCGACAACAGGAAAGCATCCATAGTATTTATTTAATAATTGTGCACTACTTTTTGTTGCGTGGTTTATTCACAAAACGGGCTATCGCATTTATTCACAAACAATGGCCACTGTTGGTGTTAGCGAATGAATACAAAAACAAACCTAGAAGTAGTGCACAATTATTAAATAATAGATGTTTGCCTAGTGTCGGAAGGTCCGCAATGTTTGAAAAAAAATCCAGTTTAGCAGTTATCAAATTAAATCCATTAGCGGCGCTAGTATGCCTTACCCTTCGCCTAAACGCACGGCAGCGGTCCGACACGAAACGCCTAATTTGAAAGAGCCCTTCACGGACACGGAGTCTTGCAACAGCTGCGCACGGACTGTTCCATTTTTTTTTGTTTACCCAGGGGAAACTTGATTCTGCGGGTCTGGCTGGACCTAGCCGGACTAGGTCCACTCGCCGGGATTATACCAGGTAAAACCCCTGAGGATTGCTTTTAGTCTGAAGGGCTGCGAAGGCTAACGTAGCGGTCGCCTCCCGAGGTGTGAGGCGACGTTGGCGTTACTCATAAAGAGTGCACGCCGTGGTGAATACGGCGCGCCTCCCTAGTGGGGCGCACTCAATCTGCAGTGATGCTGCCTATGTCGGCTGACTTAACTAAGCGACGAAGTGCCCTGTGCCGCAAGGCAACGGGATAACTGATTGGGAGGATCCGATAAAGCGTGTTTGGCCTACGGAAATGGGGGATGGACGGACTGTTCCAAAATCCGTGTTCGTGAAAGAGTCTATGTGCGCGTTGCCCGAGCGCGGTATGTATGTATAAGCTTGCCTTCTGGGGTTTCCTTATTTTGTTATGTGGGCCACTCGTAATATCGACAAGAGGATCGCAGATTGATGGGCCCTGGGCCCGGCCCCACCCGTCCCCGCGGGTCCCCGGTCTATCGCAATAGATTGAGCCTGTTTTGTTTCCTCCGGTTGAACCTCCCGGGAATTGTGTCCGGGGCAATAATACGTGGCAGTGAGAAAAATTGCCTCCTGATGACCCTATATTTTTGGGTCGATGAACTTGTCTTGTTGAATATGAAAACTGTATTGTTTTCTATTATGGACCCCTTTTCTGTATATCTTCGTTTTGGGATGTTATTTGTATGTATGTCAGTCCATTTGTGTATGATTACTTTTTGTTCAATATGTTTATTTGAAATAGATAACTTGTGTGTGTGCTAGAAATATATATATTTAACTCCGGTGGTTAAGACTTTTAGATACAATTAAGTTCTAAATACGTAACATTAACTTTCACCACCCCACATTAACTAGCAACCACCACTCCGCACTGGGCACGCGTGGTGGTTCATGGCCCGTTCTCCCTATCCATCCATAGGGAAGGCTCGTGCCCCAGCAGTGGGGACATAAAATGAGCTGATGATGATGAACATTAACTTTACATTGTGTATAGTATTCTAGTGCTTTTCTAGATTCTAGAGTCTTTTTTGCTCTGTCAACCTATAAATTTCTAATTCACCAACAAGTCTTGTTGCTAAAACGTATTAGAGGAAATTTCAAAGTGATTCACTGTTTTTCTTAAACGCCCAGTATTGTCTCATAGCGTGCCCCGGTCCATGTGGGTCAGAGGGCAAATGGCACAGTTTAGAAAGAGTAATCACAATATTGAATATGAAAAAAATATATTTAATATTATTTATATATTTATATTTTTATTTTTTGGGAAGCCGCTGGATGCGAGCAGCACAAAACCGGTCGTTGTGGATATCCTTGGGGGAGGCCTTTGTCCAGCAGTGGACGTCTTTTGGCTGATGATGATGAATCACAATATTGCTGGAAGTGTAAAACGTTTTACCTTCTATTATTTTGTTGGTAATAAAGTATTTAACTCTGTACCTGGCTTACAAGAAAGAAATAAGTATTTTGATTTGTGTATATGCATATCTATGCAACTATGCAACTAACTATGCAACGGTGAACATCATCATCATCATCATCGAGGTCCCGACCCACTGCTGGGCATAGGCCTATCTTTGCTTGTGCCATTCGCCTCGATCCTGCGCTAGTCTGGGCAACGGTGAACAACTGCTAATAATAATTTCAGTTTCGATATAAATATAGCATTGTAAATACAAAATAATAATTTATAAACAATTATTTTCTCTTACTTTAAATAATACCTAATAATGGCATTTTCGTTACTTTTTCTTTCTCATCTTTCTTTTCTTTACCATTGAAAACAGGGTAATTAAATAGATTTTTAACTACATTTTTAACTACAACAATTACCTACACCAAGATCTAAATCTTTTTTCTTTTTTGCAACTATCATACCAAAGCTAAACCGCTTCATATACCAAACTGGGCCGTAACAAAAATATGATTCATACTTTTCAGTGTAACTATGTGTGTGGAGATAAATCAAAGTATTCCATAGGAACAAGGGGATATATGGCAAAGATGGGCCCATCTGAGGAAGCGCCGCCGTGTCAGGGGTCGCTGCGGGACCGATACGTTCTGGTACCACCACTCCGGCGATATAGTGCAACACATAAACATATTTCTTTCCTAAATTATATCTTAGAAGTTATTGCTTTGGTTATATATTTTTTGGAGATACTGTCACTACTTACTGCTCTGAAGTTTATTTCGAATCGAGTGAATATTTCATTTTATTTTTTATTTTCTATTTATTTGGGAAACAAATAAAACATATAAAATCTAACATTCAAAATAACACATGAATCAGTAAAGTTTTCACAATTACATTGAACAGACAAATCTAACAATACCTAATCTCTCTCTATCACACCGAGATATTGAGATTTCTAAGTAAAATATCTTTGTTACTAAATCAAACTAATAAAATAAATTTGAGTTTTTTTATGGAAAAGTAAATATCGCTATGTTAACCTTTACCAAACATTCTGTATAAAAAAGAGTTTTATTCAGTAAAAAGACAGATCAAAAATCAGAATCACCAAAGATGAAATTAGTCATGAGAATAAAATGCACAATTCAGATACTTTTATTGTTAAGTTACTTAGTTTATTTTTAAGTTACTTAGATTGAAATCGATCATCCGTAAACAACCTCAATGGGTGGAAACGCGGATACATCGGTGCAATTATTATGCAAAATCATTAACATCTTAAGAGGAAGCGCCCCCAGTGGGGTGGGTCGATACAATCGCGACCCCGATATTGGATTATGAATAAAGGTAAGGTGTGCGAACGAACTTTACAACGTCACTTTGATGCCGTGTTGTAATGATAGGGATACATTCCAGTTACAAAATACTAGTTGGAATCCAATCTATTTTTAAATTGATAACTTTAAGTTATAGATTTGAAGATTGATTTTGTGTTTTCGTTAAAATGTTTTTATCTGTGTTGTTATTTTCGTCATAAACAAAGCTTGGTTTTGCTTTGGCTGTCGTCAGCCGGCATTATGCTGAGAACCTTTTTCTTTTTTTTTTTAAATATTTTTACGGGTAAGCACAGTGCCTTGATCTTACCTGATGTTAAGTGATGATAAGGCCATTTGGTGGAAGCGCACTTCACCCGGGATCCTCAACTAGTGAGGCACTGGCTATCTTATCTCTAGCTGCCGGAACACAACAATGCTACAAACATTGTTATTATGGCGACATATTTAAATAAGATGGTGGTAGCTAGCCAGATTTTCGGAGAACAAGTGCAATATTTTTTTATGTTACTATAATTAAATATGTTTTTCTTTTTGAACTAAATACGAAGAAATTATTAATTATTTATCATTGTTAACTAAGTCAAACTGACATAAAAATTTGGCCGATGTAGTAAAATTTACTGTGGCATTCAAACATTTTAATTTGCCCTTTGCTACACGGTCACCGAGGCGTTAGGCAGGTTCAAATCTCTCAAAAAATTTAACCACTTTTTCTGAATACCTTCAGAACCCTTTAGAACTTCGAATGAGTAATTCTAACAATGTCACTAGCCCACCTTAGATAGAAATTTGAAACGAGCGAAGTACCTCCATCCAAGGAGTATTGATTGATTCAGCTAACTACATGGGGCCTATTTTAATCTGACACGGTGATCTATTTCATCATCTATGTATATGGAAAGCTCCGTAAGTGTGTTTGTGTACGCTCGTTAATCATAATTTCAGACGTTTGTTCGTGTGTTGGCTCATATTATTATGTTTTGGGGATAAGAAATTAGTTAGTGGACATTAAACTTGGACATAGTTGGAGCGAATGGTTTTGATCGTTTGTTTGTGTTAGAATTTAGCAGTTCGCTAGCATTAACAACATTATGTAGAACGTATATGTGTTAGTCTTGTATCTGTTTATTTTACACTTACTTGTATTACAATTCCAACGTTTAGTCAAAACAGTAGGTTTTAATAGATAAAGATAAAATAAGGAAATAAAAAATGTCATATTGTATGTAATATAAAATATTTCAATTATTTTATTTTTCTAATGAAAAACTTGCGCATAACTCACGTACTACGCTTGCTCAGCAACCCAAAGTTGATCTTGACCTCCAACCCATGACAACGCCATGCCACTGCGCTCTGTTCTGCGCAGCCTCCTCTAGATTTAAAGGTCGTCGCAGCTGAAATGTTAGTAAACAACTACTAACTACTAGGATCGGTTGTTTAATCGTCCGTGGTTGTAATAGTAAGCTCCTGTTAGCAATCTATACTAATAATAACAACACTGTCCTTACAAGTATCAACCAACGCCGGTCGCGTTACACGAAACTTGGCAAGAAACATTAAGGGCTCGCACATCGCAGGGACTGACCCGTCATGAAATTTAAATCTAGATCAATAACCGCGCTTATATCATTGTCTTCATTAGAGATAATTGGGTCCGCTCCCCGTCGGGCTCAACTTTGTTTGCTTGTCGATAACTTGAGACGAATTACTTGTAAAGGTACCCATGTCATAAGGGTGAGGGACTTAGGTACACCGTATGTGCTTCATTTACATGCGTCATCAGATCATGACTGTACATAAGGAATTTGCATAATTAGTATTCTGCGTTAGAACTGTTCTTATGATAATAATTATTCAACGGTCTTGCTTGCTTTTATGGTCAAAAATTTATAGAGCAAATAAATTGTCTATTTATAAGACTGTTGTGTTACCTACTTACAAATAATAAAATCTTAAATGGTTTTAAGTTTTTAACTGAAAATATCACTTGATTATTTGTACTTGGTTCTAGGTTTCGAACCCATGACAAGTGTGCCTTTTCTTATTTACATAAACGATTTCCCAAAATATTTTATCAATGAACACAGTAACATATCAGTACTTTACCAAATATATATAAGGCCACTTTTTATCAACTGCAAATATTTTGACAAAACATCTAATTATATCAGAGGAATAAAAAAAAAAAATTCAGGCTAGTTTTTTTTTTACTTTTCCTGACACAAAAATTTTAATATTTTTAAGAGCGGCCTCTCTGTCGTCTCTTTTGAATGAAATTAGGTGCACGTGTAAGCGGTAAAGGCATTGCGGCCTCTCTGTTTCGGCTCCTATGAAATGAAACTACCGAAAGTGCTTTATTTTTCTTTTTAATCGAAATGTCTTTTGGCGTTTTTCTTGAAAACTAGCGTATAAAAATGTAAGGCTTTTTCATTAAAATTGTTTAAATATGTTGTTGAATTTATCCTCAAAATATTTGCAGTTGATAAAATGTGACCTTATACTCGTATATACCTACTGGATCTACAATACTTTATAAGATAAATTTTGATTACAGAAGCGTAAAGTTAAATAAAACTTCAAGAATACTATTTTTTTTAATTCCGGTCCTAAAATTCCGAAAATAAACCACCGCTAGCCATAAATATACAAATCTTAAATTCTAAAAAACAAAACTATACTTCAACTAATTTGGACTTAACTTTAAGGCACATAAATTGGAAATACTTCAGAGAAAACTTAAAATTAAACATTGTACAATTACGAATACTCTTCTTTGAATACTGAAACCAGCACAGACCTACTATAAAATTTTACTTACTATACGAGTAATACACTATTGACTAGTTTTTTTTAACTCTTATTCCATTGTATTAAAAGTTACATTGTTTACTTATTAATGCTCGTGACTATACCCGTTTTACATGAAAGTGAATTTAAATAATTATATGAATCACGTGCCATTTACAACCGTCAATTAACATTAATGAAAAATTAACACATTTTTATTTGTAAAAAATCTTTTCATCTTATTACAAAACTTGGGTGTTACGTAAATTATACTGATTGCGGCAGCTAAATCTAATATGTTTTGTCTACAGTCGATATCTTGTCCCTTTTTCGACTTTTTTTTTGAGATAAGGTTTTTCTAGACATCCACATTCTTTACTGATCGACTGGTGGACTGAAAATGTAACTTTTAGATCAGCGATTAGCTTTAATACTCTTTTGTTTGTTGTTTTTGGTACTAATAGTAATTAATAAGTTCAAAAATTTATAAGTTTAAAAAATATACAAAATATTTGAAATTGTCGTTTATTGTAACTAAGCAAGCGTTGAATATACGGTTTAGAGGCGAATTGACTAAAGCACCATTTTGACTACTTTAAAGGAGGGCCATTTGAAAATTAAAAAAACACAAAAAAATAACTGTATCAAAACTTCTTAACTTTTCGAAGCTGCTGAATAATAAACCTCTTAACTTCAAAAAGTGAATCATAATATCTGACATTTGGTTAATTTCGATAATTCTGACACGACGAATAAAAAGTAATAATTAGCAATTCAGATATTACCCTTAAAATATTTGTCGGAAAACTCTTCGTAATTTTTGAAATCAGTGTAATCAAACCACTGAACATGGTAGGGAGAAACTACCTTTCTAGCAACCTGGCAAATAGTTAGCCACTGAGAAGGAGCCCACACCGTAGAGTTTCTAACAGAATTTTCTATAACAGAGTGCATGCTATCGACACTCATCTCAGTGTGACCTGGAGTTAAGCTGAATGGACTCAAGATTTTTTGATTTTGACAGTGCATTATGCACAGCTGCCATGACAATCCTGTTTTTATTTTGTCCAGGACATGAGGCTGAGTAAAGGATCAAATGTTTGACAGTGATTCGCATGTCTACAGTACAAATGTATTCTTCTAAAATAGTAGAATTCTCATTCGCTAAAAGAGGAGGTCTTTTAGCGTCTGATTCCCCCCTAAGGTAACAGTAGCCTTCTCTTGTGACATTTTCATAAAAGTAGAGATTAAACACTGCATATTTTCGAGTGTAGAAAAGCAAAATACTATTAATACTATTTCCGTGCGGGGTGTTCAAAACTTTTTGCAAATCAAATGATGTGCACAGTATTGATGGGTTTTCTTTTTCCATATCTCTGTGGAAGTTTAATCTATTTTTCGAAGCACGTTTTTCGTCCAGGTGTTCTTTTACAAATTTATTATGATTTGACTAGAAACGCAAATATTTCACGCATTTATCTTTTTTAGGCACATAAAAGCCAACATTAAATTCTTTATTAAAAATATCTCTGAAAATATTTTCGCTAACAACGTCCAAAGAATCCTTTAAAGTCAAATAGATATTGCGTCTCTCAGCGTGTTTTACCGCTTATACCATGGCAAGTGCTCTGAACAACTCTTTGACCTCATCCCACCTTCTCCTTTCCTCCATAGTACACATGCTGCTCTCCGGAGTCACCGCTTCATTGTCTCAAAAATTCCATCGCGCACTAAGAAGTTTGGTGACTCGTTTCTTTGTCGCACCTCCAAAACATGGAATAGCTTGCCAGCACACGTTTTCCCTCCTCCCATGATATGGGGTCCTTCAAACGTGGCGTGAAGAGGCATCTTGTGGGCTGGCAAAGTGAGGGTAACTGATGCTGCGTTGTTTCCACGCTGCACCAGTTGTCGTCGCATCTGGATTCCATATTCACTTAGCATCAGGTGAAATGGAGTCATTTGCCGTGCTATGTATAAAAAAAATTGTGTTAAATAGTCCATTTATTGAGGAAGGCTATATGCTATATTACATCACTCTGTGACTAATTATGTGGGTGAAATCGCGGGGCAAAGCTAGTTTAAGGTAAAAAGAATGAAGCATGTAAAAAAGAAAAAAAAAGAAAACGACTTCTTCTATAAATATCGTCCGAAGTAAAATGTTATGTTTATAGTATTCAGATTTGGTATGTTGGTTGGTTGAATGAAAAGTCCATTTTATAAAAAAAAATAAAAAAGTAAAAAGTAAATGACTTTAAATCAAAGACTTCGGTATTAATGCTTCATTTAAATGGACTGAAATGCATAATTAAAGAAAAAAGGACGAAATGGTGTCGCATAACACCTTTCTGTTTAAAATGATTGCCAAATTGGCAACGGAATGATGCGACAAAAAAGTGCTTCAATTTGAACCAAACTAGGCTCAAAAAACGCAGAAAAAAATAATGATTCCAAATATGTATATAACTCAATATCGCCCAAAATAACGGTCGCCTTTTACCCGTCGAACGGTAGCCAATAACCTACTGTCGATTATAACGGGTAAAACAATACAAATTGCAGAAATCCATATCGCAGAATTTTCAAAGGAATTTTGCAAAATAAATTGTGAAATAAGTAACCAGGGTATGTATAAAAATTGTGATAACATAAAGTAGAGACAGGCAGGTATGTTCCTGTTACGCTGTCATTTAGCTGTTGTTTGCGCGCGGCAAGTCAACACGATTACCTGAAATTAGGTTAGTACGTTTTATGGTATTTACGCACCGACCTCTTCACACGCCCGGGATTCTTAATTACTAATTAAGACCATTCTTCGACGGAATGATTACGAGTACACGCGTGTTGGTAGCGTGCCGGTTTAATATTATTTATTGTGTCAACAAACAGTCGCTGTCATACAATTTTGAACGGAAAGAAAAAGTAGACCTGCACCGTAATTATATACTTTATACTTTAACGTAATGATACACTTATTTTATAGAAGTAGAGCTTATGCTGTCTGTATCTGCCTTTTTAGGGTTCTGTAGTCATCAAGGAACCCTTATAGTTTCACCATGACCGTTTGTCTGTCTGTCTGTCCCCAGCCTAGCTAATAGACTCTTAGTACTAGAAAGCTGTAATTTGTAATTTATCACGCCGACAAAGTGGTGAAGTAAAATGTTGAAAAACATTTTTTTAGGTTACCTCCCCCTACACGTGAAGTGGGGATGTATTTTTTTTTCTTGTCTACCCCATAGTGTGGGGTGTCATTGGATAGCAATTTCAAAAATATTGCGGGTTTGTGGAAACAGTTTCTTGATTGTGGCATCCGTTTAATCAAGTGTCCCCCCCCCCTGCCTGCCAAATTTTAATGGTTGTTTTTGGATACGTGAAAAAATTTACGGTAGTTGTATATATAACGAAGTTAAAAAGTTAACTATCGCAGCTAGGCTTTACAAGTTTATGAGTAACAGTCGCCCAACTTATAAAATGTACTTGTCGCAGTACAAAGTCCTCATTGGAAACTACTTAAATAACGTTGGCAGGTGTGTGAAAACGGTAGTATCTACATTTAAGTATATGAGCCATCCTTAAATAAATGTTCATAAAAGCCCTCTTCTCAGAGTCCGCATTTTTAAGATGGGCTACGGAACCCTACACTGCGCATGACCCGATGATGATTTACTTAGGTGTTGTACTTACATTTTATTATAGAGACTCCTGCCCCCCAACCGCCTAACACTCTCGCTTACGATCGCTTTGAAAGCGAGGCCCTCGCCTCGCTTTCTAATATAATATCGGAACATAATATCGAATAATATCGAAAGCTATAGCCTATAGCTTTCGATATTGCTTTCGAAATGACAAGATGACGCCTCCTCCTCGCCTCGCCTTAAAAGCGATCGAAAGCGAGAGAGTTAGGCGGTCGGCCCCCTGCTTGTTTCAACTTATTAAAATTTTTAACAACTCCTTTTCAAAATTCAAAACTCAAAATCATTTATTTAGTTTAGGCTACAAATAGCTCTTATAAATGTCACTATACCATCGGTTCGTAAGTCTACTCTGGGCGGGAGACCTTGCACTGAGAAGAACCGGCAAGAAACTCGGCAAGGGCATTTTTTTTCACCCGTACAGCTTTGATTAGGTAAGTAACAACATTATGATATTAATAGTAATATAATATTAAAATGTGATAAATTATAAGTAACAAAATTAGATTAAACTGTGATATTTCTCATATTTATTATTATTTATGAAACAATGACACACCGCCAGCCATGTACATGAATTGCTCACTGCTTATCGCGAGCAAAAGCATTTGTGCGCATCCCCGCGATGTTTGCATACTCCCGAATCGATTTCGAGTCGATCGCTTTCTAATCCCCATTTTCGTAGCGCCATTACGATTTTTCGTGCGCTCACCTCACTCCATATTTCCGTGCATATCTCGACGATTCGCAGATCCATTATTTTTTATGGGCCGAATACACGGTGCTTAGTGGAAGTATCGCCTCCGCCTACTGGCTGTAACGTCTTCGCGTAGGGGCGACAGACGAGACTTTTGTTGAGAAAACGACCTGGCATGCCGTGAGAGTTTTTAGATTTTATATAAGAATTGTGAAATTTCTTTTTCGTCTTCTTATGTACAGAAGAAGTTGCACACCATAAATGAATAGTTAAAATTATAAAGACTTGATCCAAACTGTCTTTTTCAGAAAAAGTATCTCGACGACAACCAACAAAAAATATTTTCTTCCGCTACATATGAACTTACACGTATGGTATCTCATTATCTACATTTAGGTCTAAATTTAGAATCTCTAAGAATAAGCTCTTTAAAGTTTCCTCCCTTAATTTACCCCGTCTTTTTTTTAATAGATATTTTTACTCATCATTATCTTATTTGATAATCTAATTATTAAACAACACTCATAAATTAGTACCGTAGCAGCTTATTAGCTCGTAGTATATCCTTAGCTAGATAGTAGCTGTAGCCTAAATAAGTAGTTGCTAAAATGGGTATCCCTAGTTTTCTATTAGGCGTCCCTAGTGTGATTACCTGCAGAATCATACTGTCGAACTGTAGAATACCATTGTAGAGAACAGGAGTTGTGATGAATGTTACACCTAATTCAAAAGTAGCCATTCTTCCGTACTTACTTACTTCACTGGCTCAGCGACCCAAAGCGGGTCTTGGCCTCCGTCGTTAAAGTACGCCATTTTGTTCGGTCTTGTGCCAGTTCAGACCATTCAGGCATGTTGGCCTCCCTCAGGTCCTTGGCGACTTCACCCTTCCAACGATATCTACCGCAGTCAATACTATTATTTTTCTGTTTTCTGACATATTGACATGACTTTAATGACCGTTTAATTCCGTCCCGTTGAGCTCCGTGCATTTTTATTCGGTCGGGCGAGGCTCCGCCACCGCCAGCGCCACCCTTGGCTAAGTGACACCCGACTCAGCAATTTCCACTCAATACGTTTTATCGACAAACGTCAGAGACGCAGCGTGACACTTATGTAAATATTTAAATACGATCCAGTACAAGCTATGAATATTTTAAACTCTAAGTAAACCACTCGGCTTTGTATTCCTGCAAAGATATCCACACATCAAATAACCCAAATAATTTATTGAGTTGCAAGCTTTAAGACACAAAATCGCTTGAATTAACTGCGGAACGTGATTTGGTTTTTGCTTTATATCTATGCATAAAGCGATTTGATAAGTACTCGCAAATTGCGGATCGATATTAAAGTGACGAGTTATGCTGATTGGATTTTTCCAAGTGGTACAGAGGGGACGGTGAATAATTGAGTGCGAATAACTTTTTGTAAGTAGTAATTTTTGTTTATAATTTATTGCAGGCTGAAGCTACTCTTTTTAGGAATTGAACCACCAAAACAATTTATATTTTGATTTTAGTTTAACAAAATTATACGCCTTAACTGATTGAAATACACATGTGATAGTGGCGTAACTTTGCTATGATATTATACCAGGCTCTTTACAGTACCTTATACGTTATAGAAAATTAGGGTGCAGGTGAAATTAAAAATTATGATTGGTGAAAGATAATTTTAAATTAAATTGATTTTTCTCTATAATTTTTAAAATCAAATTAGATATTTTTTATTTTTGCATATACAATCCTATATGTAGTTACAATATAAATTTTACTAGAAACAATCGACTAGTCTCAGAAAGCTCGAGTGGGAATCGAACCCACAACAGATAACCGGTTCAATGCTCTGACCCAATTGAGATCTAATGACATATTTAAAAAAAAGTGAACTATTTGGATCAAATATGTTTGCAAAAAGTGATCTATCGCTTAAAAGCTAAAACGTATAATGAGCAATGTCGTGGAGGACGCAGTGTCATCAATTGATCACGCAAACGTACTCGACTCATTGTGGATCACCCTTGTCAACGGGATAGCTTCTTGAGCACCTCTTAAAAGCCGGGACAGGAATTTGATAATCCCATTTTTAGAAATCATTGAATAGCTTTTGCGATAGGATGAATTTTAAGATCTTTTCAAGATTTTATGTGGTTATGAATATTAATTTTAAACTATTACTTTTAACAGATTTAAAAGATTTGAAAAAAAATTGCAGCTGTTTTTCTTTCCACGAAAAAATTTGCTCCACGTACCGTGTATTAAAATGTAAACAATGAAATGAAATTACCCGTTAAATGCTTAGAATAATCTAATTTTTTAAGCATAAGTAAGTTTAGCAAACGTATGTACCTAATGTTACATTTAGTTCAGTGCTAAATCATAATCCCATTAATATTGGCACATAATTTTAAGGTAAAAAGTATAGATTATTATAACTGTAAGCTGAGAAAGCTACATAAACCCACAAATATGTGTGTTTATAACTTTTATACTATAAAATTCCGATCACATATTGTTTTCTAAAGTTTACGCGAACACTACACATTTAAATGAAACAACTTTTAATTATGAGATGACCAACACCTCAGTCTCCCTGTGACCACGGACCCTGCAAAGAATTCAAAACGTCAGGATAAACATTAAATAATGTGTAAAGTAAAATAAACGCGAGTAGATCCGTAAAAGTTGTTTCATTTAAATAAAATTCCGAGTCACGTTTCAATAGGAGTCCACTCGAACGGAGGCAGAAGCCCAACGAAGTGGCTCCTCGCATAAACGGGAAGCCCAATATCGTTAATTTTCCCACCGACCTACGACGACGGATGAGTGCTAAATCCGAAAATTCGTAATAAGCAATATGTACAAGGACCGCGAGGCGATATCAATTGATCACGCAGACATCTGCTGGGCGATCGATGGCGGGATCTCGGCTCGAGGACTCTCACCTCCGGCTCCGTCCCGTTGCTGCCATTCTTTTGTGCCCGCTTTCGACACTCGATCCCGAGTGCGTCTTTGTTACATTGTAACTTTGATAAGTTACCGGATGATAGGAGATATAGCCACGGTGTCGTATCGAGGTCTTTACACTCAGATTGTGATTGTACCGGCGTGTGGGTGGATGGGTAATACTTTTGTTTTTATATTGCAAATATTAACATTTTACATTAAGTATAGGATGTATAGGACAAAAAAATATAACTCCCTATAAGATCCCTCTTTTGTAATCCCACCATTTCCTTTGGTATTTTATAATCTCTATATTCGTGATAGTAAAATAAAGAAAGTACTTTGAGATCTTTTGAGATTCTCCTGATGAAATAAAATGTACGATTATGTCTTTAAAAAACACAAATAGCACCGGATACGATGAAATTTGTACTAAAGTCCTAAAATATGTAAGCAATATAATTGCGCCAATAATTAGCCACATTGTTAACTTGTGCATCGAGTACGGTATTTTTCCAGATAAGCTGAAAATGGCATTAGTGAAACCCCTTTTTAAAAAAAAGGACACTGAAAGCATGGCATGTTATCGTCCCATAGCACTGGTACCTGTGTTCGCCAAGATATTTGAAAAGATAATTTATAAAAGGCTTTATGACTTCTTTGAAAAGTGTAGTATCTTAGTTGACGAACAAATGGGATTCCGTACAAATAAATCAATAACTTTAGCTATTTATAATTTTTTGGATATTGTAATAAAAACCATTGATAAAAAACGTTTGGTTAGTGCTGTGTATATGGATCTAACTAAGGCATTTGACCTTGTGGATCACGAGATACTTCTTCATAAATTAGAACAATATGGCGTCAGAGGAAACGTTCTGAAATTACTTACGTCATATTTGACTAACAGAAAACAGTCAACACAGATTACTCGTTTAGATATCGAACGCAAAAAAGAAGTCGCCTTTACGTCTGAAGTTCAGTGTGTCAAGCGAGGTGTACCACAGGGTAGTGTTCTGGGTCCATTACTCTTCCTAATATACATAAATGATTTACCAAAAGCAATAAACGAAAGAATTGTACTCTTCGCAGATGACAGCACAGCTATATTCATTGACAAAAATACCAGTAGCCTTGTAAATAAAATGAATGATACTATATGCAATATTGTCAGTTGGTTAAATAGTAATAAGCTCTGTATGAATATAGACAAAACTAATTATATGACATTTTCTAATAATAACAATAATTCTGAAGAGAACTATAAAGTTAACTACAGAAACCAGCAACTCCAAAAAGTGGACGTTACAAAATTTCTCGGAATATATATTGATCATAAACTGAATTGGAAGACCCATGTTGATTGTGTATGTTCTCGTATCAACCAATTTTCGTATGCATTATACCAATTAAGTAAAATTGTTAATCAATCAACATTACTAATTGCCTACCATAGTCATGTTGAATCGATTCTGAGATATGGTATTGTGTTTTGGGGTAATTCTGTGGAAAAATACACTGTTTTTAAAGCCCAAAAAAAATGTATCAGAGCAATTTGTACATTGAAATGTAGGGATAGTTGTGAGAATCATTTTGTAGATCTTAAAATTATGACCTTGCCTTCTTTGTACATATATGAGGTAGCAGTCTTTGTTAAATCAAATATAGACATGTTCCATAGGCTTAGAAGCATAAGACATAGAAACAATATCTGCTTTCCCTCCAATAGAACTGCTTTGCTTAATAAAAGTATATTCGGTATGGCACCGCGACTATATAATCATCTGCCAGACAGTATAAAAGAAATTGCTTGCATCAAAACTTTTAAAGCCACACTTAAGAAGCTATTAGTAGAAAAGGCATACTATACAGTTGACGCATATTTAAAGGACAAGTTATTATAATTGGAATAACATTAGTAGGTACTTATCTGTTTTGACATAATCGTATTTTGTGATGTGAGCGTGACATGTTTTGTATTTTAATTTAATAATTTTCATTGTAATTTTTCTTTGTATTTTGACATAATCTTGTTATACTTACTACCTACTATATTTTATACTCGATTATTATACTCGAGGTTGCAAGTCAGTAAGACAGAATATGGCGGAACTTTATGAGTACCATTTGTAAAACCTACTAACACCTATATTCGCAATAAATATTTTTGATTTGATTTGATTTGATTTGATCAGTAAACGAAAGATTAGTATTTTAATTAATATTATAGATTACTAAGCACCTATGATTGTTCTTAAGCAAACAAATAGACCACAGCACCTGACCAACAAAACGAAAAATAATGAGGTCTCTAATAATGAGGTAACAAGTTACCACGTCTCGATCTGAGCGCGGTAGTTAGACGCATTATAAGCATTGTGTCTGCAATCTTGCTTTCAAAGAAACTGCTGAACATATGTACCTAATGATACGTAATTAAGAATCTATGCGCCACCGTGCGAGGTGCTCAATATCCGCGGAAGTGAAACGTAAAGGTATTTGGGCGGCAGGCCCCGCCGCAGGTGGCAACTCGGGAATACAAAGTGAGCGCCGCTCGCCGTCCGCCCATTACGTGTCGCGATGGCGGCTGTCGCTAAGGAAATTATTAAATCTTCCTATATCAGCTCCGGTCAGATTCTAACGAGAATAGGACTGGTTAGCTCAGACTATCACTACGTTGAAAAGAGATTGAAAGAAGGAAGGAAGTTGAAGATTGAGGTTGAGAAGGTTGAAGGAGAGGAGGGTCTCCTTGTGACCACAGACCCTGTAAATGGTTCGAAATGTCAGGACAAATTGTATGTAAAATTAAACGAGAGTTAATCCATGAAATTTTTTTTTTCAATGTGTAGTGTTCGCTTCTTTACAAAACAATATCCCTAAGTTCTCTTACATTGATAAAAATACGCATTTCCAGCTCAGTTGGAAGAGCTATCGCTTTGATTGAGAAATGTTTTAATTTGAGTTCCTCCTGAGGCAAGTCCTTTTTTTCAAGTGTTGTTTTCAGTTTATATTGTATAATAAAGCATCGAAAATGTAATATAAAAAAATGCAATAAATAACTATTTAAAATGTTATTTATACAAATGAATTTTCGTGATAATTTGCTACTAAGCTTTTATGGTCTTGTTCGAATCTGGCCCGTCACCCACATACTATTGTTGATAATTTTTCTAAAGCTGGCTATCCTGGCTACGCTTCTTATTGTCATTATGTTCTTATTCTGATTAGTTAGGTCATTACGTTACAGATTCTAGACATCTGAACTCCGCTTTTGCCTAACATCAAATGGAGCGCAGTCATTTGCCTACTTACTTCATCATCATCATCATGATCAACATCACCAACTCATTTATGTCCCCACTGCTGGGACACGATCCTTCGCTATGGATGAAAACATCTATTCCTCCATAACAAAAACATAACTATAGTCGCAAATGCTATCGATATTCGGTACGGTGTGGTTGTACACGGAATAGAGTAGAGCGGCGGGCGAATGGCATTGATCATAATATCGACGGAGGCTTAGGCGGTGATAAATGGTGGGCCGCAACGTCACTGGCGGGATGACGCCGGCGCCATATTTAAATCGCGCTGTCACATCCGCGCCTGGCTCTATAGCATAAAAAGTTATGCTATTATGTGGCGTACGGGGTGTTCCATTATGTAATACGTTGGTTGAGTTGAGAGGTTGGGAGTTAATGCTTTTTGGTTTTCGAGTGTAGTGTGGAAGTAATTTATTGTAAGGTGGTGAAACGGATATAGGTATGCTGATACAGGACGTACAAATAGGAGATTATGTAACAGATATAGGAATTAAAATAAACCATTTATATTTCTAATGGTTACCGATTTCATGTAGAAATGGAAAATTTTATACATAAAATTCGTAATTTTTTGCATTTTTCTCTAACTAGGCTTAGGCTCATTTACTTCGGAAGTCCGGATACTCCTTATTTGCGGCATTATTGTTTTTGTAATGGAATTTCGGTTACGATTTTCTAAATATAATGCATGAGATAAATCTTTGATAATAATTACATTTCTTTGAAAACAATAAAGTTACCTATAAATACCAATGTTTGACAACCAGTTTGTTTGACAACAATGCATCAACCAGTTTGGCCTAAGTAATGTTTGCTTAGTAACTACAGGTATTCAGTATATACTTTTTATATATTTTTCAAATATTTTTTTTCAACACTGTCTTTTTTCAAATTGTATTTGTTCGCAACAATATTTGCGTAAAATTATATGTCATCATCATCATCATCATCTCAGCCAAAAGACGTCCACTGCTAAATTATATGTAAATAATCATAAATATAGCTTGCTAATTCTTAACTGATCTTTCAATATTTGTAAAAATATTAAGATCGGATGTTGATGACATATTTGTCGACATTGAATAGGGCTCCTTTGGCTTATAAAGTAAAAATAGAGTGGTGATTAATTTCGGCGAGCTGGATTGAGCCACGATAGCATAGTTGGCAGTGCACCTGACCCGGCATGTCATGGGGTGCGGGTTCGAATCCCGCTCGTGGTCTTTTTTCAACACTTTGTCTTTTTTTAAATAAAATCAATATCAATTAAAAAACATATCTACAAATCAATCATACTGTTATTATTTACCTACTCATCATCTACAACTTCTTAAGCAACAAACCATTGCATTATACCGAAAAGTCAGCTTTACCCCCCCTTCACCCGTCATACGAAATCCACGGACCAGATAGGAAATTAAAATCATCAATCAAACTAAAAAATACAAAGGCCTCGTTTCCCATTGTCGCCGATATGTTTGCGCAAAAACGACTTTGTCGCATCACAGTCGAAGTAATAAAAAATTCCTGCGGCTGCGTCCAAACTCGCTGGAAGTGGTATCGGGGCCGTTGTGATTGATTATGATGAGCGTGGCTTATTCTTTTTACACTTTTTGTTGCAGTTTTTTGGGGTTTGATTATTTGAGCGGGATATGAGAAACTTTGTCTATTGATACTCAGTTTTCATTAACTATTTTAAAATAGGATTATCAGACAGTGTTTGATACTGAATCAAAAAGTAGCATTTTCTGTATATACTATTTAAGCTGAGGCTGAGGCTGAGCTACGTATAACGCCTTTTGTTTTTAAATGACAATGAAATGTCTAAAAGTTCAAAGAACAACCGTATTGGTGATTCCATGATACTCTCTAATTTACCCGTTTTGGTTCTTCGTGAAATTGTCCAAAGTTTCTAGATCAGATATAACGAAGGAGATAAATAACTCGGATAAGTCATAGAACTGAAAATTGGGAGGTCTTTAACCAATCATCTATGCCATATCTAGTGAATCATATGCGAGTGTTAAAAAAGCTTGGGCTTTGTGATAGGACACGTAATACGCTCACAATTGGTTATTGCGATGCAATGACAGGGCGGTTTGCGCTTGGATCACCGGCGAAAGTGGAAAAGGACCAGGACATGTTTTTTGGCAACGCTATTCATTCGGGACATTGAATTGGGTTGCCTTTTTATCAGGCCATATGGCGAAACTGATGGGTGACCAATTAAAAAAATCTCGAGCTCCTCCGTGCTTCGGAAGGCACGTTAAGCCGTTGGTCCCGGTTGTTGTCGTAAGATGGCAGTCGTTAAAACCCACCAACCCGCATTGGGCCAGCGTGGTGGGTTAGGTTAGGTACCCCCACGTGCTACTGATCATGTGGGAGGCCTGTGCCCAGCAGTGGGACGTTTACAGGCTGATGATGATGATGATGATGATGATATGGCGAAAGCGCTTGGTCCTTAACACACCTGATGGTAATTGACGGTAAGGTCAAAAAGGGGTAAGCGCATTTCGCCCGGAATCTTCAACTATTGAGGAACTGGCTTTTCTCTAATTGTCGGTAATCAGCAATGCTTCGAACATTGTTTTTATGGTGACAGACTTAAGTAAGATGGGTGAATGCTAGCTAAGCAGACTTAAGGTGGATATACACTAGAGCATTTTCTCGAGCATTTCTATGTAATGTCACGTTCTTACGAATGGTACAATACAGGTAAAGCTCAGTTTCCAAAGCATTTCCATGTTCGACGTCTGGTTCGTGAGGGTGATACAGTCGAACATATCATAGAGCGGCTCGTTGTTCTGTTACAAGTAAATGCTCTAGTCTATACTCACCTTTATGACGAGCCCTGCAACTAACCATCCCAGTGCCAATACTCGAACCCTTTAAAAAGATTCCTTCACTACCAGCAATTTGCTGGATCTTATGCCTGTCGAACTGGAAAATAAAATATACTAAATATTAAATTTGCTTTGCGGTTAAAATTGTGGGTAGCTTGGACGGGCTTCATACGGGAACCTTACAATTCTGGTTAAACTATGTGTAATGTATATATTTTTTTACCTCGTAACCCAGTAGCTAACATTTGGTCTCACCTCGCTTTTCACCAAGAGGTGCTGCTTCAGTGTCATACAAACTAGCGTTATCATTAACGTGAATTGAATCCTGAAATCAGACACTCTGGGTGCATTGTACGAGTTTCATAATTCACCGTTTACGTTAACTAAAACGTAAATTTGTATGGTATTGAAGCAGCGCCTCCTGGTGAAAACGATGAGTGTAAGTATTTTGCCATTCAAATTCT
Organism: Eudonia mercurella; assembly: GCA_963082485.1. Classification (NCBI taxonomy): domain Eukaryota; kingdom Metazoa; phylum Arthropoda; class Insecta; order Lepidoptera; family Crambidae; genus Eudonia; species Eudonia mercurella. Next base: position 12,414,829 of record OY720032.1, on the reverse strand, counting down.
CGTTTTCCTTAACGTGGCCGAATAAATTCGAAATGTAAATATATCTCACACTAGTTATGTACTCTGCTTTTGATAAAGTATTACTACAGGCTACTGCGTGGTAGGGCTTATAACTCTTCCTGCTCGCACAGATCTAGTTTTATTTCAACTCACCCACCTCACGTTTGTCATACAAACTCTAATATTTATGAAATTGCATGCAGTTTTCACCTATAATTGTATTGACATCAAGCTTAAATATATTTTAATAATGTTATGTTTAAGAAATCAATGATGGTATTTATGATGGTGGTCATTTCAATAAATTTATAAATAAAATCACGTTTTCGTTATATATAACGTGATCAAATGGTGAATTAAACTTAGGCACTGTGATTGCATAATAGTTTCCTTGGTTGGTTTATTTATTTATTTATTTATTAGGTACACAAAACAGATAAAAATTAAAAAATAACAAAAAAGCATGATAATTGTATAAGAGCTAAATTTCTATCTAAAACATGTGTACACATCATGATTAATAATTAGCGTCTATGTTAAAGTTTACCTAATCAAAATTTATATTCAATTAATAACTAATTATATACATAATAATGATGAAAAATAGAAATATAACAAACTGAAAACTTATTCTAGGTTAATGTTTGTCAACATTTTCTTAATAATTGGGAGATGCCGGACCGAGAATTTCCCGGACATTTTTCGTTAAATTCATGTATTTTCATGGAAAATATGTCGATGTTGTTATTAAGTGCAACCAGTTCATTATATAGACGGCACATTCTGACAATGGGATTGTAATATGACTAATATGGATTGACTAATAGTGAATAGGATGTCGAGATTTGTTCAGAGTCGCGCGGCCGCGGTGCGCTGGCGAGTCATGGCACACATTAATTTAACCACTGTGGGACGCGTCAGTAAGACTGTGTGTGCATTGTTTGTTATTTATTTTCTTGTGGTTGTTAATGTGGTGTTATTATTTTTTGTTATTTATTGTCAATGTCAATGTTTTTATAATGTGAAACTGAGTAAATATTTTTGATTGAATTTGATTTGGTGTTAAAGACATTTAACAAAATAACAATAAAACCTAGTAAGCAACTTCTTAAATATGCAAGTTTAGTAATTTATAACTAACTTACTATCAACAGCAAATGGCATACTTAAATTAATTTTGTATACAGCGTGATGTCTTGAATATTACATAAAACTAAGGCCTAGTCTGCTAAATATCAGCGTTGTAGCGATTAACTCACTGGGACAATTAATGCTCAGTGGAGTTATTCTTTTTGGCATATTTTTCTTTATTTATACAATTTTGTATGAACCTGTGTGGTTTAAATAAACAATTTGTTTTAAATGACCAACTAACTCGCATTGAGCCAGTGTGGTGGCTAATGGCACAATCTTGACATGTGCTGCTTGTTACAAAACTAAGCAGTTGCGTTAAAGTTCTTTAAATACTTAACTTATAATGGAACGCTAAAGTTTAAAAGCGTATATTGCTATATTTATTTTTATTTTTTTTATTTTTGTTTATTTACTTAGGTACTTTAACAGGTACCTAAAATATTGAACTGGGATGCAACCCCAAACAATGTACACAGTTTGAGCAAATTCGACATTTAAATAAAGAAAAAAAACATTACATTAAATTTAAAACATATACATTACATTACATCACATGACAAAAAAGGAGATACTATTGAAATAAAATTGAAAATTCAATATAATTATAATTAGTTTTGACATGATTTACCCTATACAAAGTAAAATAAAAGATAGCAAAGACATCAAGGAATTAAACAAAATTGTATATAAGAAAAAGTATTACCCAGCGGTTCAGCCCCAAGTCTCTTTCAGCGAGCAAGGGTTCGCAATCCTCAATGATTCAACAGTTTCCATTGAAAACTTTATTCGAAGATTACTCCGTTGTATAAATGTAATAAGCTTCGCAGTGACGAGATTAGACCCCGAATTTCACTCAGGCATTAATGACATTTTCAGTCGGAGCGGTCCGTTGTTTATGTCGACACAATGATTTTGAAAGTCATTTTGTCGAGGAAAAATGTCGAGGATAAACATTGGTTTTCGGGGGGGTCTATTTTGTGTGGTGCCGTGTGACACGTAACAAATGCGAGTCGAGTGTGTTGCCGTTTGTTTATGCTCTGCTGGAATAGAACAATTGTTTTAGATATAAAAGTTTCAAAAGGTTTATTAAAGTTTTATTAAACTTTTATGAACATAATTATGATAAATATTAGTAAGATTTGAAAAAGATGTATAAGGGGAAACATATCCTGTATTTAATAAAATATAATACTTAAATAAAAAAAATTAAAAAAAAGTTTTATTTACTTATTATCTACTTTGACACTAATTGTGTGTTCGAAATACATCTACGAACACAATGAGCTATAATGGGAGAATCATAACGTCCCGCTATCACACGCAGAATGTTGGAGTTGGCCCGCAGTCTGCAGAGCAACGAGGCAGTTTTCTTGCGCAAAATGGTATTAAAACCATAAATTTGTGCTTGCGCACATACCTGAAGCACAATAGAATCGAGGCAGCCCCATCAACATCCTGAAAGCATCATTGTACAGAATCCGCAACGCACTAATTGTCCGCTGCGTTTAGCCAGTCCAAAGGCTGCATGTGTAGAATACTTGGTAATAAGCTCTAAACAGAGTTAGCTTTGGAATACTACACCGTGCAAACCTACGGGCCACCATTTTGCATCGGACCGCCAGTGTCCTGCGTTCCCTCTCAATGTCTAACTCCTTCTTAAGGTCATCAGTTACAAAATGTCCGAGATACTTAAACTGATTAACACATTTGAGTTCAGCACCGTTAAGTGTAATATTGGGTACATAAGACTACTCTTTTTAGCGTTGTATAGAAGGCCACGAGTTTGTGCGTAACATTCACACGTCTTCAGAAGCTCCCTAAGGGCCCTGACCGATGGACTCAGCAGTACCATGTCATCCGCATAGCTTATGTTATTTACTCTGACATCATCAACGCGACATCCAACCGTCATGCTGCTGAGTGCACCGATAAGGTCATTGACATACAGGTTGAAGAGCGTAGGCGAGATCAGTCCGCCCTGCCTCACCCCACACTCCAAACCTAAATGAGGTCAGGTCAAAGGCGGAGAAAGATCAGGAAAGCACGCGTAAACCGGAGTTCGTCGTTCGTTGTAATACCGGACCGTGTGTTTTAATGCCAGGACCGCACTTTCAGGTCTGAACCCAAACTGATCGTCATGTAAGTGCAAGAAACCGTCGAGGGGAGCGTTCAGCACACTGTCAAGCACCTCCGCTATTATCGAGATTGGTCTATAGTTACTCGTGTCAGTTACATCTCTAGTTTAAAATTGTACGCATGAGGTCCGTAGGTAGATAAAAGTGACACAAGCACAAAGAGAAAAACATAGCTAGCATTCTCGACAAATGCGGTCCAGCATGCTGTAGGTGCTCGATGCTGAGAACATCGTGACCCGGTGACTTTCCCTTTGTCATTTTTCGGATTACTTCATAAACCTTCGAGGAAAAACGAATTAGGTCAGTGTCACGACAGATCTCGTCATCGATCATCCCTTGCGGCGCATCTAGCGGAGACTCTGCTCTAAAATGTTGGACAAACATATTCGCAACAGACGAGGGCTCATCCGCACCCCCAACACTGAGATACTGATCGGCAAGCCAGGCCTTATATTGAATTTACTAGTGGCATTCCAAAATTGTTTAATATTAATATCTTTCGAAAAGATGCCAAATGTCACATTTTATTTGCTCTTGGTGATTTTGACACCATTTTTTTAATGGTTTTGCACTAGCATTTAGCCAATGAAAAAGTAATTTTTCTTACAAGTAATACATAAATAAAGAATATTTCTTCCCTGTATGATGATGATGATGAAGGATAATAGAAATGAGAAGTGAGAAATGATAAACCCCCCAACTCCTCGAGTATTTCAGTAAAGATGTGGGGCTAAGTCCTCGGGCGGACTTCTTGAGAGAATTTGAAAAGTCACGTTGCACTGTTTTGTTTAATTTGCCAACACTCATGCACACTCGCGAACACTTAACAGCTAATAATCCACCATTATTTCACATTAATATTCGACATAACACAAATTTTAGAAAATAAAACAAAACCGCAGACATGACTCTTCACTTTCCCGCCAAGAAGTCCCTTGACACCATTTCAATTTGCCTTTAAATATTTTACGTGTTAAGCAAATGTACATAATATATAATATATACATAATATACTGGCTCAGATATAGCTTTTTTATATAACAACCATAAAGCCTAGCCTGATGCGTCTCACGAACATGCTTGTTCCGAACGAACGAACCCGCTATTTGCCTATATTTGTCAGATCGCCGCTTTGACGACTTCGCATAGTCAGTGCGCCCCCCCCAACCGCCTAACACTCTCGCTTTCGATCGCTTTATATATAATCGAATATAATATCGAATAATATCGAAAGCTATAGCCTATAGCTTTTGATATTGCTTTCATATTGCTTTCGAAATGACAAGATGACGCCTCCTCCTCGCCTCGCCTTCAAAGCGATCGAAAGCGAGAGAGTTAGGCGGTCGACCCCCGGGTCTGCTATGCGGCCTCCGACAAAACAGTTAAAATATCTGTATACATACTGTCAAGCGCCAGTCGGTGCTGAATGTTATTACAGTGCGAGTCACTATACAATGCAAAATGTTTTGGATAATCAATTTGCCGCAGTTGAACATTACACAGATTATAGTATTCTTTGATTTGATCACCATCCCTCTCCTCCCATATAGATGTCTTGAGTCTCTCGCTATCGGTACGTGTCACAGGTTTAATAGTGTCTAAATTGCACGTCAGGGTGATAGGAAAGTGGTCAGACCAAAACACTTCGGACAATACGCACACATCAGAAATAGTACCGCAAGCAGATTGTGTGACAACACAATGATCTAGTCACCGTACACAACCGTGCGCCTCGCTAATATAAGTACAACAATCCGATTCAACACCAATTATATCAGTGTCCGCACATAACCAGACCTGCTCAGCACAAAAGACAAGGAGCTCATTAAAAAACGACTCACCGGGATGGGCATTAAAATATAGCACAAGCATAAAAACCGCTCCACAATCACTAGATTCGACGATCGCGATGTATATGACGTACCTAAATGGTTTAAGTTTTATATTTAACTATACAAGGCACAGTAAATATTGAATAATAATGATAATAACGACATACAGTAGCTGAAAAACATCATCAGCAATTATTACCAACTGCACAAACTTGTAATGTCATTAATAAAACTGTATTTGTAAAACAAAAAAGGGCAAAAAGCCGAGATCTCAACGATATATCGAAACTCATTCCGGCGCACATTGGCTGTGCATGAAATTTACATGGAATTTTGTGCTTGTAATAAAGAATGATGAATTGGGCTCGCAATGGTAATTATGGCCAACAGTGTACGAACGCGCCAATATTAAATTCGGAAATTCAATAAATTTATAACATTTGCAACAAAAAAAAAGAGTAATTATAACGTTTTTTTTAAATAGTTATTTAAGCTTTTGTTTGCAACTTGTGATTTTGATTACTTTTGGAACAGAGTTCTTTTTTAAACTAACTAATGTGTAGTTCAGCGTAGACAAATAATTAGAAACCTCATAACAAGAGAAGATAGTAAAACCGCGCTGATTTGTCTTTAAAATAATATGTATTTATTTTTCAAGTGCTATATTCTTTTTACAAAACAAAGATATTGCAAAAGTAGCTTTCGGAGATGTCTAAGCTTTTATTAAATGTAGTTAACATACTTAACATTAATACCGCGTTATCCTCAAACCTACCACAATATTTTTGTATTAAAGGGCAAGTTTGGGAATTAGTAACGTCAATTTCAACCACTTGCTCGTATCAGATCGGCTGAGATTTTACATATATTTCCCACTTCGATGATAATGAGATATTCTGGTTTGTAGGTACTAAACGAGGTAGCAAAGTATTTTATTTTAAGAGATATAGTTTTATATAGGTGCATAAAAGTACGGTTGTACGTTTTCTGCTTTCGTGAAATTTAGTTTGTCACAACAGTTTTTATCGCGTGTCTTCGGAAAGATTGTATTTAAGCTGCACAAAAGTAATCTATGGAAATCACGGGCCCTTGATTGCGACAAATCTATTCAATTTGTTGCTCAAAGCAAGACAAACAGACATTTCCACATTAAAGTTAGAATATTTGAACTTGGAGCTAATAGAAAACAGTTTTTATTATTAGTTTCGCAAACTAAAATTACCTCTCTGACCATTCATTCTTTGGATTTTCGTCTACCGACCCAAACAAAAACAAAAAAAATAAAAAATAAAACGCAATATACCTACACAGAAGGCTCGCACCAAAGAGGAAATTCTTCCGCAAGGTACAGTAGCGAAATAGTATCGTGACAAAAATCCATGCCTCACTGGGAGCCGGTAAATCAGGCCACGAATGAAATCCAATTACCGCCACAAAAAACTATTAGCTCCCTTCCCTATTGCCGCACATGTGGGCTTGCTACTCTGGTTTCGTCTACTACGCGGTATTGTTATTGGAACTATTCTTTCTATGCCTATTTTTTCCTTAGTTGATGGCTTCGGGCGGTAAACACATTTTTAGCCAGTGTCAAAGTATTTTTCATACAAGTTATAGGTAAGTACCTATAAAGAAACATATCTTACTTTGTAGTTATAGATGATAATTAATGATAATAGTAGTGATGTTCCATGGGGAGCTCGATGGCGCAGTGGTTACAGCGCCCGGTCTGCGAGTGCTGAGGTTAAGCAAGTTTCGCAAATGCCGGTCGTCGGATGGGTGTCGAAAAATTTATCATCTCGAGCTCCTCCGTGCTTCGGAAGGCACGTTAAGCCGTTGGTCCCGGCTGCATTAGCAGTCGTTAACAACCTCCAATCCGCACTAGGCCCGCGTTGTGGTTCATGGTCAGCCCCCCAATTCCCCAATCTGAAACGAATCTGAAACGCTATAGTTTCAACGTTTTCGCTATTCTGCTAACTACGAAATCAACTCTGTAGTTTAGTAGTTAGCAGAATACGAAAATGTTGAAACTATAGCGTACTCGTATTCTGCTAACTACAAAATTAACTGTATAGTTTCGTAGTTAGCATAATAATAAACGTTGAAACTATAGCGTTCCAGATCGTTTTAGATCAAAATAAATAGCAGAATTGGGGGGCTGTTCTCCCTATCCATCTATAGGGAAGGCTCGTGCCCCAGCAGTGGGGACATAAAAATGAGCTGATGATGAAATGATGTTCCCCCAACCCTTTGAGTATCAGCAAATATGTGGTCCGCGTGAGGTCTTGAAAAGCGACGTAGCACTGTTTTGTTTCATTTGCCAACACCATGGACTACCTAATAATATTATTAGTTCATGCCAACACTAAGTAAATAATCCACCATTACGTTACATTAATATTCGACATAACACAAATTTTAGAAAATAAAACAAAACCGCAGAGATGACTTTTCACTTACCCGCCAAGAAGCCCTATGCCTATTTATTAACCGAAGAGTCGTGATGTGATGACGCAATAAAAACTTTTTGGTCTATTCATAGTTTTTAAAGCGAACTGCTTGGATCACGTCTTGATAACGCGATTTTTCGCCAATTCCAGTAACTATGGTTGTTTATGGTTGTTTTTATTGCTTTTTTTTTAAATATGAGTAAAAATAGGTAGTGTCTATTATTTTGCGTCGTTGCCGTTGCCGCATGCCGTGACGATAGATTCAAACGAAGTAAACAATGTAAATATTTTTTGTGATACATAGTACTAGTATAGTTTGTTTATGAAATAGTAATACATTTTACAAAATATTCTTCAAAATTCAAAATTCAAAATCATTTATTCAGTTTAGGCTACAAATTGCTCTTATGAACGTCATTATGCCATCGGTTCGAAAGTCTACTCTGGGCTAGACCTTGTACTGAGAAGAACCGGCAAGAAACTTAGCAAGTGTCAAGCTCTTTTCTCCCTTACAGCATTCTACTATGCTTACAGCGTCAAAAATATTGGAAAGTGCCCTATCCATAAAAGGACACTTTCCATTACAAATAAACATACAAAAAATAAAGGACAATCACAACACACAAAAAAACAACAAAATAAAAAATATCTAAGTTTGCAAAAATTACATCAGGTACCAATTTCAATTTTCACAATGTCATACAGTACTAATATAAGTCAAAAATTGTCTAAGAAAAACAAAGTGAATTGTTTAACGCAACATAAATATTGTTTGTAAGCTGTAGGACACTGGTGATAAAGGCTATCATATCAGCGCTAAGATATTAAAGTTGATTGATCCAAATAATACAAAATGTGGATTTTTTATTATTTCCAGGCTGTTTTGTCATCTAAATATTCTTTGACTGTATTATAACCTTTTTTTATGTAAAGAAGATTTTACACGATTTTTAAACTTATCTAACGGTAAATGTTGTACCTACTAGGTATTTTATTATAGTAGTGTATACCTTGCTCTGAGGAGCTCGATGGCGCAGTGGTTAACGCGCCCGGTTTGCGAATGCTGAGGTTAAGTAACTTTCGCAAAGGCCGGTCATCGGATGGGTGACCAAAAATGTATCATCTCGAGCTCCACCGTGCTTCGGAAGGCACGTTAAACCGTTGGTCCCGGCTGCATTAGCAGTTGTTAACAACCACCAACCCGCACTGGGCTCGCGTGGTGGTTTATGGCCCGTCCTCCCTATCCATCCTTCTGGAAGGCTCGTGCCCCATGCAGTTGACATAAAATGAGCTGATGATGATACCTTGCCCCAAGAAAGAGCCTAGAACCTTTTGCAACCTGAACAGTGGCAAGCGAGTTAGCGTTTAACAATTCAAATAAGGATTTAACAATTGAAATTAGGATACTTATACCCATTTTAGGAGACCCTAAGTTTTAGGTGCCCCTAAGCCATTTTAGGTGACGATTTTGCTCCAACAACTGTCACCTAACATGGCTTAAGGGTTATCTTAAACTTAGGAGTCGTCGGTGAAATCAGGCATAGTTACTCTTCTTACTACTTCTTTCTTACTTTTAGGTTTTTCTAGTGTCTGAGTAAAATGTTGAAACTTTGTTCTATTTTTAGGGCACAGTCACTCGATAGAGATCTTTATCTAATATACATCTAGACAAAAACATTTCGACTTTCAAGTTTAAATGTTCAAGTTTTTTTGCGAACGTTTTACGAGCAAATTCTGCGCTTGAGGCCCATAATCATTATTATTATAATATGTATCACAATCATTATAAGTAATCACTATTTTCGTAGGAGCCGCGCTCTTCATAATTTTCGGTTTTGGACCAATTTAGGCATTAGTGATGTGGTGAAATTCTCGTTTTAAGAAGCACTATCATCAATCAAGTTGAGGTTAAGTCACTTAACAGTATTCCCTATTGGTAGGTAATGTCTTTTTTTATTGCTTTGTGATTACTAAATATGGAATATATCTATCTATCTATTAATAGATATGGATATGGAATATGATTTTGAAAAGGCAATGTTCGTGTACAAACATATCTTACTTTTTGAAAAAAGAAGACAAAGTGTTGAAAAAATTCCACGAGCGGGATTCGAACCCGCACCCCATGACATGCCGGGTAAGGTGCACTACCAACTATGTATCGTGGTTCAATCCAACTCGCCGAAATTAATCAACACTATCTTGCGTAAATAATCATAAATATAGCTTGCCTAATTCTTAACTGATCTTTCAATATTTGTTAAAATATTAAAATCGGATGTTGATGACGTATAGTTGTCGACATTGAATAGGGCTCCTTTGGTTTACAAAGTAAAAGTAGATAGTGTTGATTAATTTCGGCGAGTTGGATTGAGCCACGATAGCATAGTTGGTAGTGCACCTGTCATGGAGTGCGGGTACGAATCCCGCTCGTGGATATTTTTCAACACTTTGTCTTTTTTCAAATTGTCTTGTCTTCATTCTAGTGAATATCGTCATCATTTATGCCATCTTCACACTTTAAGTTTGGAGATCAGTAAACAAAATTTTATGCACCCCAAAAGTATAGTTTGTTTTAACTGGCGATAACTAAGCCCAGTCCACTTTTTGATGTCGCCGTTTTTTTGTTTTAAAGTAAATATAATTAAATTAAAATTAATAAATGTATTATTTATATTGGCCTAATAAAACCAACTCAACCTATCTTATAATAAATAAATAATTAAATACAAATACATGACAATGAAAGAAATAAAAAATAAATTAGCAACCAATATCACATTATAAGTTAAGTCTAATAAAATTACCAAACAAAACATTAATTTGAAATTAACAAAAAGTTATTTAATTACTTATATTGTACCTACTAATCTCTACAAAACCTCTGTAACTCATCTCTGTAACTCTGATACTAATCTCTGTAAAACCACCGCAGTACCACCGGCACCGTCAGATACTCATAAGGAAAACAAAATTTAAAGATATTAACGATTATGTTGACGTTGCTTCCAAGCAACGTCCCAGGGAAACTTCGTTAGAAAGGGTATCCTGGTGCATGTTTTAAAATAATCAGTTTCCGTGTTAATTCTTAATTTACTGCTTGGATGGCATCGCAATAATTCGATTGTGCCACGCCGTGGGGCAAAAACTCACTGGACGATATGTGTGGGTATTAGCCCAGTAATTGCCCTGACATCAGTGCTACTACTTCAGGATACGTCTTTTTCTGGGGACGAGGAGTTACGGCTATGCTCACACTGTGATATAGTGTTCGGTTTAGCGGGCACTGTTTATTACTATATACCTACCTACTGTCCCACTGCTGGGCAAAGGTCTCCATCATTGAAATCAAGTCATCGCTACAATTGATGGGTATTTTGCAAAATGCGGGTTGGTGATCACAAACCAAAAAAAAAAATAATAAAAAAAAAAAAATAAATCCTAATCACACTATGCCCGACCTTAGAATTGAACCTAGGACCTTCGGGCATTGGTTCGAGCGCTTGGCTACTGGGCCACTAAGGCGTTTATTACTGTTACGTATTAATTACTGAGGAACTGGCTAACTTATCTTTAATTGTAATAACTGACATGATGATAGCGTGACATATTTAGATGAGATGGTGGTAGCTGGGAAGCTTAAATCAAGCCCTACCACCAAACAAACTATTATGTATATAAAACGCAGTTTGATTCGTAATTGTTTATTACTTAATTGCCAACATGTGTATTGATGCTATGTAGCATGAAAGATAAGAATGACAACTGACACCTATTATTGTACTACCTCTACTTCATTCGCCTTTTTATCAAGAAGGCTAATAAGTACCCACAATCATGTCAATAATAATTCTAGCAATATCTGTGCTATATATGACACAAACCGTGTCTAAACATGGGGGTACATGTTACCGTTGGGAATCGGACACGGGACCTCTAGATGTGAGGTGTTCTAACCATAAACGTAGGGGATTTGTGAGTAACGAGATTGTTTAATTCGTATTGTTTTCTAAAGTTTACGCGAACACTACACATTTAAATAAAACAACTTTTACGGATCTATTCGCGTTTGTTTTCCCCTCCCGTCTACCTGTGACCACGGACCCTGAAAAGGGTTCGAAACGTCATGATAAAATAATCTAAATCAATGTGTAAAATAAATGCGAGTAGATCCGTAAAAGTTGTTTTATTTAAATTGTTAAATTTGTCTCACCTATTATGGTGTACACCAGTCTATGGGTACTGCCAACTGCAAAAACATGTAAATGACTTGTAGTTTTGTGGTAAACCTTTATGTAAGTGCAAGTTTCTCAAAGGCTTTTTAACACAAAGAACAAAAGACAATAAAAGCAACATTATTAAGTAGCGTTTTTATAAATCACCTAATTAGTGTCTAGAAATAGAAGTCTAGAAAACAGTACGCTCAGTTAAGGTCTCCAATTAATATCAAACGAAGCGCGTATAATGGAATAATAGTTCTTGTGCTAGTTTTGTGAATACATTAAGTTGTGTATGTAACATGTTAATGAGGTTACGATTAAAAATTAATCGCTTCATTTAAGTACATGCTTGAAAGGAGGTTTGAGAAATAATAATCTTTCACAAAAAGTAGATAAAGATCAAGCTTTATAAGCTACCATGCTTCCATTTAATATTAAAATAAAGGATTGACGAGTACTAAACTCTGAAATAAAATTGTTAATTTTTTTCAACGAAACCATCCCTTTTACATCTAACTCCATCGATAATACTTACGTTGCCTGAAGATATCGTTGTAAGCGATTAGTATACACTTTGTACGACTTTGAATACCGAGACAGTACTGCCTCTATCATTGAAATCAACTCATTTGCATATAGACACTATACTAGTGCAAATAGAGGTCTTGAGTTAAGTAACTAAAAGCCTATAAACAAACCCACTCCTGAGAAAAGGCCCACATCATTAAAAACTAGCCATCGCTACAATTTAATAGGTATTGGACCACTGAATGTGTGTTAGTGATTCCAAATCGAGCACACAGATCGGGCTATAATCGAAGAACACACTTTCCCGACTTGTGAATTGAACCCAGTACGTCAGTATATTAGACCCGAGCGCTTCACTACTCGGCTGGAAGGGCACAGCAAGTAAAAGATTACAAAGAACTGAAAACGGAGTAAGTCGGATTAAAATTGAAATTACAAAAGCAGAATGATGTAACGCGTCATGTTTTAGTCAGCTACTATTAATTTTGACATGTAATCAAGTAACAGGAGTATCGAAAGGGTTTAATGAAAAGGAACCCGCACTAATAGTGCACCTTCCTGGAGATTGTGATCTTTAATATCGCTGGAGTGGGTGAAACATTAAATGAGGCAGCGGAAGCCGCGCCTGGCAGGGTTAAAATTGGATGTGTATGTAGTGGCAATACTGGCATATTAGATTCTTCAGTCTGTATTTATGAAATTAGACGTTAGTGATGTCTATGCAACGTGTAACGTACACCCCACATACTAAAATCGGCTCACTTAATTGATTTGAAGAGGAGCTCGATGGCGCAGTGGTTAACGCTGCGAGTGCTGAGGTTAAGCAACTTTCGCAATGGCCGGTCATCGGATGGGTGACCAAAAAATTAATCATCTCGAGTTCCTCCGTGCTTCGGAAGGCACGTAAAGCCGTTGGTCCCGGCTGCATTTGGAGTCGTTAATAACCACCAATCCGTACTGGGCCCGCGTGGTGGTTTATGGCCCGTTCTCCCTAACCATCCATAGGGAAGGCTCGTGCCCCAGCAGTGGGGACATAAAAAATGAGCTGATGATGATGAAGTTGATTTTAGTTTTTTTTGTAACTTCTTACCTAGGTTCATCATCATCAGCTTTCATGTCCCCACTATTGGGGCACGAGCCTTTCCTATGGATGGAAAAACCACAGAGAGAACGGTTCATAAACCACCACGCGGGCCCAGTGCGGGTTCGGAAATGTGTAGAAAATTTTCGCATCACCACATCATATTTGCACATCATGAATGTAACGTTGTGGCACCAATGTGCGACACGGAAACACAGTGTTCGACACCAGTTCAAAAAATAACGTAAAATTTCACTGAAATTTTACTGGATGACACTGCTAGGGAGCCGGTTTGGAGCAGGTCTGTGTTCAGTGTTGCTCAAGTCAAAAATGAGGTTGCTAGCTCCTACTTTTAAAGAATATAAGAGCAAAGTGTCGATCAGTACCGCGACTACGCTAGTTTATTAAAATCGGCTATTGACTACCTAGGTTATTTTTTCGGAAAATGTGTTGAAAATGTTTTCCATGTATTTGAGTTGCAAGTGCACCTGACCTGGTATATCCGGTATTCATATCCCAGTCATGGGAAATATATTATACACTTTTTGAAATTGTAATTTCTTCACTTTCATTGAAGAGTCGAAACTAGGCAAGAAGGATTTTAAAAATGAACATAGGCACTAAACAAGATTTTTCATTTTACAGCTTCATAATTCCAGCAGTGCCCTTTGCAGCGGCTTTCTAAGAAATCAAAGAGACCAACTTTTCAGTTATGCTTTGAGTGTAATCTCGAATAAAGGGACAGACCTCAGAATGTTTCGATGGGCAGTGACAAAGGTCCATAGGGATTTGTGGGTGCTCAAACTATGCACAAAGATTTTAGTCAGCAAGCGTAATTTTTGTCGTAGCTAGTTGGAAATGTTGTCCGTCATAATAAATTAATTCTATTTTTATATTTACCTAAATATCAGTTCAAATTGTTAATTAGTAGTGCTACAGACTAGGTGATTTTGCAAGAGTAGTTTCTGACACGTGACACCATAAGTCTTCATCGATTATCTGAAGCGATTCTGCCCCCCTAGACATGTGGCATAACGCTAATAAAATTTGAAAGAAATTAAATAGAATGATTATTGTATGAGATTGACATAAATGTTATTTATACGTATCGTTGACTTATGTAAATCCCGTACAAAAATCATTCTATTTCATTTCTATTTTATTAGCGTTACGCCACTTGTCTAGGGGGGCCGGCGTGACCATTGTCTTCACATTTTTAGTCTTTTAGTCGCCGAAAATATAAATTGAAGTTATCTTTTTCAGCTTGTTTCAGATTTTTTAATAACTATACGTGCAAATTTAAAGGCAGCTGAAGTTTATCCATAAAATATAAGAAATCCTTTTAGTATTTTGAATGCAAAAATGTGTGTGCTCGTTTGTTCTTTTATATCGAAACGGTGCAATGGATGTGCGTGTTTTTTTATCCAGAAATAGTGGGAGGGCTGCTGAGTGACTGGCAGTATTTAAAATTTAAATTTCATACAAGTATTTACAAAAACAAAGACCATTCTAGATGGACACAACACTGCTCAAAATAGAAGTTCAAAATTTTTATAGTTTAGTGTTCTCTAAATTATTTCTGGAAGTAGTATTGTACCTATCTAATTATAAAAGTTTTCAAATAACTGATTCCTTATGATGGTATGGTGGTATCAGTAAATTGAAATACAAATATGAAGCCAAACAATAACACATCCCGAGGGTTTCGGACCGGAACTTGTGCCCCGATCCCCTGCAAGCGAAACTTAGAATTTATTATGTCTGATCTTAGTTAATAATTCTAGAAACATCTTTAAACAGGATGTGGTCGAACATGTTCCGTAGTTTCTGTTATCCGAATCATGGGAGATGTTTAATATATCTAGTGTTTTGTTTGGGTCACTGAATATCTAAGGGCAAGCCTGGTGTTTGTACTTAGGAAAACTAATAGGATAGTAGTTTTGACAGTACCTACATTTGAACTGCTGAAGATACTTTTTCTTTATAATTGTATATTTCTTTGTTCTTCTTCTTCTCTGTTCCTGAAAGATAAATAATCATTAATAAGTTGTTTTTAATATTTTATCGAGCTATTGTAGTTATAATAATAAGGACCATGAATTTTTTAAAATTTAATACAACGTGAATTTTATGGTTTAACAGTTGCAAATATTTTTTTCCTGATGTTGGATGGATAACGCTATCATGGCTAATGTTGCTACTCAAATTGCCTTGACATTTGTGGTTATGTGGAAATATTCGTGGATATATATTCTGTTTGTAGTACTTGGTAGTACCCAGGTGAAGTATAAAATGATATTGGGTAATAAATTAGCTCATCGCCAAGTTAGACACGGACGCGTCGCACAAGTTGTGATTGCATCCTCCAACTCCGCCGCACTCGATACCTTTGTGTTTGCCGCCTTTGTGCCGCGCGTTTGCTCTGCACTCTGTGCGCTGCCGTGCGCCCGCCATGCATGCTTTTAATCAAACGGTTTTCTTCAATTTCCTATTAAATTTTTGGTTTTTGATTGAACGCGAATATGAAATGGTGGACGAGACTACACTGACGTAATTGAAAGGCTACTGGCTATATGAGGGGAGTGAACAGTTCTTGTTGTACTTTTTTGATACTTTTAATAATTATGAAGTTTAAACACAGAGTAACACTTCACTTTCGTTAATTAATATTGTGTCAGGTGATTGTTTGTTTTGGTTGACCACTAAAGCTCAGGTGGAGTAGCAACAGCGCGAACTGTAAATAAGCAAACGAAAATCGCTTTTGTACAAAGTCTAGTCTAGTGTAAGACTCGAACCCTCATTTCGCAATGTCGGCCATAGCTCTTCCAACTGAGATCTCTTCCAACTTCTAGAGACTGAGAGAAGTAGTAACATAGTACATGCAGAAAAAAACATTAAAATCACATAAACATATGTAGGTATACCGCGTGATATCCATCACGTGTTATGGAATTCTTTACATCCATACATATATACTCGCACAAATTTTCGTGTCACAGATGCGATAACGAAATTCCTTCGTACAGGCAGCAGCAGTAATCTTCGTCTCGGCTCGAGTCAGACACCTCGTGAGACTAACGAAGTTCTTATAATCCAGCGTGTGCACCTCCCCTAATCGAGTTATTGCCTGCATCCTGGGCACCGGGCTTAGACGTTCAAATATTACCATAGGAATTCAGACGACTCCTAACTGTTTATATTGTATTTTCGGCAGTGTTCAAACTATATTCGCCAACATATGTTAAAGTAAGCTCGGGTTCAAATCTCATGCTGACTTTGTAATTATTGTAAAAAGAGGTAAGCGTCAGTTTTAAACTTAAATTGAATCAGTTTTGAAACTGTAGTCAACGTTTTGTAATAAGGAGGTTGAAGTACAATTTACTTAAAATATGATTCACTCTATTTGAAAGCCTTGAAACTAAGGTAGTTTAAAGTGGTATAGTTTCATTGTATTTATTTTCTGTAAATTCGAATGAACGACAAGGCTTTCAAGTGGTATAGTTTCATTGTATTTATTTTCTGTATTTATAACTATCTTAGTTTCAAATGGTATAGTTTCATTGTATTTATTTTCTGTATTTATAACTATCTTAGTTTCAAGTGGTATGGTTTCACTGTATTTATTTTCTATAAATTGCGAATGAACGACAAGGCTTTCAAATTGAGTGAATCATATTTGAAGTCAGTAAAATAACTTCATGACTAAAATAAAATAAAACAAATGTATTTAAGAATGATTTCAAAGTTTTGATACGAAACATGTCACCTGTTTCGTGTGTGCTAATGATAATTATTTCATTAGGTGAACCTTTCAGCATGTAAAAAATACAAGCTAAATCTAAGTAGTTCTTGTGGGCCAAGTAATATAACAAAATAAAATAGAAAATAGTTTAGTAGTATGACACAGCACAAAAAAGGATTTAGTAGTATTAGTAAAGTAGAATAATTGATCCTGCCACTTTTTGATTCGAGGTCCACCGAAGACATCATTTCAATAAGTATATTTTCATTGTTTTCATTATCTCAATGACCAATGACCACACAAGATAATAATTGCTCTATATCATGCCTGATGGCATTTTTCTCTGTGTATTATTTATCTTAAGTTCAATGCTTAATTATTTTTAACTGTTTAAAAAAGTAATCAATACCTATAAGATGAACGGGTATGGTAAGTAAAATTAAGCAACTTCACAACTTGACAAAATTCTGCTGTAATCAAATTTTTTGGAAATGAACAATGAGAGATCACGTAAGTATTTAAATGATTTCTAGGATACTTTAATTATGGAAACATTCTCAATTGCTTTATTGAATTATGGTTTCCGTATAACAATTATCAATTTCCCACGAATTCGAAGGATTTTATCCCTAATAAAATGAAAAGAGATTAAATTTGTTTTTATTATACTACTTATGAATTGAAAATACAAAACAGATTGGGTTCTAAATGTCAGCTAAAATTAATTAGAAAGTTATGAGCAGATTCGTATAGGTACACATAATGTTTGTTTGTATAATACACGTATTGGTATATTTTGATATTAATTACTTTTTTTTTAAATAAAACTAAAGATTAAACTTGAATTTTATACTATTTGGCGATCTGATATCATCACATCAAGATAGTGATGTAATTAGTTATAAACAAAATACATATAATAATAAGACGGAGTTTAAGGAGGACTTTAGAGCTTACCGCGTTTTAAGGAGATCCAGCAAGCACCTCAGCAAGGCCTGTCGTTTTTCCTTTTTATCAGCCGTAGAAAATTGGATAATTACCCTCCCTCCATACCAGAGAGGGACACTTTCTATCACAGTTAATAAACAAAACACTAGGTACTATTCGGGTTAGGTACGTTATAGTGAAATACTTGTTCCATCTTTCAATTCATTTCATTCATGCAATGTATGGAAAAAGGTTAGCAAACAAACAAACCTCGTTATATTTTTGTCTGTCTCAAAGGGTTAGGGGTGCTTTTTTTTAAAGCTCCTGATATTCAGTGACAATAAGGCCGAACGTGGGTGTAATATCTTCATCTTTTAACTATCAGTGCTACTAACATTGTTGTTATAGCGACAGTTTTAGATAAAATGATGATAGCTAACAAACTCAAAAGTAGTACAATAAACATGGCTCTCTGGGAATCAAAACCGCGATGTCTGGTTCTGAGACTGGTGGTCTCACCGATAGAGCACAGAGGCTGTTAACGCTATAACTATCTAAAGCAATGGTTTTTATGCTAATTTTATTTAATCGTTCTCCAAATAACTTATGCTGATTATTGGATATTGCACTTCTTCAACTCGTCGTAGCATTTTATTTTTAAGTATTAGTTTTATTGTTAGCACTTAAGCTCAGCTGTGCTATGTCGAATAATGTAATATGAATTAAATTTTAAATAATGATCTATGCACATACATGCTCGTACATATGGGGTCGGGGATGTATATTGTTGTATATCTGACATTAGCCATCCAAGTAGGCAGGCCGCATCGACGACGGCGTAGCTGAATGTAATTGAATTTCTTCGGAGTCCAAAGTTAATAAATAAGAGCGCACGGGTATTTAGGCGTTATTTATGCGACTTTATACCGGGAACTCTACCGCGGCGCTGGCGCACTAAACGTAATCGCTGAGAAATTGCGCCGATCGCTCCACAGCAATCGGTCAACCGTTTAATATTGTCAGTTAAACGCGTACGCGATCTTTCGGAATTAATAAATGCTGTTGATTCGTCTCCTGGCTTATAAGATGTGTTGGGGCATGTTAATAGTGGTATTAACGTTTAGTATTCACCGAACAGCGACAGTTGGTGCTCGATAATTTTAAAGATACAATTTAATCGACGGTGTGTATATTTTAAAAAAATGTATCATCTCGAACTCCTCCGTGCTTTGAAAGGCACGTTAAGCCGTTGGTCCCGGCTGCATTAGCAGTCGTTAACAACCACCAATCCGCACTAAGTCCGCGTGGTGGTTAATGGCCCGTTATCCTTATCCATCCATAGGGAAGGCTCGTGCCCCAGCAGTGAGGACATATAAATGAGCTGATGATGATGATGACGATGTGTATATTTTATATTGTTTCTTGATATAGACACCGGACGATCTCTCAAAGGTTTTTAGTTACGTCATTTTAGAAGTTTAGTTGCAGAATTCTTTGGAGGAGGAGGAGGCAATCATTGGAGATTGGAACTCGATTCTGAAGTATTGGAACTCGATAGAAAAATTCAACAAGAAAACCAATGGTAGCTCAGTTGAACGAGCTATCGCCCTGATTACGAAACACGTGGATTCGAGGCCCACGTGAAAAAAATCTAGTCTTATTCCAGTTGCTACTTTCATTTTTGGTTTATTTTATTTATTTGAACCAGTTGAATCGACTACTAGACTACTTAGATACGAGTACTACTAATTATATTACCTTTTGTAGGTAACATAAAATAAACAGCAAGAAATGATTTCCAGATCACACAAGATAATGACAGATTATATTGTGCATATTATAAAGATAACCAAATCCCTGAACACTGAACCGTAATGTTTTTCAAAACTTTCTAATTTCGTTTGGTCTGAATACAGTTTTTAAGAAAATATTTGCAAACCTTTTTATTGATCGATATACCTATACATGCTAAATATACAATAGCCTTTAATCTATACTACTAATCTATACTAATATTATAAAGAGAAAACCTTTGTATTTTTGTATGGATGTATGTATGTTTGCTACGAATAAACTCAAAAACTACTGGACCGATTTAAAAAATTCTTTTACCATTAGAATGCTACATTAGCGCTGAGTAACATAGGCTATATTAAAATATATATATGTATATATGTATATATATATATATATATTTGAATATAGCCTATATGTGTGTATATATATATATATACACACATATAAAATACTAAAAAGGACAATTTAATTTTCCAATACAAAATGATTTGTTTGTTTTGTTGTCATGGAAACCATTGATATATATTTAACTCAATGATGGAAACTATCAAAGCGGTACGAAGTCCGCCGGGTCAGCTAGTATTAAATTATTGGTTTGGTAATAAGCCTTGGTTTTATCGTATTACATAAGAAATGTTTTTTTTACTGTATAGTTATTATGAATACCTACATAAAAAGTCCGTCAAAGTAATTTTTAAAGTAAAACTATTAATACCCACCGATAAAACTTAACATTTATAAATGCATGTGTGTGAAACTATAGGTAAACATAATATTTCAACACTTTTAATAAAGCGAACGAGAAATTTACACATAAATTAAATAAATCACATACAAGCACTACAATTTCTTATTGTTAAAGAAATGTGTTTTCAAAACACTAATGAAATCTAAAAATATTTACCTCAATACATATAAGTAACGCCAAGGAGAATCGAAGAACGATAAGCTATGGTTCCGTAGTTAAGTAATTTACTTGTTATTTATAGAGCCTGTAGGTTTTCTCTCGAGACCTTTAGTTTGTAATTTGTTATTCCTACTGTGAAACAATTTCCATGCCCGAGAAAATGATGACATTTAATGTCTTTTGTGATTTTTTGCGTACAATATATGTTTCATAGACATACTGTTAAAAGGTTTAATGAGTGTGGTCACCTGCTTTGAAGTTTCTTGCATAGTGAGTTATGCTTTAATTTTCCTATTAATTTCGTAAATTTGATCTTGAGTGGCTAAAACGCACTGAAATTCCGCATCTAGATCAATGGTAATCATTTTTGTAACAGTTTTATTTATAAGAAAAATAACATTCCTTTCACTGTAAAGTTTATTTTTATTCCATTTATAACAGATAACAAAGACTTAAATACTGAATAGTTTAAATTGTTGGTTAATTTGCTTCATAGTAGTATGAAATAAAACCATACAATATTTCAGTAGTAGTAGTTGGCACTGGAAATCTAAAGCTTACATTGTTTTACTGAATTATTATATTTATATATTGTAGTAATACTTTTCCCTGTGCAACAGAACTCTAATAGTAAAAATCATTAGACATAATAAATAGGTTTTTAGATAAGACGAACGTGTCGCCACTCCACGCTGCCCGCAGCTATTTCTACGTAATTACATGTTGTGTGGAATGGCTATTGCTATCAAATTGTAGAAGCAAACTTTGATATTTCGTTTTATTATTTTTTTCTGAAGATGTAATATTACGTTTTATTAAAAGGTTTGAACAAATTTGAAGACATTTTTAATGGACGAAATGTTTTTTATTAATTTTACCTTTATATTACTAACTTTTTAAATAAATTGTAAAAATTAAGCTTTTTTCACATAAAACAAATAAAGGAATTCATATTTTGGAGTTATTAGTAGCTAAAGATTTAAATCAAAGACGCAAGTACATGAGGAGTCCTGGCCCCAACCCATAACTCTGTACACTGGGTGTAAGCTGGTACATTTAAGCGATTGCGATTCTCATTAGTACGATAAAAGTGAGGACAAAAAACTTGCCGTATTTTTTAATAAACAAAGAAACTTGTCACTTGGATGTGGGTGTGGAGTATCAGCAATTGTCAAGAGTACTCGGAATTATTACCAAAATTCAACAGTGGTTCTAGCATGAATGGTTATCGAATTCATAATAATATTGTAAAAGTAGAAAGCGTTAAAGAGGCATGTTATATGGAAATTAGTGCAGCGATCGTCGCTTTTTTTATAGAATCGATATAAGTTATGCTTTCAGTTACTCAGTCGAATGGTAAATAGAACTTACACTAGGCTAGGCAGGCACCCTGTACCTGGTCTCTTTCGCTTAGTGTTACTGAAGGCGATGGCCAATGGAAACTGGATACGTATTGGGTGTTATTTTCTGGCATACAGCCCAGAAGGGCGGGCTAATGGCGGGCAACACGCGACTCGCACTCCGCCACAAAATGCAATTGGCCACCGAGTGGCTGCTCGGTTTATTTTTAAACCTTTTTTCATTTCAATTAAATGTCATGGCGGCTTAAGGGATGGATATCTTCAGGGAACTACGCTTTCTCGCTTCCATAAAATGATAGAGTACATATTTCGGTGGTCTGTGGTTGAAACGATTTTTTAATAAATAGATAATTAACATGGGTAATAATAATGGTAAAAAACTAATAACTTTTAAATATTAATATATATTAATTAATGTGCGAAAATAAAATAAATTAGGTATTCAGAAATTAAAATCTTTACTAAGTGCCCAGAAAAAGTAGTTAGTAGTAGCTGGTACCTTTAGTATGTTTTTGCCTTTTCACTATTTATTCTATATTGAAGGGAATATTTTCTAAGCGAAGAGGTTGGTTGCTCCTTTACACTTCGAACGTTAACGTTTAAAGGATCCCATGTTGGAGGAAGGAGATAATACGTGTGCTGGGAAAGTGTTCCAGTTTTTTAATTGTATCATGTTTGGTCCAATACAGGACTGATAAAATAAAACGTAAAAACAAACGCAAGAAGACCCCTGTAACTCGTCTTTAATTTCAAAGTATAATACTAAATGAAAAAACAAAAGATCCAAGAAATAGCAGCGCTCTAATTTCATTGGAACAACAAAGACGTAAAGGCCAGTAGCCACAATGTCAGGGTAATCACAAAACAACGTTGTTGCGCCTCCGTTCCCTCAGTTCACCCACAAAATTCAGTTATAATTTCTGTATTTTACCGTAGCTGGCCACCGACAAACAGAAACTGCAAACAAACGCAAGTTCAGAGTGCTCCACTACACACAATAGCTGAGATACGAAAGATATTACAAAATTTTGCATTGAAATTAGTTCACTGCTGGGCTTAGCAAACTAAACCTCTTTTAGGTGGCAGTTGTCCTAACATGGCTTAGGAGTCACCTAAAACTTAAGGATTGTTGAAGTAAACGGTCATCATAAATTAAAATAAAAACTATTTTACTATGGTTATTCATCATCTCAGCCAAAAGACGTCCACTGCTGGACAAAGACCTCCCCCAATGATATGGGGGGTATTTGCCGTAATCGCCACGCTTGGCAGGCGGGTTGGCGATCGCAGTAGGTTGAGGGTAACATCAAAGAGATGTTGCTGCCCATCCTCTGGAATAGTCCCTTAGTCGGCTTTTACGACACCCACGGGAAGAGATGGGGTGGTGCAATTCTTTATCCCCGGCACCACACAGGGCTATGGTTATTAGACAGACAATAACCGTTAAGTTAATATCATGATGATATGCCAATTTTGCAATATGCAACCTCTAATTGTCTTATATTCCATGTAGGTAAGTAATGTGATGATTCCATGTAAGGTAATGATTGACCGAGACCAACAGTCATGCAACTCTTCTCTTCCAAATGTATTATTTAAACGCAATGATGTACCTATAAGTAAAACCCATGTATTCGAGGGTCGGAGAACTGGAGTTCTAAAATTACCGGCAGGGCACTACCTAGTTTAGACTTCAGTCTCCCACAAATATTAAATTTGTTTATTGTAGTTTTGTGGAGAGAAAATAAATTATTATTTATTATTATTATTATTAATTATGAGCTAGTCGGTGCGCTATCGAGCTTCTGTCTCTGTTGTCGTTGTCAAAACCACCAACCAGCATTGGCAAACGTAATGAGTTATGGCTAAATCTCCCTAGGGTCAAGCCACCAAAGAGTACGCACTACCAAAGAGTACGTATTCCTATACGCAATTCTATTTTTCCTATTGACAAACACACAAGGGATTGATAATTACTAAGTACCATATTGACTCCATGTACACGTTAATATGTTACAGGCAAGCAGTTGCTAACAGTTTTAATATTATTCAATTAATAGCACTAAGGTACTCTTTGGTCGTGCGTGCTCTTTGGTGGCTTTACCCTATCTGTAAAATAGCAGTGAAATGTTTACAGTATGATAGTGACCAAAATCGTCAAGTCGGATTGAAATATTGTTATAAAAGTATGTCTGGCACGTTTCTAGAATTTAAAAAAATTCTTATAAGAAAAATGAGATAACTAACATCTAACGGGCTTAAAAGTGAAATGACGACATTGGATTTAGTGGCAGTAGCAAAATCACATTCGTAACTAGTTGAAAATAGACGAAGCAAGAACAAGTCGACAACGAGACATCGAAAAAGTAAAATGATCATGATTGACATGTAATCAAAAACTGGAGCACAACAGTTACTGGGATTGTACAACTGTTTTTGTCATTCGGATGTTTTTACTCGGTATTCGCCAGTTGTACAACATTCCAATACTCTTTTTGTGCCATTTCGTTTATTCGGAACAAATTTCGCGCAGCCCGTTGCGGCGTTGAGGTCGTTTAGTGTGGCGCGCACCTTTTTTTGGGCCCAGAAATTTTGACGTTTACGACAGCGATCAATCATCTATCTTGGCGCCAAATTATTGTTATTGGACCATGGTGGGTTAGGTTGTTGACTTTAACAACAGTGCTTTTGTTATTGTCTATTATCATGGGATATTATAGTCCGACTGGTTCGTACTCGGTCTCCTGATTGGTGACAGACGTTGATACATGTAGATTTGTGCGATTGAGGTGTGCTGGTATATTGAGGACGTTTCTTGAGAAAAGTCTGGACGGTGTCGAAGAGTGGAGATTATTATTTTATCATAAATGTTTTTTTTGCATAACATCACTAATAACTGCGTTAAGTAGGATGATAAGAGTGGCACATAATTTTTATTAGAGTCTAATATCTTTATTGACAATCCGAACCGATAGATATACAAATTTTTTTTAGTAATTTGATCAGATAAACAACTTAGGCATTATTTTTATGACTTGTCGAAAGAAAAAATAGGTGAAAAGTGTTCAAGTTAATGTCCAGGTCCATTGAATAACATAATAGCGATCACGGAGAATCGTTTACGGGCATAATAATCATTAAAATGTATTTCCATTTTATTCGGGCCCTAAATCGGACCTCTCCGATTATGATCTCTATATTTTTGGGGCTCCTTTGGAGATCAGTTGTAACCGTTATAAATACGTATTGGAAAAATGTACGAGAGCCACTTGAATTTGATTTCTTTATCTAACTATATAAATAAGCTTATGTAACCTTACATCTTGTAAAAGTGGGCACACTCACTATGTTATTAATGAAGAAGTTTGTCTCGGGCACTTTTAAAAATAAAAACTAATGTCAATTTACACTAACAACCTATAATTTTTAGGTAGTCTTTACTAACAAGAAAGCTGTCACCTAATATGGATCAGGGGTATATAAACTTAAGGATCGTTGGTAAAAATGGTGAAATTTTAGGAGGTGCTTATTCCATAAATAGTCTTCACGTTCTTATAACACATTACTGGCAAAAGATAGTTGTTGTACTGAACCATACAAAACTATGATTGTACAGAACCTTTGTTAAGGTAGACGTCTTTCTTATTTAAAATACATCATCATTTTTTTATACAGAGAATCATATTCGGATATGGGGAATGAAAATAAAAGCAAGAAAATGTTTTGTAACGTGTAATTTTGGTAAATAGCTATTCGATACGTATCAAATCGTTTTGGGAACTGAATACGGTTATATTTCAAAAAATTATACGTATTCAATGTACAAATTTCGATTGTGTTTTTTTGTCTTATGTATCGACGGCATTGGTGGGTTTCGTAAATACAAGTTAATTTATGCGTGAATTTGTAACAAGCAACATATTTATTGCACCAGTCTTAGGTTGAATAATTCTAATTTCGTTCATATTTTCATTGTTATTACGATTGTACTTATGAATTCTGCTTAGAAAAGTGTGAAATGGATCTTCACCATCATCAACCTCATCAGCCTACACATGAAATGGATCTTGTCACAAATTAACAATAATGCATCGTCAGCATCTCGAATTGAAACAATCAAAGATTTTTCACTCATTGGTTATTCTATACAATTCAATACATTTATTTATTGCTTTTCCACAATGTGATATCAAGGTCTTAAATATTAAAATTTGTTTGTTGTGAACCCTGGCGGGCACACTAGATTTGGAGGTAGGAGGACGTATGATTATATATATTTTGTAAATATTTAAGTACTATCTCTTATTAAACTGTTTTTTTTAGATATTGCTTTTAAAACATCAAATTAGAGTAGATTTTTTTAATGGCTTGTTGTGATTCGCACATTCGAGTAGCCAATATCGAAATTGAGGAATACTGCAGAATATAATAATCATATCGTGATTATAGATATTAAAAAATATCTATATAATATTCAAACCAGGGTTTGAGTTTGAGTCAAGAAGTGGTGAGCCTTACTTAAAACTACACATGGACTTCTCTTAAAAGAAATTTAAAAGTGACATTGCGCCGATTTGTTTTCACTTGTACACTAACACTTAAACTTAACGTTTATTAGTCTACCGTAATTTCATGTTAATATTCGACACCTTTGTCTTGTCAAGAAACCCGAGGTTTTTTTGTTATTGTTCAATTTTGAATTGTATTTGTAACTAGTAAGTAAGTAAGTCATAATTCTTTATTTTTTCTTCATTTTCTCTATAAACTAAAACTTACATCATAAGATACAAAAACAATGTTTTGTTACTTATAAAGATCGTGAGAGACTGGTGCCTTAGCTAAGCTGTCTCACAAGCACCAGCGCTCTCTCCTCAAGATGTTGTCGACAATTGTTTTAAATACAACTTCTTAACATGAAGACAGTGAGGAACAAAATAAATGCCTAGAAAACCATTGCCACATAATGACAAATTACAAAATATGTGACAGAGTTTTTCAATTGCTACTGAGCGTGCTGTATTTGAGCGTCGACGTAGGTATTCCGTCATACAACTTTTTCATTGCATTGTAAAGTTTCCAAACACACACACACGCACACTAATTATGCCGCATGCTGGTAAAAAGTGCACACTCGCAGGGGCGAGGCCACTCCCACGGCACGCCTGCTCATTTTAAATTGTAATTACAATTTATTATTGTCTCTGTGCCGCCTTCGACGTCTGCCGCCATTTTATCGATCAGACTGGTGTTAGACATTTTGAATGCGATTCGTGTTGGATTCTTTAGAGCAGAGGGAACTGAATGTTTGGGAGGAATTAAGTATGTCTGATTTAAATAATTTTTGTTACCAATTTTCATAACTTTTTGCCAAAATATTTTTGGAGAAGTTTTGAATTCCATACATGACATATATCAATCAATTTTGATGACTGTAAATTGTTATTTTTTGTATAAACATCATTGCATTAAATATAAATGTCTGTGGTTTGTTGGTTGGATTTTTGACTGGAACCAAAACTCACTTCTTACAAATAAACAAAGAATAAGCTTCGAATAGACATTTCCGTGTTTTGTCTCTTTTACTCTAATATGAAATGACGTTTACGTGACAGGAACAAAACACGGAATAAAGTAAAACATAAGATGTGTAGAATTGGATATAGATTTCTAAAGTCACAGTAGATAAAAATATTTATGAATTTTTTATTTCGAAGAAATGTGTCCGCCACGTTAATTGCTTTGATTAGAAGGTAACTCCCAAATAATTAAAAATTAAATGTTTTCAAATATTTATTTAATTACTTCGTAATACCAATCACTAAACATAATATCCAAAACACTGACTTACTTCGCATTAATATCTTTTTAATACTTCTGTAGATACATCGTTACCATTTTTGTACTCTATTTTCCCTTGTTATACTGTTTCAAATAGATACTTTGCTGTGGTTTATTTTAACTTATTTTAACCAAGTAAACAGACGAAAAACCACTGACTGCTTAAAATTTTCATTGATTTCGAAAACTAGAATATGTAATAGCTATAACCAGTTTGTTTATAATGTTGGTATAATAATGTTTAAAAAAATATTTATGTTTTAAGTTATCGTCAAATTTAAGCAGTTAGCCCTACCTATTCCGATGTTGGTAATAAGTCATAGCATTGTGCGTGATCAGCTTAAAGTTAAGTTAGAAGTTGCATGTCTTCTGATCCCCTCGCCGGCAAGTCCGCAGCAATTCAACTTAAAACAGTACTACACCCAACTGCTACTAACTGAGACGAGCCAAGGAGTTATTCCCTATTACAGTCGGAAACACACTGGGAAAAACAAGATATAAAACAATGAAATGATTATACTTACCTGTCGTCCAGAATCGTTGGTCCAGCTGTTTCGATGGTCAGGACTTCTCCTATTCCAAGTACACACGTCTGCACATCAGACTACCACAAACTGTCAAATAGACTTTGAACTTAATGTCTTAGGCATATGGTTGAAAATGTATTGAAGAAATTTTACAGTTTTAGGTTGGATGATGAAGGTACGGATGTCAATATTAATATTCAAATTCCAAATGAGGCGTTTTTGATGCATTAATACTTTTTATAAGATATGTATAATATTTACTAGTTTAGGAATAACTAGTGACCCTTATTCTGATTCCTGTGATCCCGAAAGAATTTCTGAAAGTTTTGTCTTATCTCATACCTACATCATGAGTGGTTCTATAATAGTTTCAGCGGTTAAGTCTGTGCGATGTTTCTCATTCTTCGGTCAGTCATCAAAACTTTTCTTTTTATATGTATAGAATTAAACATTGTTATTAGAATAAATATTGCATTGCCGTACGTTGCATTGCGTACAGTTTTGACAAATACGGGAAGTAAAGGATGTTAACTACATTTACAGTCACGAGTATTAACAATAAACAAATGTGTCTAACTCTTAATACAATGGAATAAGAGTCAAAACTAGTAAAAAGTGCACCCATGTTAACACTAATAATCGTGACTAATACTAATACTAGACTAATAGGTAATCGTGAATGTACAACGTCACTTACTTTATTGTGATGCTTTTTTAAACAAGCTGGTGTCTAGCCTAGTGTGTCACTTGCCTAACGCTAAATCCAATTGGATTTGTAAGTATCACGAGGTCTCGAGCTTAAAAGCGAAGTCAGTGCGAGAGGTGCCCTTCCTAATGCGAATTTGCCGAGTTGACGGTCTCCGCCATCGGTTTTAATCAGCGTCTTGTCAAGCGGAAACTAAATCTTATTGTTTATGATTATGGTTTTAACTTGTTGCCGCTCTGTTTTATGTTGTTGAAGAGGCAGCTTATTGAGATGGATGGATGTACGAGTAATCATAAATAGTAATCCTAAGTGTGTCTATTGAATAATTATTTTTTAATTCATATAAAAATATGGTTTGAAATATATATTTCTAACTAGGAAAATTACAACGGTTAACTAATTATTGAAATGACATCTAAATACAATAATATGAACTAATTTGTAACTAGCGAAAAGAACAACGACTAACAAATTATTGCAATGACATTTAAATACAATACTATGAATCAACGTGGAAACGTTTGGCCTTTTTCTTACCTGATGGTAAGTGAGGATAATGTCGAAGATTTGGACCTGGAAACTTGGAATCACCAGCCAACGGGTCACTTATTTAAAAGACACGTAAAATTAACACTATATGCATCCCTGCTGTGAATCGATCCACGAAACTTCTGGGTCTAAGACCAGAGCTCCAGAGAGCCTACCACTACACCACCGGAGAAAACTGCAATATTACCAAGTAAGTGAAGAATTAACAGATTATCCACTCAAAACATAGCAAGGGCAACTCCCAATTACAATAAGCGAAGACTTTCAATAAACCATTAACGTTGGAAGGAAGAGTGAAATAAGCATTTTGAATTCAAATGCAATGCAAATTGCTCCGCGGACCCCTTCCGTAAGAAGGGTTAAGATGTTTTCATAACTGAGTGTCGTTGTGGCTCGGCGATTGTTCACGATGTACTTTATGTAACGCCTAATAGAAATGAATAAAGATTTCAGTGGACATTCGACAGCTGGCTATTAGCAAGGGAAATTGAATGCAAGCCCGCTTGGGGACTAAATGGAGTTGTATTAAGAACTTGTAACGTTAGAGTTGGAGATGTTGTTTCATTTTAAATAGGTTCGCATTTGGTTCTTGTCTCACCTGGTGATAATGTTGCCTACGGTGGAACATGCTTATCTAAGAATTACCTTTTCACTCTAACCTTGAGGAGGCCCAAGTTATAACTGCAGGAAACGCATCAACAGGCAAAGAGTTCCACTCCCTAGCTGTTCGCATTATACAAGATTCAGTAAAGACTATGTGCGGATGGTAGGTAAGGGTGGTATCAAACACGTAAGGGTGGTATGATAACCGGTGTCTAATGTCCTGATGTTGAACGAGAGCTGGTGGGAACTATTCGTGCAGTTCCTGCGCTCTGCCTCTCTTTTGTTTTTTAAAAAGGTTCAATTTTGGGTTGGCGGATGAATGTTCAGGTAGTTACCCAAATATTATCTAAATGTTCAATTTACTGTCTCTATTTTCTAGTGTGCTAAGATCTGAATCTAATATTCCTGAGGATCCAGATCCAGGCCCTTCCCTATGAATTATCGTTGCTCATGGGAAGATAGTACCATAACCTACCAGCTGACTCGATGCTAGTTGGTGAGTTTTATCAATTGCTATCTTTGGAGAACTAACGGGACCAACAACTTAACGTGCCTATAAAATGCAATAAAATTATTTATTAGTATTTTTGTATGCTATGGTTTCCAGCAAAGTAACAAGTGATACCATTAATTAAATTAAATTAAATTAATTAGGTAAGGAGTTCGATATATTGCAATTTGGACACTAATCCAATGACTCGGCATTACTAAAGTTGCATGACATGATGGTAGATAATAATAGAACAACAACAAAAAATGTCAACACATATTCTGTGGGTCAATAAATAAAAAATAAAAATTAATGCGCTCATAAAATATAGAAGTTACAGGAAAAAGATAAGAACGTCTATTTATTACATAACGGCCACTATTTTTCTGACTGCCAAATGCCAATACATATTGATTGGATGTAATAATTTGCCCTAAGGCGACGTATTCTGCAAAGGAATTATTATGCAATTGACCTATTCAGTTTTTAATTGAATTATGCTAACATATTGTATTGTAGAGTTATATGTCTGCGTCACGGTAGCTACCTATTACTACATTGTAGAAAAAGCACCAGTCAGCGAGGGCTCTATGTCTTAACGTTACATACGACGTGTATCAGAAAGGTGTGGTCAAAATAAAAAAATCCAAAGTGTATCCAATCTAGATTTTGTATGTATTGTTACTGATACATAATTATTAACTTTAATTTGTCATGAAATTTTAAATTAATTCTTTATATTAGTGAAGTCATGCACGTCAGGCGCGCATAAGTAAGCAGCAGTGATATGTAAGAACACAGAGCTTACTAAACCACTAGGGCTGTAACTTGTTAATTTTGACGTCACAATAGAACTAATTAATTAAAAATTGCATAACAGGATAAAGTCAATAATTATGCTTTAGTGACTCTGCATACAAGATCTAGATCGGATAAACTTTAGCCCCCTTATTCATAAAAACTATTTAAGCATAATTTAGTTAATCATTGTTTTGTCTCTTTTTCTCAAATTCAAAATGACGTTTGTGTGACGTTGACAAAACAATATTTAACTAAATAATGCATAAATAGTTTTTATGAATAAGGATGAATAATAATCTTTTAATATTGACCACACCTTTCTGTCACACGTTGTATATGTCTTATGCCGCATTTGTAAAAGTGGTAAACGTAATAATTTAAAAAAAATGTGAAATAGAGATGAGGCAGATGGAGCCTGGTGCCCGAATAGGAAAAAGAATTACGGATAGGAGTTCAGGACAGTTTTCAAATACCTGATGCTGTAAAAGTAAAGGAGGAGAGAAATGCCATGCACAGTTTCTTGCTGGATCTGCTCATTGTAAGGTTTTCCGCCCTGTAGACTTACGGACTGAGATGGCGTAATGACATTCATAAGAGCTTTATTAATAATGTTCAAATAATTTTTAACGCAAATTTTGTTGCGATAGCTCAATTGGAAGAGCACCTGACCCGGAATGTTAGAAGGGTGCAGATTCAAATCCTGCTCGTGGATTTTTTTCAACATTTGAGCTTTATTATTGTTGTAGTCTGAATTATATAAAATATTTTATATTTCAAATTTAGAAAACGTTTACTTTATTTATGGTATCTTAATCATATTCATTATAAAAATAACTGTAACATAAAATGAACTCTATATTTTCTAAATTAAATTTCGTTCGTAATAAAATTGTATAAAACTTATAAATAGTTATTAATAAAACTATGTGTTGATTCAATTATAAACGTTAATAATTGCAACGTACGTAACACAAGACAATATTGGTAGGTAGGTAATAAAATAAAGCTCGCACCACACGTACGACAAGACAATAAACACGGCGATAGATCAACGACAACGCAGCACCAAGTTATTTAATTATCGTAACGAAAAACTAATCCATGTCGCAGCGCAGAGCGAAAATTACGCCCGCACGCCAGGCAGGTGCGTGCGTCTGCGTGCGTCTGCGGGCGTCTGCGTGCGCGTTCACAGGGGGATGTGTTTCTCATTTTGCTATATTAATTTTGAAATTACGTGTTTCATATTTTGTGTGTTGAATTCAGTTATTTTACTTTTTTTAGTTAATAATATATATATAATAATAGATTTATGTGCACAATATGTTTTCTGTGATGTAATCAAATCCCGTATTACAGTCACAGTTGCTATATTGACTCCTGCTGCTGCGCAAAGACGAGAGGCCCTTATTTCGTCCACAGATCACGAGCTTGTGGCTTGTTCATTAACAGCTGAAATTAATAACCTATCTCTGGTAAGAGATAGGCCTATCTTAGTTTAGTTACCTAGCAACCGCTGTTATTTTCCGATAAATAACAGAAATAACTAAGCAACAAATCTCTAGTAGGCCTATCTCTTGCTGAGGATAGGTTATTAATTTCGGCTGTTAATCACCCTCATAATATTTAAAATCGTCATCACCCTTAAGTCATCCCTTTTCAAGCTCTATATTTGAGTTGTGTTTGAAAGTATGATTCAAGTTTTGATTATAAATATGCATGAATTATTTGTTATTGTTTTTTTTCAATAGGACTACCAACAAGACATTCATTATCGACTACCGTTTATTTACTGTTACATTACAACACTCAATAGGCTTGTTTGCTATTAGCTGTAAAGTGAAATTGCCAAGGTTTTTGATCAATAATGTACTAGAGAAAGGATCCGAAACAAAAATGCATCTCGACAGTGGTCCTGTTTTCTCATATCTATACATTTAAATTTCGAATAACAAAATCTGAAAACACATTGGAAAGCATCAACAACTTCAGCATACTGTGTACCTTAAATCTTAAACATAAAGATTATTATTTAATTGGTTGCAAAATATTTATAAATAATATTTACTGTCATCGCCACAAACGTCATTGTGGCTCCGTGGACCCAAAGTCGCGTACCGTATTTCAAGTGCTCATCGCGAATCTATTACATAATTGATAGGCCAAGGTGCAAAAATTAAATATTGGTTTTTTTTGTATTCTTTTGAATGTTTGTAAATCATCTGCTTGCCTTAATGAACAATAAATAAATAAACTTAGAACTAAATGAATTTGAGAAAATGAGAAAATTTGACACTCATCAACATCAACATGATGACGTAGGTACTGTACCGTGCTTCAATAGAGACTACAGGCGGTAAGGATCTGTCTCGCGACAATACTGACTTTTAATGAACAATAAGTATTTAAAAATAAAAGCATTATTTTTTTTAGTTCTAAACGATTCCAGAAAATGAGAACACTCCGTATAGGGCCATGCTTCAATAGAGACTACGGGCGGCAAGGAGCTGTCTCGCGACAATATTTATGCGCACAATATTAACTCCCAGTGACTATACACGCTACAACTACCCGCGACGAAAATTAATATGCTCGCCTGAAGTTTCACTGTCGCCGACATTGATACCATTAAGATATTATGGCATTTATGCCTAATTTTTCAATCCTCAGATAAGTTTTATCCAGCGAATCACATTGTCAATTTGACATATTTTCTAAAGAGAATCTGTCATTTTATCAAAATTATTCAATGAATAAATTTTAACATTTTTTTATCAGACATATAAGTTTTTTTTATCGTCTATTTAATCGTCAGTTAAAGTTTATGCATTGAAAAATTTGACATAATGACAGATTCTCTTTAGAAAATATGTCACAATGACAATCTTATTCTTTTTTTTTATAGCTTTGCACAAACATTTAGCCAATGAAAAAGTCTTACAATACTTAAATAAACAATATTTCTTTCATGTATGATGATGATGAATGATAATAGAAATGCGAAGTGAGAAATGATATACCCCCCAACCCCTCGAGTATCTCAGTAAAGATGTGGGGCTTTACTAAGTCCTCGGGCGGACTTCTTGAGAGAATTTGAAAAGTAACGTTGCACTGTTTTGTTTCATTTGCCACTCATGCACACTCAGGAACACTTAACGATTAATAATCCACCATTATCATAACACAAATTTTAGAAAATAAAACAAAACCGCAGACATGACTTCACTTTCCCGCCAAGAAGTCATCTTATTCTTTAGATACGACTTATCTGAGGATTGAAAAATCGGGCCTATATTGATGAGCAACATTTTTTTTCTTATAATAATAAAAATTGCAGGTCAGCAACTAGTTTTAGTTTTAGTCTAGTAACAATGGAATACAGACCGCCTGCTTCCTAGCTGTCAATAAAATTTCAATAAAATCTATGTCATTTTTTGGCGACGAAGACTGTGTCGAAGACTGGACTTAAAGTGTTGAACACTGGTGCCACTACCCTAATTATAATTATAAATATTAGATATTTATAAAAACAGTGAAAAAATTAAATATATTCTCGACCCAGCCAGGAATCGAACCTGGGTCTTCCGCATTCCGAGCGGCTGCACTGATCATTATGCTACCGGAAAGGCTGATGTAAGCACTGAATTTTTACACTGCAGACCCAGGTTCGATTCCTGGCTGGGTCGGGTAGGCATTTAATTTTTTCACTGTTTTTATAAATATTTAATTCAGCTTCAGTTCAGAAAATTAGCACTTAAAAATAAAAAGTAAAATAAATATTAGAGTTATATTATGCAACTTTATTTCGGGCGTTTTTGATATAAAAGTATTTTATTAAAAGTTCAGTAGCGGGATTTGCATCAACATCTTGTGATCGAGTTTGTCAGGTGTGGGTTCAAATACCGCTCGTGAACATTTTTTTTGTTTGTTTTGTTTTTAAATTAGTTTCAACACTTAATTTTGTTTTGAAGTACTTTTGGTTGTATTTGTGTTATATAAGTCTACCTCAGTCATAAATAACACAACGAACACTACACATTTAAATAAAACAACTTTTACGGATCTACTCGCGTTTATTTTACACATAGATTAAGATAATTTTAAACGGAACGCACCCGATGATAATGGAATGAGGATAAGTAAGTTACTTATTAATTATGAGACGATCAACACTTCCGTCTCCCTGTGGTTACAGACCCTAAAAAGTAATCGAAACGTCAGGATCAATACGTAAAATAAACGCGAGTAGATCCGTTGTTGTAGTAGAAAAGTTGTTTTATTTAAATAAGACAAATAGAAAATAAATATAATAAACAAATATAAATAATGTCGAGTTTGCGTACCTGATGATGTCAAAAATACAAAAACCCTAGTGTGTTTATTGTAAAATGTTAATGAAAATAGCACTTGAAAAAGACTATTTGCCTCAGATGGGATTCGAACTGCGACTGCTCTTTCAAATGACTTACCGACACACTTTGGTTTCTCTGTCTAAATTTTCTATTGCTTATTTCATACGTCATTATTTTTTTTTAGCTTTGATTATATGACTTGTTTAAATCAATCAATCCAGGGCAGTTTTTCAGTTTTTATGTACGTTCAGCAACGAAAGTCGCGAAACACTTACCGTGTTATTCATACATATTAAGATACATTAGTACCGTGTCATAATAACATCGTTAGTGGTTGAAAAGCGCCTGTTCGATTAATTACATGCTTTGACAAAGTACTAAAGTATTCACCAACTTTTGTTGCTATCTATACCTATCACATTTTGAACATATGGAAGAAACATTATCAGTCGTTTTTTTTTGCTGTATTTCGATCTAAATAGAAATGTGCTACAGTTCGCTGGTTCGTTTTTTTCTTGTTTATTACAAAAGCTGTGACAAAAGTTAAAAATAGTTTTCGTGCGACCGAGTTAAAAGTATTCACTAACTTCAAGATTACTAACAGTATCCGATATGGTCTAGTGGCTAGGATACCTGGCTCTCACCCAGGAGGCTCGGGTTCGATTCCCGGTATCGGAAATATTATTTTGACGGTTTTTATATTTTTTATTTAATAAAAATTTTGCTCTGATTTTTTTTATTCGATATAGA
Source organism: Eudonia mercurella (assembly GCA_963082485.1). Taxonomy (NCBI): domain Eukaryota; kingdom Metazoa; phylum Arthropoda; class Insecta; order Lepidoptera; family Crambidae; genus Eudonia; species Eudonia mercurella. The sequence continues at coordinate 12,378,105 of OY720032.1, read as the reverse complement.
TTTTATCAAAATATTTTTCTAACAAGATAACACAATGTATTTATGCTTAAGTAAATTTTATAAAAACGTGATCTTTTGAAGATTGCGTGGATAATTAATTACGCATCTATCATATATGTTTTGATTGTAAATACAGTCCATGTTTTGTCATAAGGAGGCGCAGCATCAATGCGTTCGTTTTCGTTAACATGATCGAATGTCAAATATAAGTCGCACTTTGCGCCCAGTGGTCTAAGTGGTCACTTGCGGTTAGCTGAATTCACGTTCTGTGGAAAGACCACCTGTGTTTATTGTTCCTATTCCTACCAACGGGTACTGTTACTATTTACTTGTAATGTCTTGTAAATACATATAATAGACATTACATTTAAATGATTACAGAAACTATGGTTACACACAGACATTTTTTATTTAGATTCGTAATAAAGTAAGCCCATCGTGATAACCCTTCGTCTATGAAGTATGGAACGTAATCTTTTTATTTAAAAAACCACACGTTCTATTACGAATCGTGGACTGAAGTATTTTGAAACTAGAACTCAGCGATGGTTAAGAGGGGGTATAAAGGTAAATCACCAATCGTAGATTTGATTTTAACACTAGAAGATAAACCACGATTTACCCGAAAAAAATATCATAGATACTACAGCATACTTGAAAGGGACTGGCTTAAGCGAAAACATAATATATTAAAATTTTATCGATAAAATAAAATCACAAACTTACGTCTACTTTTCAACTAGAATCAATTTATTTTCAATTTGACGCATATTACTGAGCCAATATTTTAACACATAATATCAAATTATATTACCGAGCGACTGTATTAGCGATTTGAAAAAAAAATGTATATTTTACGAGTAAATAAACTAAAACTAATTCGGCGCTTACGACATTCTTATTCCGTGCAGAACGCTCCAGTCTGTCGCACCTGACCCGAGGTAACAGGCATGTTTTGTTTCATCGATTAGTCGCGATCACTCTGTTGAGACGAGAGGACTGTGTTTCTGTGCTCAGGGCGCCGAGAAAATATTTCGTTAAAATAAGATATTATTATCATAATAATGTTATTATTTCTTTTCATTGGTGATGAGTAGTCTCACCTTGAAATATCGACCCTTACGCATTAACTTTAGAGCTCACTATACAATGTATTAGAAGCGCTGAAGCAATGACGGCGACGCGGGTACCGGGTATAGTATATGCAAAACAGAACGATGCTTTTGACCACTCGTATTGGTGGCAGTATGTATAGTAATTTTTTTTCACAGTACATACATAATTAAGTTGAATTAGCTATTCTGGAAGTATTGTATCATACTTCGTATATTACCGTACAAACTTGTGATTTACAATTATTTTGTATTTCAGAACTGCTGCAGCTCGTAAATGTCGTAATATCTCACAAGCCGATGAATGCTATCCGGTCAAACTCGTACGCAAAAATCTCTCATCAACTCTGTTAGTTCGTTACAGTTGTTTAATTTAAAGCTATTCGTATATTTATTTTTATAAAAACCATAGAATGTAAACATAATATTGATTTTTTTATATGTTAACACATGAAAAGTCTGTCATTGCTGACTGTACAATCCAGCTCGAAGATCTCGTAGATCTCGAAGAGCTCGCAGATGAAATGCCTCGCGATACCTGAAAAATGAATGTAAAAGCTTATTTCTATAAAAATGAACTTGAATTTGGTCCAGAATTATCTTTTCAAATATTTTACTAAATGTGGGTAGCACAGAAATTGGTCTAAAGTTAGTGGGGTCAGATGTGCTACCTGATTTGTATAATGGAATTACTTTACTGTGCTTCATTAGGTCAGGAAAAACACCACAGTCAATACATTCGTTAATTATGCAAGTTAAAACTGGAGCTATTGTCTCAATAACGGATTTAGTGACGTCAACGGAATTACCCCACAAATCAGCAGTCTTTTTTTTAATTAAGAGTGTTAAAAGTTTTAATTATATCTCTAAAATCAATTTTTTGAAAACTAAAATGGTTTTCACTAGGTTTGACATTTTCCTTTAGAACCGTTTCAGCTACAGTGGGGGACGAGTCCAAAGTCTTTGTAGTTGAAACTGGAATATCAGTAAAAAACTTCTCAAATGCCGCAGCAACATCAGCATCAGAAGTTAAGATTTGATTTTCGAAGCTCAATTTGTACTCATTGTTACGACTTTTGACATTTCCAGTTTCACTATTTATAATATTCCATGTCATTTTTATTTTGTTATCACTTAGCTTAATCTTTGAACTCAGGAATTTTGCCTTTGCTAATCGACATACTGTTTTAAATAACTTAGAATATTTTTTGACATACAATTTGAAATCTTCACTGGTGTTATAGTTGCGTTCATCATATAGCTCATAAAGTCGCTTTCTACTTTTGTGGATACCAATTGTAACCCATTCACTAAAAGTAACAGTACCACTAACCGAGATCATCTTTGGAATAAAAGTTTTATTAAATTCTAAACAATATTTATAAAAGAAATCATTATAAAATTTATTTGGGTTATCATTATATTCTACATAACATATATTATCATAGAGATTGTTTTGAAGCGTTCCAGACGACCTGCAGTTTTTGGTACAACAGTGATAATCTGTTTCTTCACTTGCTGACACTGATGTGGAAGGCTGACCATTTGGCCACAATGATCAGAGTCTAGTTTATTAATAATGAGTTTAGACAGAGGTACTAGATCAGTGTATATATTATCGATACAAGTGGCCGAAGTGGCAGTTATTCTAGTCGGCTCCAAAAATAAATTATTCAAATTATATGATTGAAATAAATTTTTAATTTTGATAGAACCTGTAGACTTTTCTAACAAATTAATATTAAAATCACCGCAAACAACTATCTTTTTACCTACATTGCGGATTTTATATAATGCTTCATCCATTACTTTTTCAAAATAATCATACAATGCTGACGGAGGCCTGTATACACTTAATACAACAAGTCGCTCCAGCTCCACACAAGCTATTTCTATTGTTTGCTCAACCGAGAGGCTCATTATGTCTTTTCTTTCCTTTAATTTTAACTTCTTATCAACTATAATTAAGGAGCCACCATAAATTGAATTTACTCGACTGAACGAACTACCTACCAAATGATTATTAAAATTGAACATGAACTGATGATCTTTAAGCCAGTGTTCAGTAATACACAGAATATCAACTTTATTATCGTTCATGAACAATGCAATCTCTGGATCTTTGCCCATCATTCCTTGAATGTTCTGGTGAACCATACTGATTGACTGAACATTTTTAATAATTGTAGGTTGAGACGGGCTTTTCTTAGAATTAATTACACATTTATTTAAAATATTACCAAACATTTTGCAAGAGAATTCCTCTTTTGTCTTATGATTTAATTTAAAATCGTCATTAAAGAAAAGCTTTGTAAAAAAGCTTATTATAAAGTGTCTGATTACATTCAAGACAAAACAGCATGGGTTAAAAATGCTTCAATCACCCCAACAGGTATTTCTAATTTAAAATATTGTTAAGTAATTTTAAACTTGTATAACTTGATAACGGCATATAATTTTGTAAATGTCGTTACTTATATTAAAACTGTAGAGTTTCTTGCGCCCATTCTTCTCCACAACTAAAAAATAGACGTCCTGAATGGGTAGTAGGTGAAAAAAATGTTTGGACGATTCAAAAGTACTTTTCTAAAGTTTATTTGAATACAAAATATTTGACACTTTGACTTTGACTTTGATTACAGAAAGTCTGTTTATCTTAAGTGTAAACAATATTTTAGTTATTTTTACCATTAAAAAAACAATAAAATTTTTCATTAAATTTCAATAGTAAGGTCCTATAAAGATTGTTACATTTTAAGACAAGTTAGAATGAACAGACCTTAAATACATAATTTAATGCAAAAATGTTTTTAACTTACCTTCTTTCTGTCTGTTCTTTGCAGTACAGGTACAAGCCAGGGAACGAATTCTGAAAAAAAAATGTAAACCTATGAATCTATGTAAATAAAGCGATATTTTTGTAATAAAATTAGACTTCTTTTTTTTACATTGTCGACACTCTTTGAAGAAGAGATATAACAGTAAGAGCACTTACACACGAGCAGCACTTTGGTATCAATAGAGGTAACTGTAGCGTCGGATGGTAGGCCTTTGACCTTTAACGTGTCGACAGCAACCGCTGACTGTTGCAGTTACTTCTGTCGATAGCAAAGTGCGACTGGAAGGGATAATATAATCTACATGATACAAAAAATAATCTACATAATACAAAAATGCTTAAAGATTTCATGGCACCTACGCCTTTATAAAATAAAACAATATTAAATATTTAAAGTAGCAATATATAATAAAAATATATGATATCATTACTTACCTTTGCGTATTATTTACCACCAGCAAAGAGTATTTTAGTGTTTCGAAGTACAGCTAGGTGATCCGACTCGCACTTAGCCGGTTTTTATCTGATTATTTTAGGTATACTGTGCGCGATCGCACTAAACACGAGTACACACGAGGGAGCGACCTGCCAATCTGTTGCGTTGGCCGCCACGCCGTACGCACGGACGAAAGCGGGGCGTGAAAGGGGCGCGGGTGGAATCTGTTTTTTTTCTAGGTTTATACGCCCTCTTAACGCCTCTGTGGTCTTGCGGTTGAAACCACCGGTCTCAGACTTCTTGCGTTCAATTCCCGGTTCGGTTTGGTTGGTGGTAGTGCTCGTTTGTCCTCCTGGCTAATTACCACCATCTTATCTAAATATGTCGCCATAACAATAATGTTTGTGCATTGTTGTGTTCCGGCAGCTAGAGATAAGATAGCCAGTGCCTCAGTAGTTGAGGATCTCGGGAAAAATGCGCTCCCACCATTGGCCTTGTGAGATGGGGACACTGTGCTTACCCATATAAAAAAAACGATAAGAAGTACAACATTAGCTTGCACCGTTCCACGTTTCAAGTACTTCTGTTAGCGCTGGCGCGGCTGCAAATCATGCAGAGAACCTCAAACGGCGAAAGTATGAGAATCTGAATGGGGATCTCATTTTTGTACCATTTGGGGTAGAGACATTAGGTCCATGGGGCCCGGGTGCTCACAAACTTTTTAAAGATATTTCTATAAAATTAGTAGAAACCACCCGGGACCCCAGAGCTAGCAGCTACTTGGGCCAGCGTATAAGCATTGCTATCCAACGTGGCAATGCTGCTAGCTTTTTTAATTTATAGTTAGTAGTATAGTTTATAGTTTTTTATAAGTTTAATTTTAAGTAGTTTATTTATTACCTTGTTATTATTTAATTTTTAATAAACTAATATTATTGAAACGATATTTTTTCTTATTTACATATACTCGTATATTTAACAAAAAAAACATATCCACCCTCACGTGTAGGCAACCAAACTCATTTACAACTTAAACCAACCGAAGGAGTCTATAACGAACATATTTGCGGAATGCCGTCAGCGCGGTCATTCGCCAGACCATCAGTCCGAAATCAGAAAGGGCGCGTACCGCGTCACCGCCCGGCCCCGGGCCAAATATAAAAATCATTCATATGGACAAAATAAAATTGCATCCCGAACAACCCGGTCGAAAATCTATTAGCAATAAATATGAAGTTTTCCGATTTCACAGGATTTAAAACGGCTATCGAACCCGATATAAAATCGGGGGTGTCCTTATGACTTTTCTGCTTTATGGAACTGTAGTTTTATTGGTTAAGTAGATAGCTATCGTCACGTTCCGCGGAGTATGAATGGTGTTTACTCGATTGTGTCTTCCGTGTTTAATTTTTAAGATTCTGTAGCGGAATTGGGAGATGATCAGGTTGGATGTGATAAAATGTGTTTCATCACCACATTAGACTACTAAACTCATTTCTAACACAAGCATATTTAGCGTACTGGAGATCCCTGTAGAACCTGGAGAAATCGGATGATAACTTTCATTTTTTTTATAAGATGGTGGTAGCTAGCTAGGCGGACCAACAAGCCTTACCATCAACCAAACCGCGCATGTACACCTGGGAATCGAACCCAAGACCTCTGGTTCTGAGACCGGTGGTAACCACTAGACCACAGAGACGGTAATAGGTATGTTTATAAAAATGCTTTTAGAAATTTAAATACTTGAGGTGTTCAATCAAGACTTAATAAGTACTTATAGCTATCTATGTTTTAAGGCTTAATTTTACTTTTGAGATCTTGGACGCTGGCAAAACACTCATATTTCGCAGCATAATGACATTACTACGCTTTTGCTTTAAGAATATTTTCATTATCTTTGTGATCTTTGTAGTAACTAACATTAAAAGTCTTCCTCTTCAATAAGGCTCCTTTTCGTATCGAGTAATAAACCACGGGATCAGCAGTTTTATCAACCATCGATTCAGCTTTTTTAAAACGTACATAATCGTCTAAGTTTATAGCCGACTAAGGGACAAGAAATCCAAAGTGCTCACACATCAGGCAATCGGCAAGTGTCCATCCCCGATGGACCATCTGACTCACTGGTGTTATCTACTTCACCTAGGATGCCTACTTTAATTAATGCTAAAAGAAGCGTCGGGGTCACAATGGCGAGTATACTCAAAATCACTAATTTTGTTCTAAAGGTGCTGGGAATCGAACCCAAGACGCCTGGGTCTGATTTTCGCATATCTTTAGGTATATCGTTGGGAATCTTGTACAATTCTTAATTATTAAAATAAACATTTTGCGATGGTCTAATTTAGAAATATTTATGGAAGAGCTATTCGATCGATAGTTCTGATTTCAGGTTAAGTTGTTTTACAATATTTCATGTAAATCATGTTATGGGGAACCTCAGGTCAGGCGTGACACTCGCCATATTTCGGTTGGCGCCCAGAAGAAGGGTTAGCGTGGGTGTAAAACAAAACACGAAGTGATAATTTTCAATTTTAATCTTGATATTTTCGTCTACGATACAAGGCACACACACAATTTTAAGTAAATTAATAATAACTATAATAAATAATAATACTCGCTTTCAGATTGCATACTATAATGTATTTAATAGATACGAAAACATAGGTACAGCAACAAGCCTCAGAAGAGAAATAAATTTTAAAGACAATACTGTCAATTCAAAGTTATATTGAACATAGTTCTATTTTCCAATCAGAATGTATTGTCATTATTAGATTTTTGTAAGAGAACTAAAGTAAATGATACAAAAGTACCCACATTCATGCCCTTTACACATTCACACTTGTTCAGCTAAACATTTATAATAACAACTAAGTTTTATTCATTACGTCGCATTACCCATTACAGATAATATGAAATTATGTAATTGTATGATACGATCCTTCGCATCGGCGCTGGACTATTTATCATTGCCATACAATGTATGCTTCTCAAAACGAGAATCAGTGCACTCAAATGAAAATTGTATTATTCCTCTTTCGACAAATATTGTATTTGTGGCACGCACGCACAATAGCCAAGCGCCAATATCTCGCTCGATACAACTTCCAAATCTTAAATTAACTATTTTAGACATCCAAAGTCGTCCCGAAAACTAAGCATCAATATAAATAACGCTATTTTATACTTTATTATGTATAATGTTAAAACTACGTCTCTTATTGTTAGGACACTACCAATATACATCGACTCTGCGCGTTATGAGATACAGCGTTTTAATTAATTTATACAGCACTCTACAAGAAATGAAACTAAAAACAAAACACTCAATGACGTTTTCCACAAAACTGTCTTTGTCAGTCGAAAAAGCATTGTCGAAATGTACCGTTTGAAATCTATAACTTATCTATCGTACATTTTATGGTTTAAGAGATACACTAGTTCAATTATATCTAATCATTGCACTAAAATTGAATAAATTATACGATAGCTAAGACCGCCGTATTTCTATTGAATGTAGTTTAATTTTTTTTACAGTTACATAATTAACAATAAAATGTGTACCTACAAATTATTTGCAGTTTTACTGACGATATTGTCCCTCATACTGATAAACAAAATGTCCGTAGGAACTTAAAACAACCATCAACATAGAAGTTCATGAGACTAGTAAACAAAATAACCAATCGATACATATTCTTTACGTCAACTTTGGAAAAAATCTCGAAAAAGCAGTCTTAGATCAATTCCAAACATTGTTTCGATCAAATCATTTAAAACATTGATGGACCTTATGATATGTATGTAGGTACAAATTATCGTATAAGTAAAAGAAATGCTAATTATTATTTTGTAAAATTTACAAAAAAGTCAATAATGAATACTTAATACATAAATATGGCATTTAACGATAAGTTTAAAGGTACTTTCATAAAAGATTAAAATATGACGTATAAATTACTCGAATCGTCGATAAAACCGTATTGACTTACAACTAGTAATATAAAGAAATATTTACAAATTTCACTATGGAAGAAGAGTCCATGAGACTTCGCCTTAACACCACGAAATCTACGTTCTTACTTCGAATTCAATAACAATATTTACAAATTAATCTCAATAAAAGGAAGTGTCTACTACTTCATCGAGATCTGTTTCGCGAAAATCTAAAGAAACTATCGGATGAACGTCATTTGTTTAGTCCCGTGGTAGTCACGGCGTTTACTTTTCCCTAAATTCAGGTTTGACACTGATGATGGGTTTCCTCTCGTCGTCTTTGTCGAGTTTGTCGGGGAGGTCATTGGCCCCGTGATGCAGCAGCTAAGTGGCCGAACTGAACAGCACGGAGTTCTTGTAGTAGCCAGCGCGGTCGGACAGCGGGCTCTTCACGTCCCGCTCCATGGCCTGCTGCCGGGACTTACGCTCCATCTCCAACTCTTGCGCCAGGGATTCTGGTGACAAACAAAATAATATTACATTTTTCTAAAATGAAGATACGTGCTATCTTTTTCTTTCTATCTATCAGAACAAAACAACGCCGGTAATATTGTAATGGCATTAAGTAAGGAGGTTGTAGCTGGTCAGATGGACTAAGAACAAGCCCTATCACCAACTAAACTGAGTACAATACATATCTCCGCTAAGAATCAATCTAGGTCTGGGACAAGTAGTAAAGCTTCTATAGCACAGAGACAGTTATACGTTTTTATTGTTCCGTTCCTGTAAAACTTTATACTTTATGTTATTTGCATTTCATGTTAAAAGCTACTAAACATACATAAGGGAAAAATAAGGCAGAACCTTCATACAAAATTAAATTTTAGAAAATATATCTCCTTACATAAGCAGCTTGAAATCAAACTAACTTAAATGTACGTCTATGAACACGAAGCAGAAATCTTTTTGGCACAGTTGGTCCCAGTCATTTTCCATTACATTTCTAACTGCAAACGTTATTTATCTTTTGTGAAATAATAATTATTGAGTTCCGCACATTCCCGACGTCAAAGTACAAGTGTGTTACCCCGGAAAATGTCATTAGTGTTTCGGGAAAGGCAACTCACATCAAACGGACTTCGCATCCGTATGGCACTTTCTAATTTAATACCCCATATTCCCTTTAAAAACGAACGTAGCAAGGTTATTAAATTGGTGGAAGGGTTGGAACTTGCAGCATTGTTACATTAAGCAAGTAATTGCCGACGCTATTCAGATTTGCAAGGTGATTTAAAATTCGATGTAACAATTCAGTCGGAGCTCATACATTTTTGAATACGCAAAGAATTGCTTCGAAACAAATAAAGGTTAAGATGGTAACATAAAAACAGGTTCCGAGTAAAGATCGTCTAATAAGATTTTAGGAAAATTGACAAAGTTCGTGAAGGGGCAAGAGTAGGTGAGGTAAGGCAATTGTCTCCGAAAACGTCGACATTTTACGAAATATGCTTATTCAATTTCATGCAACGCTTGCCGCCTCCTGCAATTTACGAGATATAAAAGATATAAACGGAATCGCGTTTTTTGCTTACTTTGATGGAACATTTTCTCAACGGGGAATTCAATTTCTCATCCCGATATTCGTTTACAATTTATGCTTTGGGTGTACGAATTTACAGCCTAATTTTTGCGTCCTTTGTAAGTGTGTTCATTTCGTAACTACGAAAAATCTTTTTTGGCAACAATTGAAAAAACTTATATGTAATTTTACTCTAAATATTAGTTTTACCATATGAGCTATGAATTCATTCAGTACAGGGTAAGCTTCTGGCCTTCGTCACACCTGATGTTAAGGTGATGATAAGGCCGAAGGCGGAAGCGCACTTCACCCGGATTTCTCAACTACTAAGGCATTGGGTATCTTACCACTAGCTGCTGAGTAGTATTACCATCAAGCTTATATGTCGCTATGTAGGTAAGTCACCAGTTCGTCCAGAATTTGATTAAGTTTTGTATTAATATTGCAGTAAGTAAAGCAATTATCCTACCACTATATGCGTCAAAATTTAATTCTGAAGCGATATCACGGAAAAACAACAGTCGAACTATGGCGCGACACAATTGCATCATAAAACATTCGTAGCTTTAAAAAACTCAATTATAATCCGATTTGTTTCAGTAGAGACTTGCTCTGGGGCGGCGCAAGTGTCGCTGTTGAGGGTTGTCTGGAAACAGAAACCTATTATCCCGGGCGAGATTATACGCCTAGGGCGTCACAATTAAATATTATACACTTAAAAGCTTCGGCCTTTGCCGTTTCACTTCGCTGCCACCCCTAAATGTCCCATTAGGTCTGTTTGAATACGTAATATTTTTGCATTTGCCTCTCCTAAAACAGAATTGCCGGTTCCTTTGAGAGCTATAATCTACTTGTTCTTTGAAATAACTATAATGGTTCACTGCTTAGCGTAATAAATGTTGCTTTGCAAAACGAAGCGATTTTCTTAAATCTATCTAGTTACTGATCGGAAAAGAAGTCGACCAACCAACAATGAAATTAACTTTCACGGATAATTGTAATTACACAAAAACATTTAGAGCTGAGTTCGTTTTGATTGAATGGTCATGGAATGACAAAAAAAGCGAGGTATTGTGGACGGACGTGAATCGATTTATTTAAAAAGTAACAAAAATAAAACGGGTCCAGATCTGATGATAAAAATAGTTTTATTTCTTATAAAATGATGATTGAAAAGGGAAAATAAGAAAAAAGGATTTGATTAATTTATCTAGAAAGGTTACCCTCCCTAAGCGCTGGCTGGTAAGTATTACAATTAAAAAATAAGCAAAATCTGTGTCCTTTAGAAAAATAAAAATTTTTTTTTACTACGACACTCATTTTTAATTAATACAAGCAATCTTAAACTTTTCGGTATCTTTAATTTCTGACATTCTATATCTTTGAACAAATAATAGAAAGTATGTTGACTGCTCATTATTTTTAACGATTTTTAACGCCATCGACACCTGGGTTGTTAACGTGAAATTAATTACTGGTTTTAATAAATGTATAGAAAAACTCTGATGATTAATTCTTCGACTGGGAATTTGAGAAGGTTGTCGACAAAGGATTGTGTTTTGCGTAGGGACCCATGCGCAACTGAGGGTTGAGTAAAACTGCTTTAACAAAACTCGAATGGACGGACAATACTTGGGCCGAAGCGCTACCGTTGCGGCCCTATTGACGCGTGACCAATTGGGCAGATTGGATTGAATTTCTATTGGAAAAAATGATTTGACTCTTTTTTGTAAAATCAATTCCTTCGTGACGCCACCACAGTTTGATTTAAAAACTTTAACGTTTTGTTTGATTTTAGGAATATTAGTTTTATTGCGTACACGTTTTATTTAAGATTTTAGTATACTCCACCAGAAATAATAATATTAATAATGAATATACCACTGTGTTTTACTTCGGCATGATCAAAAAAGTTAATATCGCCAAAGGTTTCGAGCACACCTGTGCGGTACAATTTTATTTCCATTCATTTTACAAGCTCACCTAAAAAGTAGCTGGCTCAAGTTTCCTCTTTATTAATTTTTCAACTTTATATTACTTATGTAACATCGGGTTTATCCATCTTACCAGATCTTCTTTTAGATGTATAAATAATAAGGTAAATGACATTTCTTTGAAGATTGATAAGTTCCGTTTTATTAAACTGAAACTGAGAAAAACTTTTCTAATAAATATAACGACAGTCGCTGGTTGAAATATTTGCTTAACTATTAGGAAGAGACATATTTTTAACACCACCCTACATTCTACAAGCATGTAAAGCTTTTAAAGAAGTAACTTAAGTCGTACACCACCAATCGACTCCCTGAATGAAACAATATTAATTTGCTTATTCAAAGTAATAATTAAGCTGTACTTTCTTTTGACGTTATTCAGTTTTCGTAAAAAGCACGCCGAAAAACTTTTCTAATTTAGGAATAATAAAATACGTTTTTTTTCTTTTACTCAGAAACGGCACCGGGGAAACTTGATGAAAGGCCCCAAGTTATAACTCTTGTTTTTTCTGTTATCAACCTATTTTCTGTTTCGAGTATCCTCCCTGTATTGCTCTACTTTAACAATATCTGCCAATTTATTTTCCGCGATACGATAAGATATAGTTACTTTTAAATTGTTTGTACAATCATTGTTATTACAATATACATTATCGTAATCATTTTATTTGTTTTACGTTAGTATTGCTTTTTCAAATGCAAATGTGCTGAGTACTGCTCAACTAAGTTATAACGAAGTTGAGTTGTAGATTGAAACAACAATTTTAATACATTCAACCTCGGTCAGGGTTATTTTCTAAATAAAATTCCGAATGCATTTCCCATCTTCAACAATTCTTAGTTGCGTGTTCGCGTGCGTTTAGATACTCGGGCTGGGTAACACTTAAATTAGTTGCAATTTCTACTTGAAAGGCACTCGACGGCAAAATGCAGGAAATGATTAAATCCATATCAATGTTTTGCCTTTTCAACCCCTCACGTTTATTGAGTTCGTTTCGGAAAATAATGGCGTACGATGTAATAGGATTTCAAAGTTGGATGTCAAGTAATAAGTGTAATTGTTATTTGAATTGTTGTGAATGAAACTGACGATGACGCTTCTCAGTTAATATGAAAACTTAACTAATTGAGAATACAATTAACCGTAAGCAGTTTTAGAACATTGATGGGATAAGCTTTGGAAATCGTAGTCAGTATAGTAGTAGTAACCTCGTAGTTTCGGCTAAGTAAATCTTTACTTCACATACTTCTGATATTAACTACTTCCTAAGAGCACACGATAAAAGCAGTTTTACGCCTTTATATCTTCGAATAAGTCATCACATACGGAATCTACGAGTATACTAGTACACAATAGTACTGTATGCTGGCAGCCAGTGCGTTTTAATGAAATTTCTGTTGCAGCCGCGACAAGGGCTTGAAAAAACCGCGTGCATGCCACCGACGTTGTTTAACTCTCGTTATATTGAAGCTTGCACTCATATTAGTTTCTAGATAAAATGTCAATAGACATAGAGATCTTGAGAAACAGAAATAAGGCTGTTGTTACTGTGAACATAAATAATTAAGACAAGAAGATAATACAAATACTTGTTTTTTTGTAGTATTCTTATTTTAAGTATGAGGACTATAATTAAAATATGTATGTCCAAAACATTTTTCTTTGAGCAGTTAACTATATTTAAGAAGAACTTTCCTCGATTTATTTATATCAAGCTAACAGAACTAATAATATAATTATGTCTCAATTGCACAAACTTAATTATTAACAGGACGAAATATATGCATGCGCTGTGAACCTAAAATCGGCAAAGAAGCGATACTCTATTTAATGTATTTTTGTGAATGGAATCAACCCCAATCCCCAATGGAATACAACGCAAACGGCGAACTCAATATTGCTCATTTCGTGTTTTTAAATGCTTCAAATTCTACGCAGTCGGTATGCGATATGACGAGTATAAATTTCATATGTCGACATTTTTTCTACGTAACCTTAGGGCCCTTTGTTGAAAACCAACAATTCCTTGTATGATGTCTGGTTCGGAAATCCAATATCGGTTATTTATTGCACATTACATTTTAAGAATCTTTCATTGACTTTTCAATCTTATCTACTGTATAAATAATGTTTGTAAAGATTATAAATTAAGTTTTTATTACTTCACTACTCATAGATATAGTTATTTATCTGATTAGTTTGCGAAATATTTAGATATTTTAGTACCATTCGATTATAACCATACATATAAATGGGCTTCCAGTCACATTTAAGGGATTATTGCTAATAGTTAATCAACCTTTTTTTTGCTTACATACGTATTCGTGACATAGCAGGCTAGGTTAGAAAATGTGACATTCTATCATTCTATGTTTGTACGAGGTGTAAAAAGGTCCCTTGACGATGCAAGTTATGGTACAGTAAAACTTCATAACAAGTTCCTTAAAAAAACATCAATGTAACTATCTAACTAAGTAAGTGGTAGTATAGGGAAATGGCAATAGGAAATGTAGGAGTTTTTTTCAAAACTTACCAGAGTAGTTCTGCCAGAAAGCAGCACCTCCGCTCATGATGTCCACGGGTGGCGGGGGGTAGTTCCACTGCGGCTTATCAGGTGTGCGGGGGGGTTCCCGCTGGAAGGGGGGCGAGGCGGCGGGGGGCTCCGCACTCGGCGGTTTGCTCTCCGAACCATTCTCGCGCTCTGACCGAGGCGTCTCTTGCGCCGGTAGTGATAAATTCTCTGTAGAAGAAGATTGAGAGTCAGAAAGTGCAATTTGCTCCGATTTTTACCGAAGTCTTCGATTTTGGTACGCTTTTTAAAACCGTGAAGTTTTTTATTTGAGCCAATACTTATAAGTAATAAAGTAGGATAAGTACTAAGAAGTAAGAATATTTATCTAAACTTTAAAAGGAGACAATTTTGGTAAACTGTTCTACTTTTACTCGTACTTTACAAAGATAAAGCTTTTCTAATCAAAACGAGCAATAAAATTGAACACGGATTATGCAAGATATCGAATGCGTGTTAGAACCCGAACCCTCGTTTCAAATGGTCTGCGAAACGATTTCCTGACACGGAGATTAGTACAAGCCTTCGCCAGCATTTACCCACCCTTCTTACGTCACGCACTCCACATCAACTTAACGACTTTCAAAGTAACATATCGCCCTCGTCAGCTATCAGAAACGAATCTTATTGCTTCACTGTAAAGTTCTGAATCGTGAGTACATGCAAAGGTAGATACGAAAAGCTATATGGTGAAGATGTGGCTAATATCCAGATAGTTTGACAGACGGCGAGTTAACATGTCAGGAGCACACTACTTTATGGAACTTGTTGAGCAGCCTGATTCTGATAGTATTGACAATCTTAACATGTTTATGCCGCTCGAATGTCAAAGGTGAAATATGGTTTTAGTTAAAGATATGGTTCTTGTAAAGATTCTTTACGCATTGCGACCACCTTTTTTAGGGTTCCGTACCCAAAGGGTAAAACGGGACTCTATTACTAAGACTCCGCCGTCCGTCCGTCTGTCTGTCTGTGTGTATGTCCGTCTGTCACCAGGCTGTATATCTTAAACCGTGATAGTTAGACAGTTGACATTTGACAAAACAGAATAAATAAATATTTAGGGGGCAACAAACGTGATTTTTTTTGCTCGTTTTTGCTCGATATTGATAACGGCAACAGGTAGACGCTTGAAATATTTACAGAATATTTAGTTATAAACTTATTCACTTTTAAAATAAATAATTAAATTAAAGTAAAACAAATATTTAAGGGGGGCTCCCATACAACAAACGTGTTTTTTTTTGCTGGTTTTTGCTCGATATTGATAACGGCAACAGGTAGACGCTTGAAATATTCACAGAATATTGAGTTATATTATTCACTTTAAAAATAAATAATTAAATTAAAATAAAATTAATATTTAAGGGGGGCTCCCATACAACAAACGTGATTTTTTTCCAATTTTTTTTCTCGGTCATAATAACGATAACAGATAGAAACTTGAAATATTTTTATAGATAATGGGTACGGAACCCTTGGTGCGCGAGTCTGACTCGCACTTGTTATATTTTACAGCTACAAGAAACAGTGTCCTTCGTTGCTGTATTCCAATTTATAGATTGCTAGATCCAGTAAGATTATTAAGTAAAAACTTTAACAACTAAAACAATTCGACCCAGACATCATCTAGAAGTTCTGTGTGGCCCTAGTCTAAAAGGTTGCCAACCGCTGCGCTAAGAGATGTACTAGAAACTCAAAACGACGAGAACGCAGACAAATCAATTATGGGATAAAATGTCAAGATTCTCACCAGTAACTATTCTGAGGATTTCCGTGGGCGCCCCTGACTGTTTCAAGGCCTCTTCAATCTTCTGTTTTCTTTTAAGCTCCATCTCAAGTTGCTCTTGGATCTGTTGCCGCTGTTTTCTTTCCTTCTTTAGTCGTTTTTGGTACATCACTGAAAATAAAGACATTGTTTAGTTTCTTAAGGTTAATAAGTGTAAGTAGCCGTGGATCGTGCTCAGTGGCGTGCACTTGGAGAGAAGATAAGATTTTATTTTTAAATATTTGTTGAAGTATCATTCAGCATTTGTTATTTATTTGTAAGTTAGTTTAAGGGTTGTATTTAATCGATCACCAAAGTAACCTAGCGTAACCCACAAAAATACTAAGTTAGCACCTAAAAATACAAAGTTAGCACCTAAACTACTATTTAGATGCTAACTTACCATTTTAGGTGCTAGCCTACTATTTTTTTGTGGATCAATTTATTATTTCTCTTAGTTTAATAGTAAAATTTCAATGTAGAAATCTAAGTTTAGTTCACGACTTCAGGTCAAAAAGTGCTATGAGAATTCGAAAAAGTACTACGTTTCTCTTATATAAGTTGTTATTCTCTAAAGAAAACAAACAAAACCGTGTAAATAATTACACGCTCGCCTACCCGCTTCGTGAGCCATACTTTTCATGTACCGTATCTGTACGCATCGTATACAAGACCGAATCTGAAAATTACCAATCACCTGTCCCTTTCGCTCTTATGACACCACCTTTTCTTTATCTGAAAACAATCTTATAATACGAACCGCGGGATCTCTCGATTCGTCCGCAGTTACCACCTTTCGTTTTGGCATTTCTTCGCCGATAATCGTCCGATCGTCCGAATGGAAAGCCGGGTGGTTTCTCTCTCTTACATGTGGAGTCGTGATATTTCTGTCTTTATCCCTCTGGAGTTCGATTGACGAATGATTGAGTCGGTGCACGTGTTGATAGACGCTGGAGGCCCTGCCTCCGACGAGGCTGGGGGGCGGCACGCGGTCCATGGCGCAAGTCACAAGAGACGTTACATGCCTTTATTAGGTTTGAATATAATTTTGTAACATTCACTGCTACTAAAATTCTTAACGTAAAATTCTTAATGTATTAATGTATAGATTTTATTTTGTTTGTGTTACACATTTATTGCAACAATAGTGGGTACTCTTGTGTGTAATTGAGTGAATGAGGCAGTACCTCATATAAAAATAAATTTAAAGAGGTTTCCATGACTGTGGTGTTTTGAAAGGTTTTGATGATGGTGGCATGTATAT
Organism: Eudonia mercurella; assembly: GCA_963082485.1. Taxonomy (NCBI): domain Eukaryota; kingdom Metazoa; phylum Arthropoda; class Insecta; order Lepidoptera; family Crambidae; genus Eudonia; species Eudonia mercurella. The sequence goes on along the minus strand of OY720032.1, from coordinate 12,360,601 downwards.
AAAACAGTAAAGGTACATAAAAGTGTCAACTATTAAGACAACAAAATATGCATGAAACTTCGTTTGAATATTGGCAAAGAAGAGAATAAATTGTTGCAATGTTGCCAATACATTAATAAATAATTACAACTATTTTGTATGTTTACAACAACATGATCCCTAAAGGATTTTCACAATCAGTTGTTGCAATCAATATTCAAGAATTTCTAATATAGCTTTGGTTTCCTACGTTTGCGTAAAAGAAAATATGAGTACCGCTCTGCCTTTGAATTTGGACCACAGATTAACTTCGAGATCTGTCTCGCGATCGCAAAAGATAGAGTTTTGATGAAGTCGGTCTGCGATGAGGACGCAGATAACCCGTTCGTTTTATGGAAACGGTTTGAATAATAAACTAATAAAAATATCGGACTGAGAGACTTCTGCTGCGGAATTACAATATTCAAGCGACAAGAAACTTTAATGGCACTTTTAAGTATTTATGTACATAAATCAACTAGTTTTCTACCATGAATTTTATAACATAACACTTTTGTAGACTACATGAAACTACTGATGTAATAGGGTTTAACGAGTCATAATTTCGCTGTCGGCCGCATTACTGTATCGTTCGCGATAGGAATGAAAACAAAATGAAAGCGTTTTCTCATTAAGGATTTGCTAGTAATTAATGTTGGAACTAATGAAACGGGCGAGGTTCACTAGCGATCGACTCCTACGCATCATTTGTCATCGCGCGACCTCCGACACAGGAGGTAATAATGTACGGATCGCAGGGGCAAGTTTTTATTTCGATTTGCAAACTTTTTGCTTCAGAATTAGAAATTGGTTCGAGAGCCATATTATTATGAATTACGTCAAACTGTGTGTAAAGGGCTAAGCTTGAATATGGTTTAAGTTTTTTGACTTATTCATGGCACATTGTTTAATAAGCTTGTGATTATAATCACAATGCCTTTATGGGGTAAATTTGTAGCCTTTAAAACACATATTAAACACAAACAACTTATATGTTATGTACCTATTTTATAAAATTATATGAACTTTAATATGTTGGGACTATATACAGTTAAATAAATATTAAATTTTACTACAAGCGGTTGAAAAGACAAATATTTATATAAATATTCCATCGCGGTCTGTAAGCATCGCTAATTTCTTTGTCAACGAAATTAGGATCGGAGGTCCTTTTTCAGTTAATTTCTCGCCAATACAAAGGTTTGCGTCCAGAGATCCGTTCAGTGGAAAATTCGATGGACCATCGAGTCCGAGCATCGATTCAGTCCAACACCTCTGGAAAGCAGTTTTTCACTCCAATGGAGCTTATTTTTGGACCTTTTCATCTCACCTTTCTTGTCTATTAACGCGTTAATGGTTACGTTTAATTAGCAAAAGCCATTGAAAAATCACTTTCTCCGGGATTAATATAATTTTGGTCGAGCTCTCTTTTTGTGAATGAGTCGTCACAAAAGAGCGGCGATCTGAAGCGGGCCGTCCGTCCGTGGACATCTTCCCACGTGCAGCGGCGACGACGGCAGCACCGGCTCATTGTTTCGACGGGTCAATATTTGTCTGCTCCTCGTCGGCGCCGCTTTGTGATCGGTAATCCGGCCAGGCTCCCTCACTCACAAGTTCATAACCAACGATGAATCGTAATAATCCTTCAATCGATTATTTAATTCGATTCAATGCAGATGCTGAACGAACAAAAAGATTTAATCTTTTGTTGCCTCAGCTCAGTCGGCGATAGTTCTAATTTCAAAGCACTCGAGTGTCTGAGGTATTATGGTAATCGGTCTATTGTCTCGTTTCATTGTGCTTTCAATTTTTTTCGGTGTTGACAGTAATGTGTTTGATGTATCACTTTTATTTACTGTAATCGTCAATGTAGCTACGGTACGTAAAATAGTGAATATTACACTAGGCAACTATAACTCAACATGGATCGATCGACCACTGAAACATAACAACGCAAACACGACAAGAATTAACAGAGAACAACAAAGCGTGTGATATGAAGCGAAACAATTCGATGACCGAGCGTATGAATAAAAACGAACCACCGAAATATTGAAGGAATCCGTTCAAAGGGTAAAAATGCAATAAAAAGCCCGCACCGATACAGAATGAGAGTGCGGTTAGAAAGCAACGGACGAATATGGTTGCGAACATCCGCCACAGACAAAAGTTTGGCTACTTGACTATGCAAATTATATTTGCGGACGGCGCGATGCGGTCTCCGTTCCGTTTCTACGTACATAACGTGTATTCTTTTCATATTTTCATCCGATTTCCTTCCCCTCGTTTCATTTCGTTCCGTTTTAAAAGTCTGGGAACAATGCCGCTCTCTGCGGGCCTTATTCGCCGCGAGCCGTTTTCTTGCACGCGGCTTCTTTTCTTGTTATTATACCTATCTTTTTATATCTATTGAGTTTCTTTTCTTTAATACTTTCAACTCATAAATGGCTGATACAGTCCCCTAGGGTCTGTTGCTCGAATAACATGTAAATGAGTCGGTATGCCAGCACAAATTTGAATTTTGAAATTTTTATCAAAAAGAAGAGCTTGGTTTTTTTTGTTTGTTAATTTTGCTTTATAAATATACAAAGTGACGTATGTATAGATAAGCCGTGTTAACATAGATTATTGAGATTGAAAAATGTTAGCTTTTATATAACTAGATATGGAGAGTAGTACGCCTATCAGATATCGAGGCAGATATCGATAAATTTTAGTAGATAACGCAGTAAACGTTGGAATTACCTTGCGCAGTACTCGTAATTAGACGGCGGGCGTAGGTACCATGAGAAGGTTTTTCAAAAGCCTTATTTAGTAGCTCCGAGCACTTCAATATTCCAAAAGAGAATTTTTGTGGTTACTTGTAAGGTATTGGACAGTACTAACAATGATTGCTTAAGTAGTTAGATAAATAGTACGATTTTGAAAGTTACTTAATGTAGATGAAGATTACATTACATTAAATTAAAATTAGTTATTTTTTATTTTTTATTTTTATTTTTATTTTTTTTTGGAAAACTTACAGCTAATACATAAATTAAAAGTGTTTATAAATTAAATATAGCCAATTACAAGTTTCCACTTATAGCTTAATACATATTAATACAGATTATATAATCTCTTCGATTTTCGATGCAAAGCGGAAAATGTTGGTAAGACTTTTTTTTTACATAAAGAAGTTATTATTAAATTTGTTTTTAAACTGGTTCAGGGATTGTTCTTTTTTGAGTTTAAAAACTTAATTATAAATTGTATTGTATTACTATTATAGTATTATGACGACCTCCTTGGTCGAGTGGCTTGCACACCGATTTTCATGTTGTCGCCATCTCTTAGGTCCCGGTTCGATCCCCGATCGGATCAATTTAGAAATACCTGTTTTTCTAAATTGTTTCGGGTCTGGGTGTTTCCTATGTATAATAAGTATGTATTGTATATTATGTATGTTTATCCGTTGTCTAGTTAACCATATAACGAGCTTCTTAGGAAGCTTTTCTTGGAACTAGATAATTGGTGTGAGTGTAGGAAACATTTATTTATTATTATTATTCACCTAAAGCCCTAAAATTTGGTATACTCGAAATTGTAAATAAATTACTAATCACATTAATCACACTAATATTATAAATGCGAAAGTTTGTGTGTATGGGTGTGTGTATATTTGTTGCTTCTTCACGCTGCCACGGATGGATGGATTTGGATGAAATTCGGCATACAAATAGTTTATAACCTAGATTAACACATAGGATAGTTTGTATCCCGATATTCCCACAGGAATGAAACTCATAATTTACTACTTAGGCATGGATTTGATGTTGGGAATAGAACCTATTTGGTAGTTTTTTATATTTTTTATTGAAATTTTGACAGACCTTTGAAACTGTCAAAGCGGTACGAAGTCTGCCGAGTCCACTAGGTTGGTATATAAACCTCAGAATCAGAAAAAAATTAAATTATTAGATTTAAACTTTTATAACAATTTTCTTGCTTTAGTTTCATCATGCAGTGTCCGCGTAAAAAACATGATCTACTTGCAATGGTTAAAATATTACAGTAGCACAGTAGATAAATAGTATTTTTCTTCAAATAGTATAACTACAGTAAACACTAAATCCTATTGTTAAACATATTTTTTGCCTTATGACGAAAATAATAATCGACATTCATGACGCCCTCCCCTAGCAGACGCACCCGTACGATTAAGATAAGTCTTTTTATAGTTCTTTATTGAAAATAAATTGCCTAGAATAAAATCAGACGCACTCGGAATGGCTTTCCGATAGATGTGTATGAAATAATGAAGGACAGATAAGATACGACAGTTATCGACGACGACGTAGGTATGTTCGATTTCGAGAATGACGTGGGATTTCGGTGACAGTGCGAGATAAAATAAATATGTTTTTCTTCATAATGCTTCTTTTCAACCCTCAACGTGTGGGGTACTAATGTTACTGATGTGTGGTACAATTTTGCAAATAACTATTTATTTTAAGATTCGAACAAGAAACAGAAGACGGAAAAACAATATTACTACCACAGTCGCATCTATTTTGTGTGTCAATGTGTTTTTCAATTGTTTTACGTGAGCAAAACAAATGCTAAACGGTTTAGCCGTGCACGTATTTGTCCACTTTCGCTACTTTAAAAAAAAAAGCGTCGCTTTATAGAACAACACAACATTTGACTTCTTGGCGGGAAAGTGAAGAGTTATGTCTGCGGTTTTGTTTTATTTTCTAAAATTTGTGTTATGTCGACTATTAATGTGAAATAATGGTGGATTATTAATCGTTAAGTGTTCGTGAGTGTGCATGAGTGTTGGCAAATGAAACAAAACAGTGCAACGTCATTTTTCAAATTCTCTCAAGAAGTCTGCCCGAGGACTCAGTAAAGCCCCACATCTTTACTGAGATACTCGATTGGGTTGGGTAGTATATCATTTCTCACTTCTCATTTCTATTATCATTCATCATCATCATACAGAAAAGAAATATTGTTTATTTATGTATTACTTGTTAGAAAAATTACTTTGACATTGGCTAAATGTGCTAATCGCACGAAGCCATCAACAAAATGAAAAAAAAAAAAAAAAAAAAACACAACATTTGTCATGGCTGTCTGCGACGGTGTCCCCGTACTGACCGTTCAGCTTGTTATCTGTTTCTTCTGTTTTATTCGGGCAAGTATTTATGGGCGGGTGGTGTCTGCGATAAACAGTTTCGTAAAAATTGTGGGGATTATTGTTTTTGTCGGACGCGGGGACTTTAAGTTATGAGCCTCGATTGACCTACGCCGATAAAACATTATATTTCCCGGAAACACTCGTGAAGTTGAAGGTACAGTATCTACACTAATGTATAGGCCACAGTTTCGTAGACTGAGTTTATCAACAAATACTATAGGTAGGCAATGACGACGCTTCGTTTTAATTGAATAATGTGTTTGACTTCTGGAAAATTTGAGATGCTGTCGTTGGTGAGTGCTTTAATTGATTTTACCTGAGACCAGTGTTGTTTAATGTTAAAACATTAAAAAAAATACGATTATGAAATTGCAATAACAACCAGGACCAGAGGCTTAAAGTGTCTCTGTACAGAAGAGATGTTTAATATGGTAACTGACCCGTTGCCCCAGTATTATTAAAGTTGCTTAACATGTACGATCGACCGAACGCGCTAGCAGCTACATCAACAATCTCCTCATGACACCCAATGATAAGAAATCTATATAAGGTCACTTTTTATCAACTGCAAATATTTTGACAAAACATCTAATTATATCAGAGAAATACGGCCCTAGCATTTAAAAAAAATTCAGGCTAGTTTTTTTTTTTACTTTTTCTGACACAAAAATTGTAATATTTTTAAGAGCGGCCTCTCTGACGGTTTTTTTTTAATGAAACTAGGGGCACGTGTAAGCGGTGAAGGCATTGCGGCCTCTCTGTTTTGGCTCCTTTGAATTGAAACTACCGATAGTGCTTTATTTTTCTTTTTAATCGAAATGTCTTTCGGCGTTTTTCTTGAAAACTAGCGTATAAAAATTTAAGGTTTTTTTTCATAATAACTGTTATATGTTGTTGAATTTATCCTCAAAATATTTGCAGTTGATAAAATGTGACCTTATATATTAATACGTGAAGCAAAAACTTTGTATCCCTTTTTACGAAAATTGCGCGGACGGAGGAGTATGAAATTTCGCACACTTATAGTTTATATAGAGAATGATTGCAGAATGTTAATATTTTTTTTAAGTATTCATAAAAAATACATTAAACCAATAAAACAAACATTACTTGGCTTAAGGCTTTGTTTTAATTGAATAATGTGTTTCACTTCTGGAAAATTTGAGATGCTGCCGTTGGTGAGTGCTTTAATTGATTTTACCTGAGACCAGTGTTGTTTAATGTTAAAACATTAAAAAAAAATACGATTATGAAATTGCAATAACAACCAGGACCAGCAGGCCAGGACTTTTGCAGAGGCCGGTCATCGGATGGGTGACCAAACATTTATCATCTCGAGCTCCTCCGTGCTTTGGAAGGCACGTAAAGCCCTTGGTCCCGGCTGCATTAGCAGTAGTTAACAACCACCCGGCCTGTTCTCCCTATCCATCAATAGGGAAGGTTCGTGCCCCAGCAGTGGGTATGAGCTGAGCTATATACTGAGCTGATGATGATAACTTAACAAGAACAACAGTAGCTGTCATAACCTTCTGTCCAACATTTCGTTCTCTCTAAACATAAACATATACAACTCGAAGAAATATCGCAAGAGAAAATTTTCCGCGAGCCAGTTTTTTATCAAACCGATCAAAGGGCCCATCGGACATTCCGACTTCTTACGACGTTAGTAAAAAATACAATCTCACTTTATAGTTACCATTCCACTGGTTATTATATCCGTATCGATACAGCCGAACTTACCGACCGTGAAATACTCGGATTCACAATATTGGTGGCCGGTGGCGTAATTTTGATGAATTTTCGCCTTTTTTGTTTCAATATGTTTTTTTTATTGTTAAACTACTTAAAGATACAACGAACAGGATGAAAAATTTAAAGATATTTATTTTAACTATTTTTTATTAAAATTTTGATTGATGTATTTATTAATGTCAATAATGGGATATAGAGATATCGACATAATACTTATTTTTAATGTTAACGAGTACAAGCGGAACGCTTACCAATCAATTCATGAAAAAGTTTTATAACTAATGAAGGTAATATATTCGGAACATCTACAAAAAAACGACGAATGCCACGAAAAACATAAAAACAACGGTAAATACAAAAACACTCGATCTAATGGTCATATAGGATTAACGATGATTACTCCCCGCCCGCCATACTCGGCAGTATCCGACTTGTCGCGCGATCAGGCGATCAAACTTTTATCGCTTATAAAAGGCTGATTGCCCTTCCAAGTGTTTACGTTTCAATAAAGAAAACCTTCAAAATATCCGTTGTAATACGACACTAAAACGTTGGACTGACAGATGGATTAAAAATCTTAGTGCAAAAAGGGAGACAGTCCGGGATCGAGCGGTGTATTATTTACGTGCGAGTGGTTCAACGGGCCACGCTTCCTGCGACACGAGTGTGGTCGTAACGTAACACCTTTATTAATATGCCTGAATTAATAATATTGTAGATATTTGACGGCGGGGGTCGCCCGGCATCGCGTGCGAATGTCTCGTGAGGCTTCGCTGCATCGATTTATGTATGAATATCGATTTACATTAGATTCGATCGGTCGTCTTACATAGAGATCTTCTTTATTCGTTCATGAACGGGATGTAAGTTTGTAATACATTTCATCGATACCTACAACATTCATAAATTAAAAATGAAATTCATTACTCACACACGACAGTAATCTGTACGCAGAAAAATGCATGAAAGTTTGAACATAATATTAATGACAAAATAATCCTTTCAGTGGCATACCAAGCAAATCCATACAGGCGCAGGTAAAACAACAAATATTGACAATAGATGATTGCAGCCCGTCCGGCGGGATCCCCTTAGCAAACTGCGAATTAAAATGGGGACGAGAAAAATTAATCCTAATGCGATTTTAATGAAGCCGAAATGAACGAATGCAGTAATGAATTGCTAAGCCGCAGGTTATTCGGCTTTGTGTTAGCACAGCGGAATGGGAAAAAGAGAAACAAAACTTCGACCGGGTATCAGCGTAATCTGCTCTGTTCAAATTTGCTACGAAACGTCTTTGTAAATGTCGATCACAATGACTCAGAAAGAGATTGCGCTCCCGAAAGGAATCTTAAAGACGGATTACAGTTCACTCACGTGAGGTACCGTAGCTCAGACTCATGTAGCCGGATAGAAGCGTAGACGAGATAAAATATAATAATAATTACGGCTCAGCATTGCACAAAGATGCACGCCTTAACATCGAGTATAAAGCACACAAGCGCTGAAAATGTACACCTGAAGTCTGTGCTCGCTTTTGCATTAACGAATGCGGAAGCGGCGCTGTGCATACAGGACGCGGTGCACCCCCCTCCCCTTCCCCTCCTCGACCCCCCCCCCCCCCCTCCTCCCAGCGGGCCTCTCGCTCCGACCAGACGCCTCCAGCACACCATGTTCCACCCGTGCGTTCATTACCTCCACGCGGCGACCCAACAATTCAAGTTTGCTTTCCGCCGCACAATCTACGCTACCAGACAGACTAGTCTAGTCATACAGCGGCCACTTGAATAATAAAGATCCAAGAATTAACCCGTCCGCACTGAAAAAGAGGAAACTAAGTGAGCCCATCTCCGCTTCAATGGACGTAATGCAGCGCGAGCACTCGTACGGCGAATGAAAGAAACTCGTCAGGCATACATTGGGCTTGTTGAAACAGAGGGGAAATGTCAACCGCGGAATAAAAACAGTCAACAGATAAATGCAAACGATAAACACACGTGCATACTGAAAAGGTGAGACGTGAAAACGCATGTTGACTCTCCAAACATAGATGGGAAGTATATTTTTCCCTTTCTTTTTTTCTAAATCCGAATTGTTTTTTCAATGGAGATATAGACTCGCGAAATCGATAGCGGCCGCACTAAATTTTCTCTAGCCCATAAAATATTCAATTACGCATAAGCACACATTTGCTAAGGCCAACAACGACCACGCGGCACCCCCATTAAAGACGCCTAAGGGCCATTTAATCGGTCAGTGGATGTAAATTCGTCGGCCCCAAAACAAATATCCCCAAACTAATAAGGAAACGAAATATGTAAATCGACTGCCATATTGTTTCACAAGTGAAATCTTCCTTTAATCTTATAACAAATCCGTGTCCAAATGACCGGGCCGAGCTGAATTTGAATATAAGAGGGTTCGTTCAAGGGTTAGGTTGTAGCAGACCTTGTTGCGGTGAGGAAGGAAGTAAATGTATGCGAGACACGCACGGCGGAGATAGCGGCCGTAATGTTGTCCTATGCACATATTGCATCAAATTAGTTGTCGACTTGTAAACAAGGAGGCGGAAAGTAAGGCGGCTAAGACGTCGCCGGTGGTAGTTTGCATGGATATGAGAGCAGCAATATGGGAGCCCGCAGCTGCTGGCTGTACTCATTAAGATGTTTTATGGTCGGCCCGCCGGACCGTGTTGCCAATTTAAGATATTTCTATGCGGGACGGCGCTACGCTAGTTCGGCTTCCGATTAGGGGATTTAAGTGGTCCTTTTAGGTATTAGTGTAACAATTGTGGGTCCCATTAAACGCTTAGCATGATCCCTAGAGCAATATTTAAACAGCGCCACCGAGTTGTGTAGATGTTAAGTGCTGTTTGTTCGGGTGAAACGTTGGTACCATCATATTGAAACGAGATGTAATAGAAAAAGAGAAAAACTCAAACAAATTTGGTTCGATCCGTCGCACACCTATCCCCCGCGTTGCAAGTAAATCAAAGGGTGTTGAAACTTTACACCCACTTAAAGCCGGACACAGTAATAAAGCGTTCCAACTTCGCCGACCCTGGACATCAAATGGGCTACCCCTTCTCACATTTTGTCCGAGAGAAAATTAAGAGTTCGCTGATGCTGAAGTCGACGTACCTACACTTACGAATTGCTTTTGACTTTTTATAACCATTGCAAATAAACATATAATGTATGTACATACGTGACATATGTGAAAATAGTCTACTCGTACATATCTAAAGTACTAATTCATGCCTTATTTTTTTGCAATGATTACGAAATTATACCCCGGAAAGAAAGTGCAAAACATAACTATAACGAATGGTATATCTCTCCTCTGTCTGTCTGTCTAAACTGTCACTAAACAAGCTTTGTCGCTTTTCACATGTATCTACTTACCGTTTTCACTTTACCATAATCTTTGAGAAACCAAATGACATTTAGAACGCAAGAATAAACATTTTCAAAAAATTCTAAATCTAAATTAGTATAGATGTACCCTTCTATTTTGTACTTATAAGGTATGGACCCCTACCTACGTTAAGGAGAAGCCCTACAAACTAGCAAGTTAATAAGCCCTGAACAATACTGAACTTGACTTGTAGCGCTCATCATTCAAAGTTCCCGGAATAGTCGTCTAGATTGGCTGGCATCACATTTACACACGAGATAGATATTGCTGTTAATTAACATAAAGTTAAGGATCATACACGTTACATGTAGGCCGCATCGAATTCCGAATACCTTTTGATAATTGTAAACAAATCTTACATGAGAAACTTTAAAGCTCAAAAACAATTGGTGCTCCTCAGGAACTTACATAGATCCTCATTTATTTAGTACAGACTTTACGGACCGTACTTACCAATGAGTTGCCAAAGTAGTTACCATAACCCGATACCGGTCAACGTCGTCCAGTTGGGATGAATAATTACAGATGAGACTTTGCGAAGCTTTGAAACGCGAAACCACGGAGGAATTAGACAAATAAACTTGGGAGGATTCTGAATGTAGAGTGCCTGTTAGAACCTTTGATGAGAAATGCGATCGGCGGCCACTTTTGTTCGACGAAATGTTTTTGTTGTTATCAAAGAGAGTGATATATCTACTTACGTTCAATATTGTAATTTGAATTTGGTTTACAAATGTATTAAGATCGATTAGAAAAATATAAAAAAGCAGAAAAACTCCAAATGCAAACTCACATGTCTGAAACAATAATTATTTAGTTCACCCCTGCGAAAGCGGAAAGCGCTTGGTCTTTATCTCACATTTATGTGAGTATCGTAAGTTACGATACGGCCGATGATGGAAGTGCACTTCATCCGAAATCCTAAACCATTGTAGAACTGGCTATCATATGTCTTACTTTACGAATAGAACAATGCTCCTGTTATTTTATTCTTGCTACGGTGACAGCCTTAGATAAGATGGTGGCAGCTAGTCAAGCGAAATTAGAACTAACGATACTGGTGGTCTTAATGTTAATAATGAGCTACGGAACTTAAACGTTACATACTTCAGAAGTAATTTATATCTTTTTAACACATATATGCTTTTTATTTTGTTCGTAACAATAATTAAGAGAATTCTATTAAAACACTAACGGTTACGCTTCCCAACATTTATTACCGCAAAACCCATCTTTAGAGTGCAAGAGCCCTAATCAGGACTGAACTAATTGTTTCTAAAGCGGTGATTCGAGCCAATGTATCCCTGATTAAGTGCACGGGTCGGGCCAAACCTGAGGGGTTATTAAATAATTTATTGTCTAGCAACATATTCGTGAGGGACTAAAGAGCGTTTCTCTAATGGTCTGCGAAGATTTTGCTACAGATATTGCTTTTGTCACTGCCTGGAGTACAGCGTATTACTCGTACATCTACGTATCGTTAAACATTAAATAGAAATCCGAATTCCATATTCCGCCAGATATTTTCACAAAATGATTTCAAATGAATCCATTTGCTTTTATTGAATCAAAACAATAAAATGGCAACGCGACCCTGATTGAGTTTGGTCCGAGCCTTTCATAGCTTTCAATGCACATTTCGTCCTGTCAGTGGCAAATTACGCAGGCTGCCCATTCACGCTCAAAAATCACTCTCAATCGAGTCAAGTGGGACAAAATAAAAGGTGAATTCATCATGGGGGTGCGAAACGCCCCCTATTGGGGAAACCAAGGCGGGAAACGTATGTCCGGTCCATTTGTAAACACTAACAGGAGCTGACGGCTTTTTGACAGTTTATTAAATTAAATGGCGCATTCCATTGTGATAGACTGCTCCGATTGAGATCTAAATATTTGAAAGGATGTAATTTAGCAAAATGAGATTTATGTAAGTGTAAATAAGTGAGACTCTGTCTTGTGTCATAAATCAATAATAAGTTGTATAAAAATGGATGAGCTTGAAAACGGAGTCTATTTGTAAGTGTGTTACAAATCAAGAACAATCTGTAAAAAATGTTTGAGCTTGAAAAAGGATACTATTTTTAAACAAAACATAACGTAAGTAAACGAATCACTACCGAAAAACTTCTATCTTTTCATAAATTTCTCTGTTGAAATACACTCGAGTGTTTGGTTCAACTAGCAATTATATAAAGAGCGGTACGTTATGGGATTAAATTTTTTAGCAATCAATTCATAAACTAGAGTGCACAGTGGACTCGTGGCCAACTATGCCAATAACTTTTTCAATGTTCGTGTTGTTTACCGTCAGCGCAAATATATGCATATCACTCTTTAAAAAACATGGAATAACTGAGTTACATCTTAATTGAAAGCAACAGCGCAGCGGTTGAAAAAAAGAGCTTTGATATACTAATGAATTAATTCATTCTTAGTCATTAATTGATTACAAATTAGGCTCTTATAGCACTTATCAGGCGTCCAAAATGTTTTGGTCATTTCCCTCTCTTCACTCAATTTTACTTCCATTGGTGTGTGCTAAATAGAAGGGTGGAAGATAATTCATTTTTGTCGAAATATGGTCTGATGAGACTCGTGCCATCGAAAAATTAAATTACACGCCAGTCATATTACCGAAATTGAGTATTGCAGTATTGCATTACTCACGTCATAAGTGTTGCTGTGTAAGTGCTACCTATAGTTCTATTTAATATCTTTGTAAGTATACCTATAGATTATCAGACATAAAAGTTCCTAATCAGTCGATTATTTTATTGCATTACGAGAAAATCTTCGTCATGAACTACAAATGGCATACAAATAAACAATCGATGCTAGTAATAGTAAATCGCTAATAACTCTCTAGACAAGATAAACAAGCGCGGACTCCTACAAAAAGCAATAAGTAGATAAACCGTCGGGAAGTGCATAAAATGTCCGTTTGTTACCGAACGAGAACATAAACCAAATCGTCTTCTGTGCACAGGCGGATCACCGATTTTATTGATCAAAAATAATTTTGCGCGTCCATTTAACGACTGAGACTTATTTTACTCCGAATGCTAACATGAGCCAAGTGTTGGAATGCAATTCACGCGTTTGCACCACTGATCCTTAATCTAATAACGAATTGGATATGACTATGAATGTAATCGTGAGCGAGCAACGTTAGAAGCTATGCTAATTCAAGTACATTCTTCGTACAGCGATGTCTGTGGCATCATTAATATGATATCCTGCAATCAAATCGGTATGGCTTCTTCGACGTCTGTTATCCGCGTGTGGTCGCAGTAAACAAAGATCTTAATACCCGTGCTGTTCAACGTCAACAATTTATTAACTCGCAATCGACATACAATCGATTCGAGCATTCGATTCGTCGAAACGATTCCGATGAATGAGCTGTGTCGTGTGCTCTTGTATCGAATGGTAATTAGGTTTTGTTCACATTCCTTCTCCTTGTTTCCGTTTACGTGTAAGTGCTTAATTACCTTACGTCACACTTAGCAAATTTTTGGACGGAAGTCAAACTCAAGTCAGACTACAAATTTTAAAAGATGTACTTACTTCTTTTGTTATCATTCAGATTTTATGTATTGTCTATCATATTATTTATTTTCTCATGTGTGCCCTAAATATTATATTCTGTAAATTACTGACATTCATATAATTTCCTTAGGTGCCGGACCGAAAAGAGATCTTCCGTTATATTATGTAAAAGCTAATGACGAAAGTTGAAAATTTGAGACAAGATTTTACGATCGTTTCGCATACAACTCAACGTAAGATCAATAATCGATTTCCACGGGCACCGGATGCGGTCTACCGGGCACCAGTTTAATTATTATTGAATTTACTAAGCACAAGCGAGGGTGCTTCGCTTTGGATGGGGAGGAAATCCACCTTTGCGAAATAAATCTAGATGCAAGCGGTAACTCTGACGAACTCAATAAGATATTGTTTAGTAAAGTTTACGGGAATATTAAAACTCGATATGAAATAGTTACACTTGTATTTATTTTGCATATTAAAGCTTAAGATGATAGTATAAATGTTCAAATAATTCATATTCAGTTCATAGGTTCAAATCCTGCTCGTGGAAATTTTTTCAACATTTGTGTAGTAAGTATAATTTATCCTGACATGACATTTTGAACCCTTTGGTAGAGTTCGTTGGCTAAGAGAAACTAAGGTGTTCTCATAGTTAATATTATTTATTTATTTATTTATTCTTTATTGCAAAAAATACAGCAAAAGGCGAACTTAATACCCTGAGACTTCTCTGTCAATCGACCAGTAAGGGTATCAAGAGAAATAAATGACGCAAAAAAGACTCAACTGAAAACATTAATTGTAGATAAAATATAATAGTTTAATACGATAATTTTTTTTTTCATTTAATGTATAATTTATTTTAATGTATTATTATTAGCAAGAACTACAATACTTTATACATAAAATAAAATTCTTCAAATTGTAATGCATTGGTGGTAGAAGAAAGCACTGTTTTGTGGTCAAAAATACTACAACGACATTAAGCTTTAAGGTATAAACTAAGAGCGTTTAGTATATTAAAGCTAAACAAAAAATACAGTGCTTGTGAAAGACACTCGAATGGAAAGAATGGCTCATCAAAACCAGGCTTTCCAAATTTAAGTGCTTAGCTATTTTTGACCATGATGATGGTGTTACGATCATTTTTATGCTGACCCTACCCGCCTCCACATAAATGCGGATAAATAGTGACTGTTCCAAATTCAACGTTACTTTATTAGATTGTTGAGAGTCTTTCAATAACAAACAAACGAGAATCAAAACTCCCGACTCATTCTGAGTTCACTAAGTCAGTGGGAGCCCCGTTTTTGTTTGTTTCTATAATTAAAACGCGACTTAAACGCTCTTCCTTTAATTATAAATCCACTTGACGCCGCTATTTCTTGGAAATCGGATTCGCGATGGGGTTGTTGGGTCCAATTCCTACTTGAAGATTAATTTGAGCTTTATGATTCCACTCTCCACATATTTATCTTGAATTGCTGAATTATGAAATAATTTGAGTTAGTAAGATTATTATTAAGGGGCTCGTGGGCGCAGCGGCTACAAAACTGAAGAGTAACAGCCTAAAAGGTTTAAAAAAAATTGAGCTCTGACATGCTTCGGGAGTCACTACTAGCAGATGGTCCCGGTTGAGTCTCATCGCATGTTATTGAACGTGTGGTAGGCCTAAGCCCAGTAACGGCACGTTTCAAGGTGGTGATGAGTTATGTTATTTACTTACTGATTCGCTTTGCCATTTAGCCAATGAGGTGCTCTTAGATGTTTATCTTTTATTTATATTTTTCTATGTGTAATAAATAAAGTACCAATATATTCCCGATTTTAGGACGCTTCGATTATTTCCCTATACAATCCGAACCCCTCGGAGAATCTAGTAGATAACGGAAACACGCACTAGTGCGTGTACCATTCTTTCTAGAAAACCTGTGACGTTGCTTCGAAATGAAGACGTTGAAATGCCGTTTAGGGCAATAAACAAACTCTCTCAATAAAAAAGCTTCGAATCGACGCCTGTCGCTTAGAATGCAGCTTCTTCCCCAAATGTCCCACTGTGTGTCACAGCGTTCGATTAAAATGATTGTTATGTCATTTTGCCTTAACGCATGATTTTTGCCTTAACGTGGCGATCGTAGTTAACTCCGCCTACCATGAAGATGACCATAGGATGACTAATATAAACCTTCCGACCTTTTTTTTGTCAAAGCCATTTGCTTTAGTTCATTGTTAAAGCCTCATTGTAAACGCCGGACCCAATTAAACTTCTATTGTTTCTGGTTTTAAGGCAATCAACGTGTTAAATATAAATTCATTTCTTTCTTAAGATTCCTAATGGTGGATATCCCGAAATTTTGTCAAAAACAAAAGGGGCGGGTATAGCCACTGAGTCCCTGCACAGAAAAATCGCCCTAATGGTGGACATCCAGACATTTTGTTGATAGTACCACTGTGTGTCGCGGCGCGTCGCATGCGCGGGTGGCCACATTACTCTGGGCCGACGCGCGGCTGACTCACGGCGAGCGGTGTCGCCACTCGCCACTCACTGCACAGTGGTCTGGCGCTAACACGCAACTTCGGCTCAGTAGTTTATTCGCTCCGTTGGGCAATTTGGAAATTGCGCTTTCATTTTTACTAGCATTTCGTTTCTAGCTTTGTAAGTCCAGTGAAATTATTGGAGCTATAACAACTGAAGCTTTGGGTCGGTAACGCGTGTGTAATAAATGCCCTAGGTGTTGCAAGCGTCTATGAGCTGCGGTGGCTGCTGTCCATCGAGCGGGCCGCGCCGTTCTTATCGACAGACGAGTAGTAGTAAAGTAGCATTAAAAGCTCTATACATAATTTCACTTAGTGGCTAAATTTAATACCGTTATTAATAAAGGGCAGGTGATTGTCAATACATTAATTATATAAGATTCGAAAAATGTAATAGGATAGGCATGTTTCCTTTAAAATGTAGGATCAAACTTTTTTGTCCTAGATACATAAGAAGGCAGTCCAATAAACCCGTTATTTAGTACAATAAAGGGAAATGCAACAAGTTAGTATCCGATTACAAATACGATATGGTGCACATGTAACGCGTGCAGTCGGTCGTGGCGAATTTGATCGTTGAAAAATGACACCGGTAAGTACGGAGACATCCCACAGTGCTAAGCTATGACTAAACGTTAAAATTATAACAGAATAAATTTTAAATTCGTTCATAGATAATAGTTGTGTTCAAAAAGTACAAGCACTTGCACACTGTGTGATCAATTTTAAAATAGATATCAAAAATTGTGATAACGATGCGCCTGTAACCATACTCAGAGCCATCCATATTAATATCAATACAATACGGAACATCAAGTAATTATAAAGTTCACGTACTTTGGCGGGTTCCCTGGGAAGTTCGTTTCACCTCCTTGTTATATGGAAACATTATATTACATTGAAACGTGTTCTAACAATTTCACATACAATCATAAATTCTAATTTAGAGCGTTCGTGGATCTTGTTACCACCTCGCCTTTGGTTTTCCGGACTCATTGTATGTTATTCCCAAGACATTGTAGCCCCAAAGAAGGTATACGAAATTAATTAGGCGAAATCCCGGCTTCTTGTAATATTTTGTTAATATTTCTGCTGCTGTACGAGACTTTATTAGCGCGTCATATTTATTGCTTTCCCGGATAATGAATCTGAATACGCTCTTGATTAGTATCGCTCCAGTATGGATGCGTTCTCTTTAGCTTCAAGTTTATAATTACAGCAGTTGTAATTACAAGGTAGCTTACAATGTGGAATCTTCGTTGGCTCTTCACGTTTCGTTATCTCGCAACCAATGTTGATGGTTTGTTAAATTAAACGTCGTGAACTGAGCTGCTATTTTCTTGATTACCACCGCTTATTTACGCCTGGTTTGCAATGTTTTAATTTACCACGCACCGTCCACTACATCCTATCGTACATGTGTCACATTCTCACTTTGAGCTGTCAGTCTTAAATCACTATTGTCGCTTACAAGACAACCGTCATTTTCTCACTTAATTTTTTTTTTATTTATTTTATTTATTTATTCTGATGCACAAAACAGGTGACAGCCACCAAAACGTTACAAAAACACATGTGATATTAAATACTTAAGGCTAGGTTGAAACCCTTAATTATGTACATACTATTTAACATCTACTGAGCAGACAATAATGTTATATAAAAACAATACGAACAATTCATTAAAAATTTTATAATTACACAAATACCAATTAATTCAATTATGCAAATTAATTACAATAAAAATAGATAAAATTCGATAAAATTAAAAATAGATACAATTAAAATAAAATAAATTAATTCCTTAGAATCTATAAAATGAAAAAAGAAGGCTATTGGTTTTCTTAAAAGGCAGTCAATCTGAGTATCTGCGTTAGGGCATGAGACTAACATTGGATACTACTTAGCAAAATGTGTAATCTCGTGTAGGGCGTTTAATTCCAACCTTTTCTTAAGCCATCTTGGGTTGTCGAGACTTAAAAGGTGTTAGCTACGTTGATTCCCTAATTGCGCTGCCTTTTTACTAGGATCGAGTATAATTGTTTCTATAGCTCTACTGGTTAGTTAGACAAGGGCGAATGGTTCTGGCCAGTCGGCTAAATCTAATCATTTCCATTAGTTACGGACGGAAGCATCCCATACTGCGCTTCGTTTCCCGGGAACATTGATGATTGACTGAAAGATTGGTTCGTTTGGACTCAAATGTTTTGAATTTGAAAGTCGTTTACAATATTTTGTAGGTACTATGTGCTTTTTCTTATATACTTCAAGGAACAGATTGTTCCAAATTGTATATAACTGTTTTGTAAGGATACTGCGATCGAATTTATAAAAATTCCATGGTTTCCATTTTGATGTTATTGACAGATGAAAAAATTTTCACTAAAAATGACTCAAACTAAGTTTGAGTCACTTTTTGTGAAAAGTTTGAGTTAGTCATTAGTAATGCTAATGAGAAAGGATATAATTGGACGGAACAGTGCTCAGTCGGTGCTCGCTAAAGCCCGCTTATCTTGTTTGCATTCGTGACTCCCGCCAAGCTAAGCCTCAAATAAGACGTTTTATGAACACGAAAGGCTTGCATAGCGAAACAATTTACTTGGCCACAATCGAACCTCAACAAAAAAGAATGTGCAAACCGCCGAAGCAACGTTCAAGTGTAAATATTTACCCGGCGTCCGTCGTCTACTGAAACTTTTGGAGCGCCGGTAACTCGCCAGACCTCACACTTGCAAAAAATCCCAATAAAATTGTGGACCGGTTCCATTCCGGCGTAATTTAAAATGTATGGGCCTGTATCATTTGATATTGTATTACATCAAATCAAGAGAATTTGACCAAACTGACAGCGTGAACTTGAAACGATGTGACATTGCAGCTGATATTGGTTTTGCTATGTAAATTGTAACAACATTAAAAATATGGAGTCCTCAGTGCCTCGGAAGGTACGTTGAACTGTCTGGTCCCCAAAGTTGTCGTTAAATAGCAGTTGTGGTGGTTGATGATGGCACGATCTCCCGATGATGGGAAAACGTGTGCCTATACAGTGAGTTTATTGAGTACCGTTTATTGGCTGACGATGAAATTAGTAATATTTTCCCCAAAAGAAATATTTTGCAAAGACACAAGAACCCCAAAAATACGTTTTGCGAGACGATAATTGAATTCTCTACACGACGCGGATCTGGACCGGAGCGGGTCGCACGTCGCGTCGCGGTCAGGATTTGGCGTGTATAGGAAATATTTTTTCATGTCTTTCCCACTCCACTCATTGGGCGAGGAATTGTCGGTATTTTTATGAGAACTCGTTCTTCATTTACGCATTCCTTACGCGAGCTATGGACGGGTAATGATGTTGAATCGTGTCGGAATCGAATACCCTTTGGCATGAAAATAATATAAATGTAGAGAACACTATCATTATAGCTGATTATTTTATTATTATCAATGCTTGTAATTAATACATATTGAAAATAAATTTTACTAAACGCAAATCTCTCAATCATAAAGTTATTGCAGCATTAAATGCATCGTGAAAACGCATAAAGCCAAAACCATTTATGGCAACGTCGGATGTCCAAACAAACAGATGTGGGGGCGACCTGTAATAGGAGGTTTCCGTCTAACGCCGCTTCACAATAGAGGCGAGATGCGCATTGGACAGTGCAGATTGCATCCATTACGGCGTGCAACACACGAATGCTGCTCCTGAATATATTAATGAACTTACGAACACTACTGCAACCAAATATTTGGGAGCTTGAAATAGATGTTTGTGTTAAGGAAGACTTTGTACAATAATGCAAATGGACAATAATACAAACGCAAATACAAAATATCAGTAACAATATCATCATCATTATCATTAGCCAACCATTATCACATGAACCCAGGATCTTGTATTCCCGCATGACATAGCATAAGAAGATATAATCCACCTTTTCCCATTACCGACCAGAAAGGCTCACTGAGTGTAGGAAGACGTTGACAGAGCTAGCGAAATTTTACTTCAATAATCGGGACCATGCAACAGCTTAAAGTGTCTTCCGAAGCAGCTTGAGATAATTGACCATACATCAAGGTTTAGCAAAAGCTTTTGAGCAATTACGATCGTTAACCTAATGCACTGCAGCTTAACTGATGAAAACAATAAAGTAAAATTCTTAGTAGAGATCTAAGTAATACCATAAGCAAACCTAATTCCTAGTAAGACCTTGCATTAACTGATAGATAAAGTTTTGAAAAGGCAGCCCTGCGGATTAGCTCAGAAAATCATACATCACATGCCAAATGTGCAATAAATGCAATCATCATAGAACCAGCAACAATTGGACTGAATATATATAGACAATCGCATAGCTGCTTTGTTGCATTGGGGTGCAAACGTCGGGGCGCAGATTGCAACCACTACTGACGTATGTTGATACGATTGTTCGCCTGTTAAACGTTTTCATTTGAATTTGATCACTCGACTGTCCGCCCTTGATAATGTTTGCTGAAATAGGGACGACGGGACATCAGCAATAGATAGCACACGTAGTTGAATTAGCTATGGAACTATGAGCACAATTTAAATTTGGAAATGTGTTCTGATGTTGCTAGTACTATTTGTACCCACGAATAATTTATTATCCCCTTTAGAACTTTGAAAAATTGTTACAAGATCTGACAAAGATAAATTCTATTACTCATCATGAAGTTTTAGTACCGATATCGATACATGAAAGGAATAAACCGAAACAATCAACACGTTATGTCTTAGTTTTAATTACATAACCGTTAATAATATATCTGTAGGGCTCAGGGAATACGTACATGAAATTCTCAACATCAAAATAGACATCGATAGTCCCCATTCCGGGCATAATTTTGGCATAATTGGCGTTACATTCCCATTGCGTACCCTTTCAAGATGCCATGATGTTACGGCCTACATGTTATTTAATTACGCAATCTTGAACACAATGCGAATTACACTGACTCCTTACTTCTCTGATATGGGGAGCGGATTCCACGCAAGGGAAATATGATATTTGATATGACTGACTGTCTGACCTACTCATAATTAAATTTACTGTGTGTAGAAGTTACTTTACAATGCATTATTTTATTGATTTGCAATACGTGATTCGGTTTGTTTTGGTTTACTGAAGAAATCCCGGAAAACATGTGGCATATGGTACTCTCAGGCACACCAACTTTTTTGGTGCAAATAAACACTTCGAGTCATTATTCTTTTTGTAGTGAAGGAAGGACAAACATAAGTGGCAATGATAAACAGTCAATAAACTATTCTTTTACGCTGATATCTCAAATCATAGATTTGAAGCCTGCAAATCTACGGATCGCCAAGCAACCCTTAGGTCGCACTACGAAGGTCATAATGAACGTCACCCTCTTAGAAGACACCCCAAAGGACTAGTCATAGTCAATTAGAAATGAATAAATCAAAATGATTGAGGACTTCCCTGCTCCTTTCACAATCTTACGTAACTTAAAACATACTTGCTTTGGACAATATGTAATTTAATTAGTAAACTTTATGCCTTACTGTTAGACCATGACTATGTGTCCTAAATTGTAGCCATTGTTAGTACAAACAGAATATTAACAGTAAATATGCGTAGGGTATTAATGTGTATTTTCAATGCATATTAATTACACAGATTATGGTGCGTATCAATATCTGTATTTAAATGGAAGCGCGGTGCATTACGAAAGCGCTAGATCGGTCGATAGCGACTATTCAATACAATACTCGTATATTTTGAATGGGCGCTCGCAAACGTTGATTAGGCCCTTTCTAGGCCTTCCAATTTTCATAGCCACCGCGATCGGCCT
Source organism: Eudonia mercurella (assembly GCA_963082485.1). Lineage (NCBI taxonomy): Eukaryota > Metazoa > Arthropoda > Insecta > Lepidoptera > Crambidae > Eudonia > Eudonia mercurella. The sequence goes on along the minus strand of OY720032.1, from coordinate 12,338,304 downwards.
GCCTGATTGATTGGACTAGTGTGGACGCACGGTATGGTATGGTCCATGTTTTCTATTAAACTATTATTGAATACTTATAGAAATTCTTTGTGCTACCTTTCGCGTTTCCTTAAATGTATATATTTTTTTACCGTCAAAGGGTAAGAATAGGATTGTGATACGCAAATGGCTTGCTCTTAGAGGCCTACGGCAAAGTTTTTGTTTTGTATTATGGTTTCTGTTCATGTATTTTCTTGAATATTCTGAACTTTAGCCAACTTAATGGTATTTAACAAAGGCCATATTATATATTTCTTATTTTATATGTACATCATACATCGCATTTCTTGACGGTAAAATTATTTTTTTTAACGCTATTATCAACGAAAACGTAGGTAAAACTACTTAGTGGAGCGTTGCCTAGAATCATAATTTGGTGTGTTTTATACGAATAATAGTAATAGTAGCAGAGTAAAAGTTTTTTTAAATACATTTTATAGTAGCTTTTATAGTGAAATGTTGTTTCGATCTGATATTATTTGAGAGGCTATCGGACAGGTCGGGCTTTTGTAACTAAAGTTGTATTTCACAGCGTGGACGCATAGACCGCTATCTGATGATTGGTTTTTGGCAATTAACAGTATTGCTCACATCGCAATCGAGTTCATTCACCGTGTGAAATATGTATGGAGCTTGCGATTCCCTCTTTGTTATGCAGTTCTGCCATCTATTGGAGTACTGACGAACTAAACATACGACTAACATTGTAAGGATAAATGTAGTTACAGATTATTGTTTTAAAAATCTTTTATAGAAAGTTGATTTTGCTTTATTAAATTATTACAGCTAAAGAAAAAAAAACAATTTTCGAAGAATGTGATGGACAAGGACCAAACACAAAAAAATACAAAACAATACACGTAGGTTTCAATACTCCTTACGAGTTAAGACTTTAAACCAAGTCAATAATAACAATGACAGCCGATTAGATATCAGATCAAAATCAATTTCGGTGGAAAATCTCATGAAATTTCGTTGCACCTAAAATGGGACCGGCAAAAGAAAATACAAAGGTGTTAATTGGTCGCGCGGCTAAGTTGTCAAAAAGCTTTTAAAGTAGATCGAAGACCAAATAGTGTAGAAAATCCATTAACTGCGGTCCGTAGTACAGTACACCTATAAATTCGTTTAAGGTGGCTTCGAGAATTTTTGCGCTCGATATAAATTTCAATGTTGCCGTCCGTTTAACGGAAGTGTTATTACAACACATGTTTTGCCGACAATTATTATTTTCATTACGCGCGGCGCACTGTGACCTGTCGTCCCTTTATTAACATTTAAATTTATATTACATTTACACAAGAGAAATGTCTACCTCGATAAAACATCTACGGCGCCTACCTCGTCTGTGACATGTATAACGTTCTAATAGCCCACTTAAAATGTAACATTATTATTTCACCTGTAGAGCTGAGTTTAGCGTGCTTTTATTGTTTTCAATAGAATTTAGCCCTTTGTCTCAACGCGTTAGTTCGCCACCACGACGTAGCTTGACATTTGTACAAAGGTTACGCAACGCAGCTCTATTTTGTTGATTTTCTTTCTACTTCCTGACACTGCATTGAATGCTTAAGGAAAGGGTGTTGCATTGTATTCGAATTAACCTTTCCGATTGTAAGGGGTTGAGGGCTTGGTCAACGTATCGTATCGTAGTTCACTATCAAGGAGGTCGGGGTAGAAACTGTCATTCGGCTCGATTAGCCCTTTCAAAATACATACGACATATAATTATTTCAGTAAGTCTGCCGTGTTACACGGATCTAATGTATCTTGAGTTACATTAGTTACGCGTAACAAAGGTTAATCGCATTCTACGGGTGGGTTTTATATGGTACCACTTTAATTTTAAACTTTATAGTGTTACTTTTGATAATAAAAGCATAAAACCATATTAATGTAACCCTTGTTTTCTATGGAACCGATTTGCGTATCTACTCTAACTCTAGATACATGAAATAGCCATTGCAATCTGCGTCTCGTCTAACCGCAACCAAGCTACGGCTACTCGACTTACATGAAATAGGCAAAACAGATCTCGTATGAGCTTGTCGTCTTGCAGAGTAGTCAATCAGTTGTTTATAAACTACGGCACGCGACACATTATACTTAAACAAAAATGAGAGATACGTAAGGACGGACGTTATGATACAGTTAACTGAGAAGAATAAAGTGTTGGATACCAGTACATCAAATAATATGAATCCAGTACTTTCCTATTATAGAAATATTGACATTGAAAGTAACGCAGCATTGTTTTTAAATGAACGGCAACAAAAGAAGAATGAAGAAAATTATCTTACTTAGCAGGAACTTTATTTTGAACCATCCCATGATTTACCTACCTAGGTATTTCTTGGTTACTTTGTTTTAAATGTAAAAGGAGTAAAACTATTTATTCAAAGGCAACAACCTATAGTTTCACATTACAATTTGAAACATGCCCCTAAACGTAGGTATTTACCACGTGGAGTCACATTTTCAGACTTATACAAAGATTATTCAGAATATTGCACCCAAAATAATATTCTAATTTGCAGCTGGATCTATTTCCACTAAGTTATCAAAGAGATGAATTTATCGACAGCTAATCCCTCACAAGATCTTTGTACTACCTGTAATAATCATGATAAAGAACATCCTAAAAATGATGGTAATGATATCAACTGTGATATGTGCAATTTTGCACCTTGTAAAACATTTGGACAGCATGAAATAAATAAGAGGTTGTCGAGAGAGATTCTTAATAAGGAATTAGAAAACCAGAATCCTGACACCAAAATAGTAACTGCTGATATGCAAAAAGTGATGCCCAAGCTAACAGTCAAAGAGAATTTCTTTTCAAGAAAGGTTCTCTTATACGAAACTTTCGCTTCGCCTGGTCAGAACAAACCGTCTTATTGTGTGGTTTGGCATGAAGGCTCACAATGTTGCGTCTGCCTATGTCCAGCTTATTTCAACTTTTTGCAAACATGAAAAAGAAATTATTAATTATGCTGAGAATTGTTGCTCACAAAATAAGAACAGGGTATTTTTTCCCACACTGCTTCGTTTGGTGAACTCTCCAGCAATTATTTCTGCTAATATAATTAGAATAGTGTTTCTGGAACCAGGCCATACCTATATGGCAGCAGACACGGTCCACGCTAATATTTTAAAAAAAGGCGCGTTATAAAGACATTTATGATAAAAATGATTGCATTGACAAAATCAAAAAGTCACGCAAAAATTTAGAAGTTCTTGAGATATCGCACAGAGAAATAATAATTTTTAATTCAATGATGAAAAAGACTTCACAGAGTTTGCTGCTCTCAAACCAGAAGTTAAGACGAATATAAAAAAGATGAAGATGACTTCATGGTCAGCCATATGACGCCCACTGCTGGGCATAGGCCTCCCCCAAGGATCGCCACACCGATCGGTCCTGCGCTGCCCGCATCCAGCGGCTTCCCGCGACCGCCACCAGATCGTCGGTCCACCTTGTAGGGGGCCTGCCCACGGAACGTCGTCCGGTGCGTGGTCGCCAATCGAGAACCTTTCCGCCCCAACGGCCACCGGTTCTCCGCGCTATGTATCCCGCCCACTGCCACTTCAGCTGAGCAATCCTCGGAGCAATGTCAGTTGTTTTAGTTCTCCTGCGGATTTCATCATTTCTGATTCTATCGCGCAGGGAAATACCGACCATCGCTCTCTTCATTGCTCGCTAGGTGTCTTGAGCCTTCTTATGAGACCCATAGTAAAGGACCACATCTCACTCCCGTATGTAATCACTGGCAACACACGCTGGTCAAAGACTTTTTTCTTGAGACATTGAGGAATTTTGGATGCGAATACATTACGTAGCTTCCCGAATGCAGCCCATCCGAGCTGAATTCGTCGAGAGATCTCTTTCTCGAAGTTGGACTTACCTAACCTACCTGACCGTCTGTCCCAGGTAAACGTAATGGTCAACAACATCGACGTTCCCAACATTAACTGGTGCGGGTGCAACATGGGCATTGGACATGATTTTCGTCTTGTCCATGTTCAAAGAGAGAAGATGACTTACTCAAGAATATTGAAAAAGAACAAAAACCAAAAGGCATTAGCTCAGCCAAAAAATAAGATATATTAAAATTATGTGCAAGCATGCCACAACCACGCCGTCAGTTTTTCCAAGATTTAGAAATAGATGACAAAATATAATATCTCATGGCAAAAACTTGGAATATTCCATTTATTGATTACTATTATTATTACTTTTTGATTTAATATGATAATTATTTAAACATTATGCAAATTAGTCATCGTTTTATTAGACCTCCATTAGCGGGGGTATTCCTGTTATGCTTATTTCCTGTAAGTATAGATACATGAAATAACCATTTCAATAAGTAGTCCACTCTTGACGCGGTAAATCACTGTATTTCAGATACATTACCTCGCGTAACAGGATTTGTATGAAACATTTGGTTGCAAGAAACTAAAAATTATCATAAACTTAAATTTAACATAATTATTACAGATTTAAGGTTTGCCTCTTTTGAAAATATATATTTAATATCTATTAAAAAAATAAAATGCTTAATTATTTCAATATTTCGTGAGATATGATCAAAAACGTTTTCCAAACTTTAAAGCCATTTTACCAAAAATGACTCTTTTTAAGATACATTACATAGGCGTAACACGGCAGAAGTGTGATCGTGTCTGTACGGCAATCTAAAAATACGTCATTATAAAAAAGGTTTCCAAATAGTCTCGTTTTATTTTGTTAAGATTGTTTAAGCATTACTCTGTCAAATGTACAAAGATTTACACGATATTTTGTTGTTTGATAGAAGCATTTTTCGTGTATTTCTGTTTTAATAAGATCCGACAAGTGACTAGAGATATAGAAGGTAAGATAGAACTCTTGAACTTTGTAGATAAAACTTTCTTAGTATCATGTAATTATTTTATTATAGATATTTTTTATATATTTTGCCGCCTTGTCCTAAGTGATGTTAATTATTTCAGACACCAATGTTTTTGTCTTTGTAGATATATCCGTGGATTTAGAGCCTTTTTATCAACTATCCAAACAATTTTCTTTAATCGAATTTGTAATTAGACGTGGCAATACAAATACTCAAAAACAGATAACTATACTGCAACATGTTTTAGAACCTTCAACAGAGCGCAGGAAGATTGTTTTAATAAATGGTGTAATTATGGTGATTACATAGACGTCAAAAGCAACCCATAAAACTATCAATGAACCTATAAGCTTAAGAAAACGTCGGAACACGCGAGCCGCGGGCTTGGGAAAGTACAGAAACAAACAGTGACTAGAGACTATAACGTGTGAATAGATGCATAAAAATAGTATTTATTAAACACCCACAACGCATTGTAGTGTAGACAATAATTATGGAAGAGGCGGCTATGAGTCGGTGGCACGAAAAGGAAATAGGCAACGTAAGGCTCCAGCTAGTGTAATATGAGAATATAATAGTTTTAATGTTGGAAATAAATAACGAAGCGAGGAAGAAGACAATGGTGTTGTAACAAGATCTCCTGTTAATTGTGGCGAATGCGGAGCGAGGGCCAGTGATCGGAGATTTATGGAGGCATTGAAATTACACCCTATTTGTTCTTTTCAAAGCGCTCGGAATGCTGTTTTCGCCTGTGATATAAAATCAAACGATGTTTTTCAAAGAATTCTTGTACATTTTTGGAATTAGGTATACCAGTGTTCGAATACTCAGGCCCTGATGGATTAACAAGAAAACTTTTAGACGATCATTCATATGCCCGACAATACGTCCTTGAAAACTATAAAGTGTATAATGCCAAATTATTGTTTTTAAATAAGTAAGTGTTGCACTTGATCAAATGTTTTAATTTTTTTAAGCAACAAAATCAAAATAGTAAGAGATGTTGACAATACTAAAAATCCTTACCTCTCATTTTTTGTTCATCCAAGAGTTGTCTCTCCAAATTGTCTTTTCCCTCTCTTTCTCTCAGCACGTCCATCTTGAGTTCAGCTGTAACAAAAAACATTCCATAGGCTATTAACTTAATAAATTCAATAAAGGGATTCCAATAAAAGAAAACATTATCATAAACAAGGTTTTAACTTAAACAAATGGTTCATTGTACACGAAGGTATTGTATAAATTTAACAGTGAGCTAAACTGGCAACAAGCCCGTCAGCAAGGGGCCGATTAGGAACATAAACACGGATTAACTCATTCGGAATCCGGGTACTATTGTGAAGGAGTCGAATTGAGAGATTTGCATAACTTCCAATTAAATCCAACCTGACGGAAATGATTGGGGAACAACTTCCGATTTCGATGATCTGCGATACAATTATGGAGTTTATGAATAATTACCTTAGTAATAATTTATGTTCACCAATCAGTTTAACTATAAAAATATTTTTGTTAAAAAGCGTTTTAATTATGTTATTCGGGATTCATCACTCATCTGTGTGAATATCTCAACGTTTTCATTTAGAAATCGACTACTGTCTAAATTTTTTAATTGAATAGTTTTAAAAAGCACCTTTACCTTCTCCCTTCATGTCAACCTTCTATTAACATTTAATTTTATGCAAAGTCAACATCTAAACTAAATTGACCCGTAACTTTCAATCAAGTTCTAATCTCGTCTACAAAATCGAAACTACCAATACCCATATGTACGGGAGGCATCACGGAGAATTTGAATAGAAAGAGGTCATACTCAAGGTTTAATTTAGTCCCTCATTCTATTAGGCGCCTTAGCAGCGTCAATCTAATGGAGCTCGTAAGGGGATCGCGCTGATTAACTTGCTTTAACACCTACATTAACAGCACCGAGGAATACTTTGTTGCTATTGTTTCTAACGTCTACGACTGCTTGAACCGTCGTAATGTTTGCTTAAATGACTTGTACTGAATCTTTATTACGTTTCTGATTGCTCAACCAAGCATCTTTAACGTTAGTTTATTTCGTGGGTTTAATATTAATATTATGTAAAACTGCGGTAGTGAATTTAAGTGTATTCTATAGGATGTAAGTGACATCCCTCTATAATACTTTTCCTAAAGTCTTAGAAAACGTTACTTTTTTTGTAGTAAACTTTATTACTAAAACTAGAGGACGATTCAGACTGTATTACGGAATTGACTATAAAGATTTTCCAATTAGAATACACAAAAACACCGGTTCGGGACCCGTAATTTTGTAACGCTATCTGTGATGCCGTTTACTATAATTTTTATGTTGACGGCGTTTATTTAGTATCTAATTAAAATGTTAATATTTATCAAGTGTGTAATGGAATATCCGTAGTTAAATTGGAACGATATTACAGTCCCGCAACTATCTTGTACGGGGCAACGAGAGCTGTGCCGTTTAATAATTCCGTTAGCGATTCAATTATTTCAACAAGTTCTATATGCGGCTGCAATCTATTGAGACAACAATCGTAATTAAATACTAAACTAGTGGCTTCTATTATTAAATGTGTTTTATGTGATTGTATGATTAAGCTTTGTGACACACGTCCAACCTAAAATGGAATAGGTGCGTGTATAAAAAATTTGGACATAATTTTAATATTACCTTTCTTAATCTTTGATCGATTTTGTTAATTTAAACTTCATATATACATTTTTAATTTTGTTTTCTTTGAATGATGTGCACACCTTTAATTGACAAATGTACCAGACCTGTACTATTCCACGTATAATTATATTTAATGTTATGTTAATTACCGTGAGAGTTAAGCAATGGTACATTGCTGGTCAAAAAGATGAGTAATCAGATTAATAATGTTAAAGCTCATGTTTTGGAAGGCACAAATATATATTAATCCTGATTGTTGCCGTAAGATGGCAGTAGTTGACATTATAAATGAAATCCCCCTTTTAGCTGGTACTACTCATGAAGATCTGAGCCAAGTAGTGAGACTTTTATAGGCTAATGATAATAATAAAAGTAATTTTGTATAATGCGATTGTAAATGAGTTTATGGAATCTTTCAAACACCGTCCAAAATCTAAAATCCAAAATCCGGTCAAAACCAAAAGACTGATTTTTGTTGATGAACACTCGAAATATTTTTACAAGCTTTTATTTAGTTTCACCTGTCCCTGTGTTTGTCCGTTTGTATGTAATCAAATCTTGCAAGTTAAATTTGATGCACTTCCCGGTTACCGATTGAGCTGAAATTTTGCAAGCATGTGTAAATCGGATGACAATACAAAATTATTATGACATAGAGCTGATCTGATGATAAAACCGGAAGGTGGCTATAAGAACTCGGTTGTTAAACGACACAACCCCATCGAGTTTGGACTCGTTTGATCCGTCTTGATAAGTACTTTGGTGCTAGATGGTAACCAGGGTCTGATAATGGAGCTAGAAGATGGCCACAGGAACTCGGTAATAAACTACACAACCCCATCGAGTTTGGGCTCATATGATTCGTCTTGACGAGTACTTTGGTGCTAGATGGTAACCAGGGCCTGATGATGGAACCGGAAGGTATCCATAAGAACTTGGTAGTTAAATGACACAACCCCATCGAGTTTGGACTCATTTGATCCGTCTTGATGAGTACTTTGGTGCTAGATGGTAACCAGGGTCTGATGATGGACCTGGAAGATGGCTATAGAAACTCGGTAATTCAACGACACAACCCCATCGAGTTTGGGCTCATATGATTCGTATTGACGAGTACTTTGGTGCTAGATGGTAACCAGGATCTGATGATGGAACTGGAAAATGGCCATAGGAACTCGGGAAAATAAGTTCGATCGTTCCGTTTGTTATAAATGTGGATTCTGTCTTTGATTAGATGGATTAGATGGATGACCCAATGCCAAGGTAAGCACGTGCCGAGGGCTGAATGGTATGAGGGTGTATAAACCACTATAATCATGTCATTCAAAATAACTAAAAAAAGTTAAAAATAAAATTAAAAGAAAACTTTTTAAAAACAAGCTTTTATTACTTGTTAATAAAAAAAAGAACTAAAAAGTTAAAAATAATTTGATTTAAAATCTTTGTGTTTTTATCACAGACTCAATTTTTGTATAAATAAAAGCGTGTTACATTATGATTGCAAAAGAAAAATAATGAAGGTGTATTATGCTAAATGTTCTTTAATGTTACATCAAAATGTAACACGCTTTTATTTATTAAAAAATTGGGTTTGTGATAAAAACGCAAATATTTTTAATATTAATTATTTTTTACTTTTTAGATATTTTTTTAATAAAAAGTAATAAAAGCTTGTTTTTAAAAAGTGTTTTTTTCTTTGTTTTTTTTTATTATTACATCGTTTTGTAGAATCTGTGATTATTTAGGGTTAAGGTATAGCAAAGGGGGTTCGAGACATAGTCGTTTTTTTGATCAAGTTTTGTATGGAGATAGGACTTGTAAAATTTTATTTCTAGATGATTTTGTATGGAGCTATGGAGAGAAAATTTTGTAACTATGTAGTGGCGACAAGGACAACTAGGTTAGGTTAGGTTAGTCTTTTGACCTACACGTAGCGGAGCAGCCGGAGCAACACATGTGCTTGAAATAAATTTTTCTTAAATTTAAAAAAAATATAAAAAATTACTATCTTTTTTTGAAAGCTGTGATTTTCTTTATTTCGTGAAAAATATGTGTTATTTTTTGGGGCCCCCTTTTCTACATCCGGACCTTATTTAGGTATGTAAAGGTATTTTTAATCAAAACTAAAAATAAATATGTAATAACATCTATTTTCGTTTGTGAAATCATACGTTTAAGTGTAACATAGTACTATGTGAACATGCCATGGCTTCACAAGCCGCGCGTCAAGTGAACTTGTAACGAAAGAAGCCACAAGAAACTCACACATAATTTTCTATTATTTTATTAAGTGCTGTACAGTATAGAATATCATTATTTAAATATAGAGCATTTTAAAAGTTTACAGCATGTTAATATTTAAAATTGTACTTTTATGTAATTTATACGTATGTAATGCAATTCGTGGTCCTTATGCCGTTGAATAAAACCCGTGCCAGGCTATCCAGGGCTGTTAGAGTACAGTAATAATCGTGCAATTAACCAAAAGTTAGATGTCAAACATCGATCTTGTGTAGACTAGTTACCATTACGCGTCCCTATATTAAGACTCTTCAGTTGTTTCTGTTGTCTCCAAAACACGGGCACGCACCGTAATCAAATGCCAATTAACAGAGGACGCGTCAAACAAAGTACGTGCGATATGAATCTACAATGATATGAGCGTACGGGTAAAAAGTAGCTTGGTAACTCATGCCGTATCGACGCGCCGAAATCTCCGCGATAAAACAGAGACAAGTTAACTTGCTGGTTATAATAAGGCCAGGGAGGAGGTATGAGTATCGGACGAGCTATCGCGCCCGCGGATCTTGTAAATTGAAACGTTCACATATTCCCTTCTCATTGTTCCCTTTTATCGATTCGAATGGTTTAGGCTTTGTTGCAGCTTCTGTTCCGATGCGTCTTTATCTGCACTTTGTTAGCAACGTTGCTTGTTGTTTAAAGATTTATTTACTATGAAATACTAAAGCGAACTTCCCATAGCCATTAGTGCTATATTTAACAGTGGATAGCACCTTTATGGGAAGGTAATTATTACTTTTAACTCTACGGTCGCGATTAGCGCGATAAGTTGCAATCAGCAATTTTTATTGCAAACTTTTTTATAATGGAAAAAGAGTCAATCTTAGAGCCGCGTCGGATGCGGGATTAATTTTGAATCAATCCTGTATGGTGTAATTTAGAGGGCTTTTAGTTAAGAGTGGTTTCGCACATAAGACGTAAATTACCTCAGCCGGGGATGGCCATTAAGGCCCCGCGTCGGTATGCGCGTATCTCAACATCTTGCGATTTGCGAGTAGAGAGGCCTTAACAAAAGGTGCTCCCGGTGGTCCCTGCGTACTAAGTAACTATCTAAGTACCTACGTATTGTTTTATGTTAATGATATAGGTGCTACTACGCTTTCTTGTTCGTGGGACCAGTTACAGCTCGTGTAGCTGCCACATCGTATGAGCTTGTATTTTCTATGTTACCGTCCATTAGTGCGATAATAGCTGAAAACTGGTTGACGTAAGAAAACAATAAATATTAACCGTATATTTAAGAACTTATAAAATAATAAAACGTAAGTAAGTTATATTTATTGTTTTTGCTAGTTGATGAGATAGCAATAAATTGTTTAAATTAACTTTTCAAACACCTTATATATTTAATCGAACGAAAAAATTGTCGAATTATAAAGGTGCACTAAACATAATTTAAATTAGAAACTCATAAATCGTCGGGACTCACAAACTTAACGGACAGAAAACGAAATCGATCCAATGAGAAACGTTTATGGAAAAAAAAGAGAGAAAATCGAGACTGTAAAGCGGAACAGCCGATTATTAAATCGATCTTTATATCGGATCAATCAAATTCAAAACCTGATCGAGTTGCGTCCGACGAAAAAATTATTACTTTATAAATAAAATAACAATAAAAACGATGCGCCCGGTTCAAGGGAATATATAATTATGGACAATTATTATGATACCGAAACAGAATGGCTGATAGATGATTGAAAGGATCGAGACCCATAAACAAAAGGATCAATTTTGGTTACGCAATTTAATAACGTGAAGTAATTAGCTGACGTTAAGGATCCCAAACACTAATACAAATTGTAACGGAAAAGTAATAGCGTATCCTCTTTTTGCGGCGGCACGACGGATCCTCGAAGGGTAGGAAATTCTATTTCTCTTCAATTTCGTGCACTCAGCAAAAACAACAATAATATTTAAATTTCAAACGCGACGCCCTTTGAGAGTTCGTTGTCCAACGAGATCGAGTCCCACTTGCATTTAAATTGGAAACGATTACATACAGGAAATTTTACTTCTTAGAAAAAAAAACTACCTATGGTTGGCATTAATTGGACAAACTTACGACTTACAAGTTGAGACCAGAACAACGAATTGAGCACGGCCATTTTATTTCATTAAAACATAAGTCATAGGGTGAGCGAATTAAGACATATTTTCACGACCCCCACCTTGGCGAAGACTAAGTTGAGCTTGCAGTTAAAATAACAATTAAAGTCTTCCTAAAATTTACGACTCAAAACTGGTGTAATAATTTGAAAGAGCTCTGCGGCGAACACAAACGAAATGGATCTTTGAAAAGGGGAAACAAAGGTAAGTATTCAGATCATCCCGGAATTGCGTATCGCCGTTTTTGAATGCGAATGAATCAGCGGAAGTCTCCGGCCTTTTGCTGAAATTTTAATAGTAATAATGTAAGGAGATATTACTAAGGAACATTGTTGATTTAAGCGCCTTTGGAGGTTTAAGAAGGCGAAATTTGATTTATCAGAGATATTTTGCCCGTTTTCGAAATTTAATAAGAAAATTTATATGCAGCGGATGTAACTTATGCTACTTTGTTTATTGTATTTAAGCAGAGAAACGAATACAGTAACGATATTCATGGAGCCTTTAAAAAGTAAATTCAAAGTAACGATAATGGGCGTCAAGGCGCGGAAAACGAATTTTCTTCCCTATGCCTTTTTAAATTTACAAACCGTTGGCAATTTTATTTTATTGTTATTAGATTTTTCCGGATTATGTCACACGGCGATGTCACTGCGGAGGATTATTCCCGCAGTCTCTGCGCTAATAATCATAAGAATTGCTTCCCTTTATTATGTGTGAAATTTAGAGCATAAAAACGAGGCACCCAATTTCTCCCCTTTCTACAATTTCGTCTTTCCCTTGACGGAATACGGTCACATTTGAAACAGCAGCTTTTAATGTATTCTTCATAAAAATGTACATTTTCTAACACTAGATACTTCACTCGACGCGAGTTCGTTTCGTATGAACATGTGGAGGAAATAATTTAGTGAATATTCATAAGAAATTTGCATACTAAACAAGAATCAGCATTATTTTTGACGAATATAGGGTTTTTACTGCACATTCAAAAATAATAACTGAGCTTCTTGATCGTCGAACTTTTAATATTTTTCATAAGAGTAAAGAGTAACCTAAAAGCCTGCATTTCGATATTGCACGATATTTATAGCTCCTGGCGGTCGTAAAATCTGTTTAACTCCTTGAAGTCTTATTTCAATATAGTATAAAAAGCACAATAATGAAGATGTCGCCACAAAATGGATTAAAAAGTAGAAGCGTATCGAGCGTGCACCGGCGGAATAACTCGCGGTGCTATCGCCGCACGCGCACCCAATCTGCGATCGAAACACACAGGATAAGATTATCCAGTAGCCCTGTATTATTTTAATGAGACTACACAACTGCACGAGATTCGTTACGATACCAGAAAGTTTAGGTAACGAAAAGAATAAAAGTATACAGGTCAACAGAGATATCAGCGGGAGCGTCAAGATGACGCTAGTTTGCAATGAAAATTTAACTACAGAAAGGATTTTTAAATTAGCCACTGAACACGGAGTATATCTACATACCAGCTGACGGCAGATCAGCCGATACCATTATGTCTCTGGTAAGGCACACTGATAAAAAAATAACCACATTTATAAGCGGCCAACATCTGTTGGTATTTAAATAAGATATAAACGCGAGAGTCCGCGAATGTTTTGTTCTCAGGCAACATTTTTCTCCCTGACGGAAGCTCCCCTCACCGGATATATTGGTATTAAAAATGTAAGGGAGATTTATGCGAATGGCTCTAAGCTTTCATTAGTTGTTTCTTACTCGGTGTTTTTGCGGTCGCCGCACCCTGACCGGTAATTTTTCATTTTTCTGCACAAAGTTCGCGATGCTTCCGCGCCCCGTACCTAAATTTAACTGCATATAAAGAATATTAATGCCGCCGGGAGTCGCAGGCAGGTGCATGCTACGACTTATTCTGTTACAATTACCGTTTCCAATTACTTAGAAATTCTCCTTGAGGAGGTTTTATTTTTTAATGAAAAAGAAAATTTCAATCATATTTTAGAGAAACAATAACAAGTGACACGAAAAGAATATAGGCAGTGTGTTTATATTGTAAATATTGATAATGAGATGCTAGTAACGACTTTTTGGAATATAAGTTGCAGTAGAAAGATGATAATATACACCAACACTTCGTAAAAAGTCATGACAGAAATAATGACGCGCTCTTTACAATCATAAACATTTATATGGACGAACACATGATCCTATCTTGTAATTCCGCATGTAAATTAAAACTTGAACAAGGGTTCACCCCTATAGAGACGAAACATTACGACCAAATAAACATGAGCTTCGTACGGAACCATCTTACTTGTGTTCACGGACCATTTTATGTATTGTTTTAGCAATCTCTATTAAACCCCGGTGTATTCAAGTTTTAAATATTATGAACTGTTTGTGAAGTGGACGTGTTTAACGTATTCAATGTTTTTGATATTTCTCAGAATTGTTTAAACACGTTCTGTTCATTATTTATTACATACTACTACATAGATACATGTTTATACGAACAAGGAAATTTCATACTGTTCCACTTTTAAGCAATGAACAACCTTTTCATAAATTTGACACTTCATTCCTATTTATTTCTTCAAACGGTTGTATCCGATTTATCGTGACAGATCTACGCTCATCATTTAGATCAATAGTTAACTAATAATAATATCTAGCCCATTTTTAATTGTTTCTTTTGAGTCTAGACGTTATAATTCATCTGTAAAATTTTTAGCACATCATTGAACGTGCACAGGTTACTGATGATGAAGGATTACAGTTGCATTTTAATTAAACAAGTTTACAAATTGAAAAAAGACAAAGTGTTGAAAAAATTTCACGACCGGGATTCGAACCCGCACCCCATGACATGCCGGGTCAGGTGCACTACTAACTATGCTATGTTGATGACGTAGTTGTCGACATTGAATAGGGCTCCTTTGGCTTACAAAGTAAGAGTAGACAGTGTTGATTAATTTCGGCGAGTTGGATTGAGCCACGATAGCATAGTTGGTAGTGCACTTGACCCGGCATGTCATGGGGTGCGCGTTCGAATCCCGCTCGTGGATTTTTTCAACTCTTTATCTTTTTTTAATATGTAATTTGTTCGCAACAATATTTGCGTAAAATTATATTTAAACAATCAAATAAACAAGTTTCATTCTAACCACTACTTTCCTTGCTAAGGTGGTTGAAGCGTAAAAATTAAAACAAATGAAAGCGTTCAATCCAAACCGTGTACAAGACAACGCACGCACACGAACAATTGGGCGCGTGTCATATTAAATTATTTCAGCTAAGTAATTCCGAGCGGTTAATTATTGTGCACAACCTGGGAGGAGAGTTGAGAATGTAATTATTATTAAACTTTACGATTGTCTCACTTTACCCCTTTACTTGTTCCCGCAGCCCCAAAGGACGTAGACGAAACAACTACGCAGACGACATGAAACTTTAATTCGTCGGGTTTAAGACCAAATTTAAATGCAGACACTGCGTATGTGTTACTGTTATTCCCCAGCTCGAGTTACATTAGATCCTTGGATCCTGAGGGAGTTTCTTGGTTTGTTGCGGTACAGGATTCATATTTGAGCTACTGTCCGTGAGTTATATGTGTATTAATTCCGGCTTCATTTTGGGGCACTGTTACTTTATAAGCCTTCTTAAAGCTTTGGAAGTTTACGTTTTAATGATTTGTTACGAACTAGACAACTTCCTAATTTAAATTATTTCGTTTTTGGCAGTTCCGATTTGGTCGCGTTTTTATTAGTTAAACATAAAGCACAAACAATCATCACTACTGAGGATATATATTTTACCTGTACGAAGATTAGACAAGTAGATACTTTTTATTATATCTCTTACATTTTTGGTACATAACAGAAAAAAAATGATTGTAATTTTACTTGTGTATGTGCATGCTGAAAAAAGTATCTATATCATTATGTATTCTAGAGATAGTAGTTCTAAAATATTAATAGCTAGAGTAGAAAAGCGAGCTATAGTTGATAAGTAAAATAGCGTACACACAGTAGGTCTGTGGTAAAGACAGAAATAAGTTCATCAAACTAGATCATCAACTAACTTTTTCTTCTATTGTTATTTTTATAATGACTGTCATGTGGCAGTATATATAAAAATATTATTATACAAAGAGAATTAAATACAATTAACAACAATGAATGTAATGACGTCATAGTATAAAATTACATTCGACCATTACCGTGCACAAAACGTGGAAACATATTATAGGAAACTAACACTCCGAACATTTATAGAATAAGTAGGAAGAATGAGTTTCCACTCCACATTGCGCCTCATTAAGAATCCCTTCAATGAGCTCCAGATAAATTGGTGCAAAACAACAACTCGTTAGTCGGTAGTTATTAAAAGCAAAACCAAACGGATTACCAGCTCTCGCATGGGTGACTTGATGGATTCAATAGTGGTGCAGCCTCGGGCAGTCGCGCCGACGATGTTACCCCTTCGTTACTTAAGAAAATAGGATTAACATTTCATAGTTTATAAAGAGACCGTGTTGGATCCGACGCGCGAGTTTCTCTGACGAGGTTTGAGGTTGACAGATTTGAAACTTTATTAACTCATGCCAAAATAGAAAAAAAATTAGACTAACAAAAAGTTGGTTCTTGGACGATCTACTTGATTAAGATTGGCTTTATTGCAACATTTGCAACTAGAAAGATATACCATGGAAATATGCCGTAGCCTTCCGGAGTAGTATTGACATCAAGTTCATAGATATACTCCACAGAAACCTAATATATTTCTAAGATTGTAAGCAAAATGTTTAGTTTTCTTTAAAAAATAATAAATGTCTACAAACTTCCGTTAATCAAATAAATTGACGAGATAATCTAGAAAAGCTTTTTATTTAATTTATTGAAGTTAAGTCAATGTTATATAACATTGGACAACACATCATGAAGTTATAGTCAAATTAACATAACATTGATATTGGACGACTCGGAGAAAATGAAATTTAATATTTCCATTGTTAAATATTTGAGCAACGCCTCGGGACTAAAACGCTCGCAAACTTTCCCCCTAAGAAAATAGGGATAATTATTTATCCTTACACAGACACGAAAGAAGCATTTTCTTTTACAATAACAATAATTGACTTATACCTACCTCACAAAAAGTTTTTTGGGAAAATAAACAAAAAATATCTTGTCTGTGGTAGGTAGAATATTGTCTTATTCTTATTCTTGAAGTAATGCCAGTCAATAATTTTGTGTTACATGTGATACCTACATATCGAAAAGCTTTAAACTATAATCTTACTCGTACTACGCTGCCTAAAGAATAGAATCTACAGAACAATCTATAGACCTATCTATTCACGAACTTCTTTAAGAAATCCTTTTAAAGAGATTGGTATCTTGACAGTGGTATCTCAATTTATTTATAACTGTATAGTTCTTGTACGTTGCAATATCAACCCATTTACTAAACACGGTGACGTACACAATTTCAATAATAAGACAAAACTTGTAATGCCACTGTTCTGGTTACAGAAGGTGCTTAGTTCTTTCTTGGGTGCAAGGTATACACTATTACAATAAAATACCAAATACTGTACTAGATTTACCTTTAGATAAGTTTAAAAAACATGTAAAGTCTTCTTTACTTAAAAAAGGTTATTATATAGTCAAAGAATATTTAGATGATAAAACAGCCTGGCTATAATAAAAAACGCATACTTTATTTGGATTAATATACTAAAATTAATTAATAAAAAAATATACTGATATGATAAACCTACAAATAACAAATAGCGTTACGTTAAACTAAACATTTCAATTAGTTTTGATTTAGAGTAGCTTGGGTGTGTCATGCTCTCTTTATTGTCTTTGCGGTGGTGGCGTGTGCGTCGGATCGTTACGTTCCCTAAAATATGGTTGAGCGAAACGATGGCTGATTCATATGTCATACACGTGAACGGGTGCCGCCTGCGGAGGCTGGTGATCTGCTCTTGCATACTTGTCTTATTTTTATCATTATTATCTATAGTTTAAGTTTGTTTTTTCTTAGACAGTTTTTGACTTTTATTAGTACTGTATGACATTGTGAATATTTAAACTGGTAACTGATGTAAATTTGCAAACTTTGGTATTTAATTTTTTATGTTGTGATTGTCCTTTATCGTCGTGGACGTCCAACGGCAGCTCAGAGAAGTTCGAGAGAAGGCTGTTAGCGAGTGGACAGTGAGGCGAATTTGACCCCAAGAAGGTCAGTTACGGGGCCCAAATTGTCTCCAGCCCACCGAGAAGCCCGGCTTCAGTTTGCTCGTGATCACTTAGATTGAGTCCTGTATGATATGGGCGAGGATTTTTATAGAAGCAAAAACGGAGCTGGTATTCGTACCTGGTGGTGGTCGGGGAAGGGGTCTAACTGCGGAAAGATACATCAACTACATTCTGCTAGGCCATGTGCTCCCGTAGCGTACGCCGGGTTTATTGGCGAACATTTCCTGCTAATGCACGATAACGCCCGCTGCCACACCGCTGCAATGACTAGACAGTACCTGGAAGAAGTCGCGATTTCCACCTTAGACTGGCCAGCCCTCAGTCAGGACTGTCAAGTCAGGACGAACTCTATTGAACATGTGTAGAACGAGCTGAAAAGAGGGGTACGAGGAAGATAACCAGCTCCGGCGACGATAGAAAATCTGAAAACTGCTTTGGTCGAAGAGTTCCCAATTCCTACTGCCTTCTCAAAATCCAACTTTTTCCTCAAGGCCGGCAACGCATCTGCGATTACTTTGGTTTTGCGGGTGTCCATGGGCGGCGGTGATTATTTTCCATCAGGTGACCCGCCTGCTCGTTTGCCTCCTCTTAATATAAAAAAAAGAGTGGCAGGGGAATTCATCAAGATTCCATCAGGAAACTCATTCGGTCAATGAGAAACCGTTTACAGGCAGTCATTAGAGCCAGGGGGGGTAATACAAAGTATTGAGGGGGGATAAAATACACATTGTAAATAAAAAACATATCTTTTCATATTACTTCGTATTCATTTAAACATCCAAAACTTCAACCTTTTGCAACATTTCCCTATATTTAAGTAGGAAATTATATTAATTTTAAATCTTTTTCATATCATTTGAAAGCTTATAAAATTACCTTTCAAATGGTATACAACAATCATTGCTTATAAATAGTAAAAACTTGTCTCTAGCAATTCGCGATGAAGTGATTCCGGTTTATTGCTCGCGAGTGTAGTATTAAAACGTCATTACCTAATGTGTCAAATAATTAAAACACATTATTGGAGTAAAGCAAAATGAATACAAGTATTTTTGTCTCTCAATATGACGTATTTTTATATTCGACTGAGTCACACAAGCTCCCTGGTCTGCCTGATATGAACAGTCGCCGCAGTCTTTTACCACAAAATATTAACGCTTGCAACACCATGGCATCACTCGTGCGTGGCCGACCCTAAGGCTTTAATTATTATGCTTGTATGCCCACTAATTTCACTAGACTAGATCTCTAACCCTCCAAATCAAAACATAACAACGTTGGATAATATAATCGTAAAAATCGATACATCGTTTCAATCATAGTATGATTTTAAAACAACACAAACGCCACTTTTTTAGAAATCGAGTTTTTGAAAGCAACTTTTTCTTTAGGCCTATTTACATATTTGCCTCAAAAACCACACATGTCTTCTGACGTTTTATACTTAAATAAATAAATAATAAATATAAATCTTTATTGCAGTAAAATACATGTTTTTACATTAAGTTGTTTTGGAGGTCTTCTTTTTGGTATGGAAATACCTGTAACAAAAGACCTCACCCTTCCATAGCCAGTATTTTTACTTAAATTATAAGTATTATTTTCTTACAAATTTAAAACAAGAGACAGATACTTTAAACGAGGTATCGATTTTTTTTATATTGTTGCCGGCAACGCATGTTTAAAATAATAATTTTATGTATCTACTGAAAAATTATAGCTCCTTGACATATGTTGTTATAAAATCACACGATTCTACTGCTTGGCGACAGAGAAACATATTAATTATTATGTTTGAGTGTGATAGACTTTCTACCATTGTAAATCTACTCGTAGTTTTGGTAACAAGTTATAAGTTTTACTTTTAATATCTTGAAAAGAAAATTACAGTCAATCAATATATCAATCGGAGTGTCTCAGCTCATAACTTTGAATATTTATGAACCCTTGTTATAATTTATTGACCTCACTTCTCTAATACCTACAGCCTGTAGGTATATTCAAGTCAAAGTTGTTTATACTCTTACTATATGTTTTATGTGTTATTGATTTTTTGGCAAAGTATTAGAATAGCTATCTTGAAAAATATCACATTTGCAAGTATACTCGTGTCACTATCTTCGAACAAAATCTCTGATCAATTCAATCAACTGTAGTAACTTGTCAAACCCTGTAACAGTGTAGTCATTTCCGATACTGCAAGTTTACACTAGATGGCGCGCGTGTGGTCGAGTCGCGTGCGCAACGTAACCGGAGCGACACGCGCAGTAACCCAATATGGCGGCGATGGCTCTCGCGTATCGGTACATAGCTGGAATGGCATTTTAATACCCAGCCGTTAATGTCACTTATTGTTTACTTAGCTCAATGAGCGAATGTAAGGAAACCGCAGAGCTTTCGCACGAATAAATCTGTTTGACTAAGTAGAGATAACTAGAATGTGCTAGATTGGCTGTACAATGAAACTGTTTATGGGTTTTCTTACACCCATAAAAACGGACAGCCTAATGAACTTGAGTGGTTCTAGTATGTTTAATGTATAAACCATAAATAGGAACTTCACAATTCGAACTTTGTACAAATTCTAATTACCTATCAGAGAAAATGGAAACGAAAACAAAAGGAGCGGCAACCATAAAGGCTTTGTTTTAAAAATCGACTTCTAGGTTAGACGATCGCAAACCTCATAATTCATGAGGAGCTTAATGTAAACAAACGAAGATCGCTTTTAGTGATTTTCGCGCACACCTTCTCGCACAATGGTGTGAAAGCTGGCGCGGGCACGGCAACAATGCGTCGTTGCCGTATCGGCGCGCGCGCATCGGCGGTGGCTCGTTAGCTGGGGGCTGTGGATGGGAGCTTGGGACCATCGTGGTGGACTTAGCACTGGCAGTCCCTTAAACTTATTACAACTATTCATTACATAATTGTCATATTTTTTGCCTTCAACGTCAATTCGTGTGCTTGTTCGTCACCGTCGTTGATAGTCTTGTGACTTATGAAATCAATAACAATTTTGTACACAAAAATGAGTAAAACCACTTTAAAAACCAAATTTTCATTGTGACTAGAAAGTAAATTAAACAAATACCAAGTTACAAGCTGACATCACCTCCATTAAATTATATATAAATAGTCGACATTAAAGAAAAATAAAAAAGATTTTCATACCAAATATTGTTCTGTACCACAAATTTCAACAAAAATAAAAATAGGCAAATACACAACATTCAGTAGGACAGCGATTATCATGTCGCAAGTCCGTATTGTCATTTCCCTATCGCGCAAATTTGATCAGCAACATTTTATCTGTTTATTTATAGATCTCACATACAACAGTAATTTAGTTTGCCACGATAACGTCGCCGGTCGTCAGCAATGTAAAAGCTTTCATATCAATTGAATCCATTAGCTGAGTACACAAATCCAGTCTGTATATTTGCTCATCAGTTTTTATCATTGGAGAGTCCATTTTTGTCCGATCGGTCACTTCCATGTTAT
This sequence comes from Eudonia mercurella, assembly GCA_963082485.1. Taxonomy (NCBI): domain Eukaryota; kingdom Metazoa; phylum Arthropoda; class Insecta; order Lepidoptera; family Crambidae; genus Eudonia; species Eudonia mercurella. The sequence continues at coordinate 12,316,525 of OY720032.1, read as the reverse complement.
TGATAGGTCATTTCTTATTCGCAAACATGGCATTTTTTTGTCCTTTCAGCAATTTATCCTGAATGAATAGACTACAAGATTGTTTACTTTTATTTGAATTTGAATATTACTATTATTTCTGGGCGAATTCATCGTTCTTTTTCATTAACTTGAAGCATATTTTAAAACAGAATTTATAAGACTCTACGTGCATGTTTATAATATAACGAAAGGAATTAAAAGAAACTGACCACAATAAACATAATGGCGTAAAAACCTACCAAAGCGTCGTATTGATGGTGGTATGCTCTTTATAGAACTCCATAAACAAACCGTATCTACCCTCGCGCCATTTGTTCATTGACCAGCACTTAGCTTAACAAAAACTGATAGTTGTTAAGCAAAGAAGAACAAAACAGTAACAAGAGCGGGCCACTTCGGTCAGAAATAAACTAAGCGGTAAGAATTAACAAGGATAAAGGCTTAAAAGAGTAGCCGAAGTAGATTTATGTCGCGATGATCGCAATCGACCCGATTCCCCTTGTAACGGCTGGTTTATTTTTTCGATTGGCAAGGAATGCTGAGGTGCAGTATTGAAGGTCAACTCCGATTGTGGAGCTAAAACATTTGTAGTTATACGAGTATATTTTTCTGAAAAAGTAGTTGATGATTTGTGAGTTAATATTTTCGAAGACGAACTTATCACAAAAGATAAAAATGTCAGTGATGTCATCTTTCAAATGGTCCACGAAAAAGAAAAATGAATGTCGCATGTCGTCTCAAATGACTCGCCGAAACTCTTTACCTAAGCTATCGGTGAAACTAAATCTTCAAACGCACTTGAAAAGGTACAATATGACAGCCATTTCCCATTCATTGCTACTCTATTTACAGGAACGAATCGACAGCGTTTTATGGGAAAGGCCTTTCACACAACCCTTTTCGCGGTTATCTGATAACGCGGTGAATGGGCGACACATTTGTCTGTCACCCACTGTGCACTAGTGTAAAAATTGTCAGTGAATGTTCCTAGATAGTGATCTGCCATTTGGCGCGGCAGGGGGAGATTCCTATGTTTACTCAGTGGCTGGAACTGAAAACACCTCGTCGCCTAGAAAAGTGTTTGAACATAATGGAAATTCACAGATAAAATCTACTGATATTCATTTAATGACATAGGAACAGGATATTAATCATTTAATGAACAAATTGTTTTCTTGAAAGATACCAGCTTACAATGAATACTCGAAGAAAATAATTGCTGTACGCACACGGGAAGAAAGAAGGAGGCGATACTCCGCTGATATTTTATAAGCACGAATCAAATGGGCCGAATAAAATGCAAGCCTCTACCAGTAACACCTATCAATTGAGACGAGGCTAACCAAGCGAGTGATTGCTGTAATTTCTTTAAAAAATTCAACGGTAAAGTTCACCAGACACAACGATTCAAAAAAATGTTTCATCAACAATAATTTTATTATCGTAATAACAAAATTACGGGTTGTGTCTATACGCGAATTCCACTCTTAATCTCTTTAGCTTAGAGTGTTATTCCTTAACGATTCTGTTATGTACGGGGGGAGAAATGGAACCTTTTGTTAACCTATAGCGTTATTATTTCTCATTTTGTTTTGTTTATTAATACAATTGGCTGGAGGCGCAATATTGATATTCAAGTTTGATGATGATTCGGGCCGCGGGTTTTCTTTCTCCCCGTCCTATTCATATTTTTATGTATATTTTTAAATAACCATTACCTACTTAGGTACTTATTTTTTGCTTAAAGCATCAACATGTCGAAAACGTTCTTTTTTCTTATAGATTATATAAAATTTATTTGATAAACAAACGAGTCTAATATCGGATGGACGAACAAAGAATAAACTTGTTACCGTTTTGATTGCGTATACTTTTTACATTTTCTCTTGTGTGCTTTTAGAACAAAGTGCAACTTGTCAAGACTGCCATAGTGCACGAGTGTTTCTCATGGAGAAAACAGAATGACGTGTATAAATAACTCGCAGAAATATCAATTAAACAATTATGCTGTCCGAATGGAATCGTGTGTAATGATAGTGGGCCGGTCCATAACTCAGGCGCATCTGTTCTACGGCTATTTGCAAACGCACGACGTGAGTAGTGAGTTCGAATCGCGAACTCGCGAGCAAGCAAACCTGTCTCCCAACAAGTGAGTGTTATGAGTTAAGCATTAATATTTCAATAGTGACCTCTTACATCAAACAATTACAGTCCAATGGAAAGTGTAGATATGTTGAATTAGCTCGAAACATCTGCTGCTGCTTGTTATTCAACCAAGTATTTACAACATTTTTTATCAGTACTTTGTGATTAGAATGATAGGATCGCATTTATTTACGATACAGCTCCAAGAATTGCTTCATACCCAGTAAAGTGTGATCGTAAATAATTATTGCAACAAAACTGCTGTTTACCGACTATTTCTAATTTCAATAATTTTGCGTAATAACGTAATAAATAGGCAAATATAATGTGATGCAAATGAAACGTATATCGCCATTATGGCTCGGTACGGAGCTTGCATGGAACTAGTACGCTAAAAGTACGTGATCTAAGATGCTAAGAGCAACTAATCAGTTGCTTGTACGTCCGTTTACGGAGAAACGATTCGTGCGAGATGTTGTCTAATATCGATTATAACATTTACATCGATCGTGCTTCCTGCTCATAGTGTCTCCGTATTCTATAATCTATGATAATTTCAAATGTAAATCAGAACGGCACATTCTAGTCTTCCACGAACTTCACATCGTTTTGTGTTAATTCATGGTGAATACTCAGCAAAATTATCAGTGTTAGCAGTTTTCTTGTAAAATATGATATTATCTCTGCTCTAACCTTAATAGTGAGTGCATAGTCCGCTGTCGGCTTTACAAGAGAAACTATGGCCCGTCGCACAAATACGGTCTTGAATGACTAACCTGTTTTTCGGTTTGTAGTCTATATCAAACTACCAAAGGGAAATGGTTGTCAATACTCAATAAATTATTAGTAATTCCTATCTATGTTTCTCTAATGACTAGAGGATAATTTATTATTTTAAGGTATTTATGCCCTTAATTTTATGTAATATTGTTTTTACTCTTTATGCCGCTTTACAGCTTGAAAGTCTTAAAGTTCATTGGTAACAATTATAATGTACGATTTAAAAACAAAACACAACGCTGTTACTTATTTTATTAGCAGCCACTTGTTATCGAACTTTGGTAACTGATGACATGACCAGATAAAGACAAGATAATTTACATATGACAGAGATAAACTACCGGTGCACTAATTATTACGCTGAACAACAATTAGTTACATTAAAAAGGCCTTTTTTATATAGTGAGGATTTGGCTGAGGAGGGGATTCAGAAAACCAATAACAAAGATATCATCGACTTACCTTTTTCGTAACTGATCTGTCTCTCTTGTTGCCTTGCGTTATCAGCGGCGACCTTGAGCAGGCCCTGAATGTTCCTGAGCAAGGTCTCGGTGGAGGAGACCAGGGTGTCGGCGGTGGGGTCGACCGGTACGGAGGGAGGGGTGGCGTTCGGCGCAGCGTAGCTGATCGGTGCAGGTGACGACGACGCTGGCAGTTCGCGCTCGCCATCGCTCAAGTCTCCACCTGAATTTGGAAATTTCATCATCATCACCAACTCATTTTAAGTCCTCACGCTGAGGCATGAGCCTTCTCAATGGATGGAAACACTACAGACAGGACGGATCATATACTACCACACGGGCCTAGCGTGGACTGGTGGCTATTAATGACTGCTAATGCAGCCGGGACCAACGGCTTTGGAAGTTTATGAATGGTTATTATCAAATAACATTTATCCCATAAAATATAATTTTATACAATAGCTTCTCAATAATATTGAAAGATAAATCCCAAAAATTATAACTAAACAAAATTTGTTATTACAAATCATAATCAAGAAGTAAATTATTCATATGCCTTTACTTTCATAACTTCTAATGATCCATTTAAGGTCGATAATGTAGATACCTAGCAGTAGCAAGAGTGAATCATAAATATATTGTTTTGTAAATGATTAATACGTCGACAGCAACAGCATCACAAGAAGCCCTAAAAGGTACGTGTACAAGACTAAAAAGTGAGATACGGACAGACATCGATATTGGAGAATCGCGTGCATGTATCATTGGTATCGCAATTATTATTGCGTCGAACATCGTTATCGCGTGGCGATCATGGGCCAAACGCTTTGATGGAGTCCGTCTGGCGGATAGCCGTCGCTATTCAGACAGTGTCAGGATTACGGGCATTCGATTCGAAGAAACATAATTGTTTATATTCATCACTACTACCTTCTGAAATACTACTTTCTGAAATATCAATTTTGTGTTTTGTAAAAGACAAAACCCAACGAAACATATGTAGGTATGGCGTATGCGAACAATCCACTTTTCACATCCCCAGAGGTTTGCGTCGCTCGGTCTGGAACTTTTTTAATGGAATTGCTAAGCAAAATTCATGGAGCTTTCTATAGATCTGCGATTTAATATTATCCGCAGTGTACCACAAGGAGGAGCATATCCTATTATGTGAAACAACAATTTTGCAGCGAGTGGGCCTATTAAATCCTTTTAGCTCGACATTTAAGTACATCGACAGCCAGTCGGAATAAGGACTCGCTGAAGCCATTCGACACCGAATGGGCTGTCTCTAACCGATTTATACCCAAGTAGCATCACAAGCTGTATAAAAGCTGTATTTGACCTTATTTTTATACTTATAGCTGCATATCGAGGCTGTATAAAGGCTGTATATCCGGATATACAGACCTTATAAGTTAAAAAAGGGCCCACATTATAAAACTTTTAGCGTTACTATAGCTGTATATTAGCTGTAGAAGAGAACAAAAGCTGTTTATTAGCTGGTTAAGAGCTGTTAATCGGTGTCAGGAAAAGCAACTACACTCTAAATAATATTTTATAATGATAAAAGTTTTTAATATGACTTTGAAGTGAATTAGAAAACTATGAAAATAAACGAGAAACATTTCGTACAAGAATAAAATGGTGACGCATATGTTTATATTTCAAAGTAAAATCACAAGTACAAGTTAAATCTTAGAAATCTGATGGTGTTCATTGTTAAAACAAAGTGCAAATCAAATTTTATTGTCAATGTGTGGTTGGTTATTGGCAATATTTTAACGCGCCAGTAAAACAATCATAAAAACAAAGAGAATTATTAAAGACGGGTAAGTAATTGTTTGTTTTTAAGGTTATAATAATATAAATTATATTTAAATTAATAGATTTTACGACACAGCGATCATTATTTTAGCTGATAATCATGAAACGGTTCATGCTATTATACAATTTTAATCTAATTAACTAACATTGGTTTAATTATATTTCAATTTTTTTTTCATTCGTTCTAAAATGGCGACATTTTGTTATACAGCTTAGACGATATTTGGAGGGTACTAAAGTCATAATAGCTGTACTAAGGCGGATATGGATTACAAAATACAGCTTTTAGTTTTTAACTAGCTTTATTTGTTATTTTTTTAATTATTTAGGCTGTATATGAGATCTGAGTAAATAAATTATAATTCTCTTTGTAGATCCGTGTAAGAATTGATAATCTCTGAGTTTTATTTTATAAAGTAGAATATTTACATCACAAACATTCTTTGAAAGTTTAGGATCTATGATTTATATTCTTTTACAAGAGACGAACCGGCCGGCAGGAGTAAAACCTTTACAAACTTTTAACTTAGGTGCCATAATTTTCACCGTGAAAACTGCTTTTCTATCACTCTTCTCGTCTTTCGTTTCAATTCATTCATATTCAATTCATATTCAATAACCAATCGATTTAATTTGACTTCATAATTTTCATCCTAGCTGTATTTATTAATTTGTTAGTCTTTATTTATTTTTCTTGAGTATATGACTTTATACAGAACTTTTAAAAATTAGAAAAAAAATCAATTGGCACATTAGATAGGAACAGTACTTGATTAATGATATTCAATTAATAACTTTACCGAGTCACTATTATATCGATATTAGCGCGATAACAGTCGTTCCGAATAGTCGTGAGCGCGTTCACGAAATCTAGCGTGACGTCACTCCTGACGTCATTGTCTGCGCCATCTTGCGCTCACAGCGACCATTACTGTGAGCTTCCTGTCAGTTAGCTGTCAATGTCAAAAGTCAAAAGATAATTAGTAAAGAAATAATCACTGTTTCATTATTCCACACTTTAACCACCAACCTGAAATGCGATTTAAATTGTTCTGCATCATAATTGCGAGCTCCAGCAAACACAATAGCAATCGTGAATGACGACTCTGTCAGTAAATGGGGCTAAAGCTGTACTATTGATGTAGTTTACTTTTTTAGTTTTAAAGCACTCTTGTAGACAGTAGTTATAAAACCACTGTATTCACAAGAATGTCAAATTACGCTTTAAGATTAAGTTCTATAATGGGGGTCGCATACATCATTGTACAGAAACAAGTATCGAGTGATACCATAATAACACTTAGTGCTGTAGTAAGTAAGCGATCGCATACCATAACCAGCCTATATACAGCTTTAACGATAAAGCTAGCTTAAAGTTTCACAAAATGCTAAAAGCTGTACAGTAGAGTTTTGAGATTCTGTTTTAACACCCTAAGCTTACGCGGATCCCTTAATACTCGTTTTATACAGCTCGAGCTGTATAGTAACCCAAATATCTCTCTCATAAGTATAAACGCATCTTTTGACACTCTTGTACGTCATTAAAAGGACCTTAAGTTCTAAATGAGCTAATAAATTGATGTTGTAAACGCTTGTGTGCTGCTTGGGTATGCCTCGCTGCACTATGCCTCAAGTTATTCCTTTTGCAAATGGCTCGACCCAACTACGCCAGTGCCTCACATCGATTATTTTATAATTACCTAGTTGGCATTCTTTACAAAGTCATTCAATCAGTAAATCACCAGACAATGATACATAAAAGCACTTAACGTAAACAAGTGGGCACTAAATATTTACGGTTACTTTAATGCTTTAATGCGTATGACGTAACAAAATAAGAAAATTATTATTTTAAAAACTGACGAGATAATTACAATAATGTACACGATATGTCAATAACGGACCTCACACATAAAAAAGAAAGTGTTTCGATCGGCGTCTCTCACGGCCCAAAATAATCTATCGATACATTTAATTTAGCTGACAAGATAGTGAGCGCTCATCAAATAATGAAGACAACATCGTTTCGTCATTGTCGATGCTCACGATACCACTCTCGGGTTGTCACAACACCATCTTCCTAATAAGGCCAATTAACAGGATATATCTCAATTGCATCAAACGAAGTCGAACTTTATCACGAACACAAAGGATCTACATTTGGTAAGCGAACGAGTACAATTTGGAAATAAAGTCATTTCAAAGTTGAGAACGTTGATTGAAAGAAAAAGGTAATACATATGGACGAAGATCAAAGTTGAATGATACAGACGAGCCTTCGTGAAAAAGAATTAAGAGCAAACGTGACATACGTAAATTACACAGGTAGAACTATTAACTAAGTCTATTCTGGTAATATTATATACATTGGAAAGTATGGCTGTTTGTTTGTACATTTGATTTACTTTTTCTTAAATCACGCTAAAACGAATGAATAAATTTTGATAACATTTCGTATACAGGAAAAGCACATTACCATGATTTGGATGCTTTTATCCCGAAAATGTACTATGCTCTTTAACATTTTCTGCTTTCTCAGTTTTCTTTGTCAAGAGTGTTTTTAGGTGTACAATACAGTATATTTTTATTGTCTAATTACATTTCCTCGGTAGCTTACACTCTTCCTACCAAACTTTACGCAGTTGGCGTTACTCGGCGTTACTCGGTGATATATATAATATATATAATAGTGATGACGCGCTTGTCGAGGCTAAGCTTACCAGCCTCGCGCACCGGCGTCGTGTCGCCTGCCTGTGTGTCTTTTACCGACTTTACTACGGAGAGTGCTCCGAGGAGCTTTTCGAGCTCATACCACCATCGCCCTTTTACCAACGAACCTCCAGAGTACTCCAGACGTACTGCAGGATATCATCCCCACCTAGTAGAAATTCCACTATGTCGCACTAAGCGCTTCATGTCATCATTTTTACTGCGGACTGGCAGGGAGTGGAATTCTCTGCCATCGTCTGTGTTCCCAAAAACTTATAACCTGAATGCCTTCAAGGCGAGAGTTAATAGGCATCTTCTGGGGCAGCTCGCTTCATCGTAGACCTCATCTACGCTCACCATCAGGCGAGATCGAGGTCGAGAGCTGTCTTATAAGGCATTAAAAAAAAGGCGAAGCAACGGGTAGAAGCTAGTTTAAAATATTGTTCCTCTCCACGATGCTCAAGAGAGACAACCGAGTTCGTTTGTGAATGCAAATAATTTATTTCAGATCGCTCATAGATTTCGTCATCACCCATTGTTTGCACAAATTTCCCGGGGCTCATCCCGTAAAATCGTGGCTAAGTGAACATTTTCTATAATCGTCGGCAGGTATCCGTTCCCACGCTCTCTGAGCATTTTGTGTGTAACCTGCAATAACTACAATACACAATCCTTATTGTTTCACTTAATTTAGCTATTGTGTGCCCCGCGTATTTACATTTCTGGACGTGTGTTTTGATTTACTACGTCGCCTAGTCAACTGCTTAGACCAACCAATAATTGACTAACTATTCATACGAAAGTGTGCAATTGCTAAAGAACTATCCATAAAGAGATATTCTCACAGACGAGCTTGTTAAGTTTATTTGTGAAACAGCGGAGTGCTTTATCTTACAATCTGTAGATCTGGAATCGTCGTCAATTGTTTTTACCGTAAGATTACTTTTCAATATAGAATGTACGTAATAATTTTATGATTTTCCCACTCTCACTTTGGTACCTATATCAAATAGCTGTAATTGCGTTTATGAGATAGTGACGTCGGTCTAATAACAAGTTTTCGCTTGATTGATGATGCAGACGGAGATAGCATTAAATTGATTAAAATATTTAGTAAGGCAATAGATTCAATGAACAAAAAGCTGCAGATAAAACGAATGTGATCACATTGACGTAGAAATTGTCATGCCATCCATCATGTTACTAATAGCCTTAATAGGCGAGATCTATGTAACATATAGCGAGCTACATGTCGCTTCCCTTTTGATTTGAATCGGATACTGAAACCGTTTTGATGCAATCATAAAAAACAACCTTTAAACACTAAGTTCTGGACTCTCGAGTAAAATTGAATTGGGTCCTTTTAAGCGCTATTCATACATCATTGAGGGCAATTGCGGACGATACTCGTAATAAGATTTTATTATATAGGACCATTACAAGCAGACGTGCGGTGTCTAGGGATCAAGAGAGGGGTATGGGAACGCAGGCGCAGTCATTTACTAATAATCCTTCGCGGTTCAGACTCCCATACGATTCATGTTAGTATATCGCTAGGTGCCACAAAGCAATATGCAGTTTACAGACTATATTCATGTGCGTTTGTTTATATGCCGGGAATTAAATTTCTATTCGCATTTTGTTGTTAAATAATTAACGTGAGATGTCGACTTACAATGTAGGTACTGAAGAGTAGCTATTTTACACTTATTATAATAAGTGTTTCCAGTTTCTAGAATAAAAGGAACGCGGTTTTATGGCTGATAATTTCCGAACTATGAATGCTGAAGGTTCCAGGGCTATTACTGGGTAATTTCGTCGTGCATTACATGCCAGTATATTGAACCGGTGGTATCACTAGCTTGTGTTAATGGTACACGGACACTTTCCTGTCGTGCCCGGCCGTGATTGCCGCCAAGTGAGGCGACTTATTAACTACAGGACATTCATGCGAAACTGATATAGTCATCGCGTTTCAAACTATTAGCGATTGGATTCGGCAAAAGAAGAACTGGTACAATTTTAAAATCATGTGATGTTAAATTTTATTTTATTAAGGATCTATGTGCAGATTATTGTTAACAACAAATTATATTATAATTAAAACTCTTTAAGAAATTGAGTCATATTGAATGAAAAAAGTGCACGATTAGGAAGAAAACCTAATAAAAGGAGGTTTTTGAGATAAGACGTGATATGATAAAAATGTATGAAATATATGAAAGAATACTAGGATATTGTACAGGTATAATAATAGTTTAAAGTAAGCCAACCTTTATCCCCATCTTTGAAATTGCGGTCATCATAACAAGCAGTTTTGCGTATTACCACGACGACGCAATATTGTGGCGATTGAGAATAGTTTCACTCGGGAATGCAAAGGAAGGTAACTAGACTTGGACTCCAGAATATTTATAGAACAAAGGGGTGAAAGAAAATACTGGAAACTTTCAGATAAACTTGGGAAGCTTTATGGGCTCGGAAGTAATGTCTACGCTATACTGAATTTTGTAATATCCTGCCGACAAATATTTAAATGTTTTACGCTATATAAGCTTATGGTATATTTTGTAACCTTGGATACTAATACAGATATTGAAGTCCAATGTTTGGCTTATTGAATTTGTTTTTAGTTCCAATAGCGTGTCTGTCAACACATCACACCATCTTAATGTAAAGGCGTGGCTTACATCATGTCACGTTTGATAAACTTAAAGTGAACGTGGAGTAATAGCAAAAGTGGATTGTTATTATTGTCCAATCATCAATCATGTCTATCATCCCTATATGTATGCAGCCGTGCGCTAATATGTATTTTTATGAAAGGCTCACCATATGCCACCTGCCATAACATCAATGTTTGTAGCATTGTTGTGTTCTGGTAGCTAGAATGAGATAGCCAGTGAATCAGTAATTGACGATTCCGGGTAAAATGCGCTTCCACTTTCGGCCTTATCATCATTTAACATCAAGTGAGATGAAGGTCAAGTACTTACGCGTAATTAACAAAAAGCTATTTCCCGCTTACCTTCGTCTTCATCTTTGACGTTATGGTCGTCTTGATCCGACAGTGCTGCGTCGCTGTCGTCGCTATGCGACCTTGGCGACGCAGCAGCGGTGGCGGCGGAGGGCATGCGTGGCGGCTGCGGGGTGCGGCGGGAGGCGGCCGAGCTCCTCCCGCTGGCGGAACCCTCCCCCCGGTCCCCACGGTCCTGGTCCCTCCGGTCAGGCCGGTCGCGGTCGCCGGACCCTGACTTTGATAGGTTTAGGACTGGACTGTGGCCAGGGGATGAGCCTGCGAACCCATAATGACCTGTGTATGTGATTTCTCGTTGAAAACTTTCACATTAAAAATTAAATAATAATAAAATTGTAATTCAAAAAGGTATCCTAGAAAATAATAGATGATTACCATTATGTGAGCCCTCGCGAGCTTTGTCCATCGCCATGACTCGCTCCATGTCTCCTCGTTCGTCCCGCAATCTGCAACAATCACATTTTATATCAGCCATCACGATTGCAATACTCGTAGATACAACCTGTCAATGTCTCGTTAAGATAACACTAATTCACAAAATTCGACATGGTAGCTGGAAACAGATCCGAACAATGCTACTGACAAACAGTTTTATCATTCAAAACCATAAAGCATGCTTCCCACTGTGAAATGGTGCTACCACAAAGGCAAAAGTATAATATTATAGATCCCCGCTGGGTTCCTTTGTGAGCGGATGAAGACGGTGCATGTAATCATTTTGTACGCCGATCTTTGGTACCGCTACCCTAATTCCATAGATTCTTTTTGATTGTAATATATTGGACTTTTGATGCTTCCGTTTGTATTCGTTTTTATTAATATTTGCTTATTAACTTTTTGTGTGCCTAATATGAATGTTCTATTGGGAAGTTATCTTTGTTTGATATCTTGTTTCGTTTATTGTGTCAAAATATATAGTTGCGAAGACTTTAATAGATAACATTATTAATTTATATATATATATATATATATATATATATATATTATATGAGCTGATGCTGTTACTTCATTGTCAATGGTTTAGTGTACATTTGTTGGAATAATAATTGTTTAATTTTAACGCTTTTATAGTCGGTCATTTTAAAAAAGTTTTTAAAAGTGCTTTTTATTTTATATCAGACAAAGATGCCTCTTGAATTAACGGGCATCATAGTTTCATCTTCTTAAGTTAGTGAAACGATTTAGAAACAAAAAAATTTCATCTCAAAAAATATAAATATAATTGTACTTAGAACGTGATCAAAACTTTAAGAACATCAATCCAATTTTTCGTAGCTGCTACCGAATATAAAGAACGGGTGAAATCGTTACAGGAACCAATTTGGTTCATTTCAAAAGGGGTTAATGCCACAATTTTTGCTCAGTAATGCTTTTCGAGCATTTGAATATAAATGACGTCTGAAAGTGAAATGTAACATACATAATAAGTGGCTGTTTTAAGCTTTCGCGGAACCCTTTTGTGGAGTACAGAGTACTTTCCAACTATTAAATGAAATGAAAAATATTTATCCGGAGCATCTATGACAAATGAACATAATGGACATTTTAAATTTATAATCATCATCATCATCAGCTCATTTTATGTCCCCACTGCTGGGGCACGAGCCTTCCCTATGGATGGATAGGGAGAACGGGCCATAAACCACCACGCGGGCTCAGTGCGGATTGGTGGTTGTTAACGACTGATAATGCAGCCGGGACCAACGGCTTTACGTGCCTTCCGAAGCACGGAGGAATTTATAATATGCAACCGAAATAGTCACTATTAGAGAATATGTTTTGTTTCCTACAAGATAGTGCTTCACCGTCATCGCCGTATATTGTAGGGTGTAAAGATTTTGCTTTAATTAGTTTACATAAAATATGAATGTTTATTTCGCCATCAAGCTTTTGTTTGGTTTGGCGAATATTATAAAATTGTAGATAATATATGTTGTGCTTGTTACTTATTACATGTAAAAAACTAGTATCTTAATATGTCACAAAAGTGTGTGTGCACTTGCGAACAAAATTTTTGACTGGATCAAAATAAAGCTTTCTATTAGTAAAAAGTATTTTAGAAACACTCCAGTAGTTGCAGTTGACCCAAAAATTCAGATTTTTAAAAAGACATTCGTGTTCTAGCCTAAATCAAATTGTAGTATCTGTTACGCAGGGTACTCTGTGCGAACCCTCGCAATGGAGTCGTTCCGTCTTTACTGACGAGTCACGGGCTCGGTTTGAATTTAATATATTTTTCATTTCCGCGCCCATTAATATGTAAATAATTCCGTACCCTTGAAATCTTTTGATCGTGTGAATCTAGCAAACGACTTTTTTATTTATTTCCATACTTTAATGACTGCTCAAAGCGTTCTGTCTGTGCTTTAACACTGTATCCAGCTGCTAAAGTAGAAAACTTTTTGGTTAAATACTTATCAGTGATGAAAAGAATTTATCATGTTTTAATGAGTTCATTAATCATTATTATCTTGTGCTTTACGGTTCATTATCGTGGACCCTTTTTGCTAGTCGAATCTACAAAGTACAAAATCAACTTCGTAAACTAAATATTTCAAAGATAAAAGGAAAAAATATTAACATCACAAACTCATCCGAAAGGAAATATCGCCAGCGATCGGACAAAAGATAACGCAAATCAATAAAATAATAAATTAATACAACTTCCTTTGATGCCTTTTATCTTCATAAGTGTTGCTTTGATTGATGATCTGTGTGGTGCGATACGAAAAAAACAATACACTTTTGTGTTAATTGGCTCCAAGTATTATATGAGACGCAAGGTGGTTGGCAAGAGCTGGATGAGAGTAGCCGCGGATCGTGCTCAGTGGCGTGCACTTGGAGAGGCCTATGTCCAGCTGTGGGCGGTAGGCTGACGATGATGATGATAATATGAGACAGATCATCTCAGAAAGACTTTGTGACCATAATGGTAATAATAAGAAATTAAACACAGTTCGTGAATAGAAATAAAATAGAAAAGATATAAAACCGCTCATAACGAAAAAACAAAACGCGAGTAAATACATGTCACCTACTAATTAGTCTATCGTAATCGTAAGCGTGCAAATTTAGTCAACTTCAGTATTAAAATATATTTACATTAAAATACGTTGCTTGCATTAGTACATATATTTTATAATACTGTTATCAAGAAAACAGTTCATTATATTTCAGCTTCTTATAAATTATTTGTGACCTATTTATACATTTAAGCGACTTATTTATGACAGAGTCACTAAATAACTGAGTAAAATAACGTCCAGTTGTGTATGTAATATGGTAAATAACTTATAGATAAAATATAGGCTGTCATATAAAATAATGAGATATTAACAGCCAGCGAGAGACTAGCAGGACAATATTATTCATCTCCTTGTCAAAAAGAAAATTTGACGACGAATCTCAGAGAAGAGTGGAATGGAAAAATAAGGCGTATCTCCGCGCTGTGACACAAATCCATGAATTTTAAGTCGGAAGCAATTAAGATACCTACAGTTTTATCTCTGATGGGACAGTTATTATGGCTATTTGACTATATTATTATCTAAATATATTTCATAATGTATAAATAATGTTAGTTAGACACAAAGAGACATTTCAGTTCCCTTATTCGTAATCCTCAAATGTTCAAATAATTTTTAACGCAAATTTTGTTCCGAACAAATTACAAAAACACAAATGTTGAAAAAATTTCCACGAGCAAGATTTGAACCGGCACCCTTCTGACATTACGGGTCAGGTGCTCTTCCAATTGAGCTATCGTGGTTCTAACCAACCCGCCGAAATTATTCAACACTTTTTACATTGAAAGCCAAAGGCGCCCATTCAATGTCAACAATTACCGTCACTAACATCCGATCATAATATTTTTACAAATATTAAAGATAAGTTAAGAAGTAAGCAAACTAATAAATGTTCAAATAATTTTTAACGCAAATTTTGTTGCGAACAAATTACAAAAACACAAATGTTGAAAAAAATTCCACGAGCAGGATTTGAACCTATTAAATTGAAATAATTTCGGCGGGCCGGTTAAAACCACGATAGCTCAATTGGAAGAGCACCTGAGCCGGAATGTCAGAAGGGTGCAGGTTCAAATCCTGCTCGTGGAAATTTTTTCAACATTTGTGTTTTCGTAATCCACAACTAAAGAACTGGCTATCTTAACTAACTATTGAAACAACAATGCCTCTAACATTCTAATATTATGAAAGTGAGTTTGTTTAGAGTTTAATCATATACATAGGGCACTTATTATTATTTTAAAAAAGGTGAGTTTGTTTGTTGAAACTATCAAAGCGGTACAAAGTCCGCTGGGTCAGCTAGTAAACTATAAAGTTAAGTAAAAAGAGGTGCTTAATACAATTAGATTTACAATGGCCAATATAGATGGCGCTACTAATAATAGCAGGTACCATTTGACTATATTATTAACAAACTATATTCCATAATGTACATAGTAACTTCACCCTTAATAATCAGCTGTTAAACTCTAACTATTGAAACACAACAACGTCACTAACATCTATAAAGTTAAGTAAAAAGAGGTGTTTATCACAAATTAGATTTATAACGGCCAATATAGATGGCGCTGATAACAATGGCAGATTAAGTCCGAGCGCGCACGAACATTGCGTTACACTTATGAAGTTCCACGTCCATAGTTAACGCTAACCAGTGCCATTACAGAGTGGCCACTGGCCTAAACAGATATTCCGGGGCCACGAGCGGGAACAATGCTCCCAATCTACCACCAAAGCCAATGCACGCTGATTAGTTAATACCGAACCGGTCACATAACCTAATATCGCGCCATCGGACGTTAGACCTGTTCTTGTATGCATAATCTGATTAACGTAAGTATTGAACAAAGCTTTTCACACCAACCGAATGTACATCAACAAGAACCAACGTAATCATTAGGTATTACTTGATAATTAAGCGCACGTCTTATTTGCATGACGGCGAATCGATTAAGAAAATCAAATCCTGTCTGGCGTCATGGCGTAAAACATTTGCTTGACACCCAAATCAAAAATCGTTTTAGCTCACCCTCGCAGGAAGGGAGCTGGGAAGCGTCGACGCCTCAACATTTATTATTTCAGACATATCACTCACATGCAAAACAAACTCCGTCCGATCCATCAAAAAGTTTCCTCTCATCCCCCCACCTACCCCCATAACACAAATCGAGTGTGTAAGTATCGCGGTTTGAGGAAATGGGGTCATTGGTCTATGGCTTGCTGAAGAATTTGAATTTAATCAGTGCCTGCCACTGAGTGGATTCGTGACTTATTTATCAGCGTTAGTTTGTGCTGAATTGAATATAATAAATACATTTTAAACATTTTGTGCAACTAAAACAAGTCTGAAATTCTTTGAAAACCAACCACTCATAGCGACTGAGTTCAAGGATTTAGGTCAATCGGATAAATAAAGAAACACTCAAGACGATCTGTTCACAAAATAAATAGAAGAAAGTAATTTCAAATCAAAACATAAGGAATATACAGTTAATCTCAATAATAAACAAGCTTGCTCATTCAAAAGAAACGAGCATTGTAACCCCCGAACAGTCAACAAAGCTTCGAAGAAAATCGAGCGAAAAAAGGCTAAAAACACCTTAGGGGTTTACTAATCGAATAAAAAATATCAGCGGCCGATGCCAATGTGTAGGGGAGGAATGGAATAAATTATAAAGAAAATACAAGTAGCAGAGGGGCTGTTGTTATGAGTAAAAAGTTTCAAACATATGCAGATAAAGCAATGTTTTGTCTTCGAAATGATCTGCAGCAATATCGCTGTGTAATAACGCGCCGCTTACCATTTGTAGCAGATTTCAAGGGTTCCTCGAGACAAATTACTCTTGCCGTTAGGATGGTCTAATATCTCACTCCGAATTCTAAGAGTTCTATGTCCAAATTTACAAAAAAAAAGTCATGGAATGATCGTGCAAAGTGCCGCTTCAGACGAATTGTCTCCCGTGATCGCCTAGGATGTATTTACAAATTCAATCAACGCGCGATTGATGTCCCTAGATGAAAGTGTTTCGCGGACCGTATGATTTAGCTTGTTTATCATGTAAGCGGATATATTATTATTATATAACTTTACTAATTAAATTAAAAGTAGGTAGTTTACTACAATATCGTAAGTTAACACTACATGTCGCGTAGTCTTTTCGCTGTATGTTTTGGTTTAATATCAGTTGTGTTATTTTTAGTAAACTTAGAGAGAACTTTGCCTAGCAGTGGGACACTATCGGTAAAATTTTATATCTATATAAAAAACTATATTAAACTTACAAACTTTAAAATCTCGTGCCAGAAATGACTTTATCTGATGATGCCATAGTACAACTATATAGTAATCATTTCATTGAACGTCGTCAATAGGCACTAAAGATAAAAGAAACCATTTAGAATGGGGAAAAGATAGCGGCAAGCAGAAATAATAGGAAAGCAGTAACATGATGACTTGTCGTCGAAGCACCCTCCACATAAACGTCACGATGTCATTTGTAAAAATTGTGGCCTCCTAACTTCTCAAACAGAAACTCCGTGGAGCTTTTTCCTTAATCATTTAACTAAAATGAAATACTGAGCGATAAAAATGTTAGCATCAATTCCTTTCATTTATCCCTTTTTACAAAAAACACTTCATAAAAAATACTCGTCTTCATAAAAAGAAACATACAACGGATTCCAAGCCACACGTTGTATGTTACATTATTAGATCACCTGACATTTAAGACCCATCTATTTTGTCGAAACCTTTTGTCGGTCCAGTTTTTGCGTATGTTGTAGACAGATAAACACTTTGAAAACGTATGTCTGCTATTCTTTACATGTTTCATGTGTTAATTTTTGAATATGTTCTCTGACACCTGCTGTACACGAAAAGAGTAATTAAGCACTCCAACTATCATAAGACCATTTAAACACTTAATTTGCATAAAAACAATTTGAATTAGAAAAACATTGAAATAACGAGCAACTCTTCAGCGCTTGTGTCCCGTTGCGGAAATATCTAACCAAAATAAGCAAATTCGGGGGCGACAAAAAGAAATGGCGAAGACAGTGGGACCTCCGCAGGGGAAACCGGAGACAGTTATTTAAATTTGAATAATATAATATGAAAAAAATTACATCACTTAATACCATAATAAAAGTGCACTAAGCGACTGGGGTATTACGGTTCGTAACGCGAAGGGCCATGCAAATTTAGCTTATGAAACGTGGAATGAAATATAAAATGCGTTCGGAGGGAAATAAAATATGTCTTTTGAAGCTTTAAAGCCCATTGTGATATTATAAGTGCGTGAGAAGATTTAAGTTGCTTGTAACGAAGTTGTAAACGTGATCACTCGAAAGGTAAGTCGTAGGCAAAATGTGAATCGAGACCGGTTGCTTTAATAACATTGAAATCAGAACTTCTAGTTCATCTGGAACGAATATAACTGGAAATGTGTTACCCAATCTACGAGTATGCTACAACAATTTCTTTGAAACGAGAAAAACACACGATCGTAAGCTGGAGGATGCAAAGAAAAAATCTAACTAAATAACATCCTATTTGTTCACAACAGATTATAGGAGCGTAACGAGATTCCGATCGAGTCTGTGCGATCTTATTAGGATTTAAGAGGCTGCGCGTCGCCTGTCCCCGGCACAATGTTGGATAATTATGCAAAATTGCTACTACGATTCGTAGACCCCGACTTTTTAGGGACATTACCATTATCTGTAATGGGAATGCGTTTTGATAATGCCAAATTTCATTGCACGAATATTAAGGAAATGAGATTTGAATAGCCCCATTATATTAGTCTGTTTTCTGTCAGTTCAGATTTTATTATGCTACTTTCCTACTCGGTTAAGAGATTACAAAATGTGTTGTAATCCTATACGAACAATTCAGTGACCACCGCATTGCATAAATATGGCTTCGGCGCACAAGCATATGGGACGACCGCAAAAAAATCACAGGCACACTTCCAATTCAACTCCTTGGATAATATGATGTGACAAATCCTTCCTGCGCTCGCAGCAGCTAGATTGCTGCATAGCGAAACGCGTGGATTAGCTTGATTGAACAGCAAATGTGGTTCATCGTTTGCAGCCGCTGAATGGTCGAGACCAGACACTCGAGTAATGATTGTGATCGAAATGATCGCTCGCGTTGACCACAACATGTTCTGAACGAGACGATAATGGACTATCGACGTAGGCCTTTATTTTCTGCGGTGATAATATAGAATTTTATAAATTCGTTTGTGGTCACAAATCGTCATTCAATCTCTGTTCTCGGACAGAACGATGTAAGTAACTCAATATAAAATATTCAATCAAGAATATAGTTAATTATAATGAATAAATAGCACCTATCTAGTGAAATAAACGCCTGTCGCTTTAGATATTAGATCGGACACAGAAACGCAGTATCAGTGTTGATTTATCTCAAACCAGAGTTGTGCCGTGTGTCGCATCGATCATAGTTTTGTCCACTCCGTTGATAAAACGAACAACACCTCAAAGATAACTATTGTTAAAGCCATAAATATTTTAATAAATCCCACGTATTTATTTTAAATGTTGGTTTTTTGTTAACAATTTTTGTTTGATTAATATTATTATGTACTTATGACTTTTATTTATAATAAATATATGAAATATTATTAGTGATAATAGTCCTGTTAACACTTAAAGAAGGTACACTTGTACTACGTATGTTCAAGTCAGAAGCCTAACGCGGAATCCTTTTATTCAACCCTACCTCTCCTCTTCCGTATCACACTCATACCACATGAGTAATGTATTTACTCATGTGCTCATACTTCAAAATCAACTCAATCACAAATATAGTTTTTAGTAGATGTTAATATAGGGTTGTTCCGTATTCATCCCACGAAAACTCATCCCACAAATAAAATTTTCCTTACTCAACCCACAGCAATATTTTTATTTCTTCATTCACCCCATAAGTATTCCTTACTCAACCCACGTCGAAATTATAAAGGAAAAACCTAGTTTTGTACGGTCTGACTAAAAAACTCATAGTGTCCATTACTATTTTGTTATTAATACATACATTTTACGGTTCATAAGGAGCTTGATGGCGCAGTGGTTAACGCGCCCGGTCTGCGAGTGCTGAGGATAAGCAACTTTCGCATAGGCCGGTCATCGGATGGGTGACCAAAAATTTATCATCTCGAGCTCCTCCGTGCTTCGGAACGCGCGTAAAGCCGTTGGTCCCGGCTGCATTAGCATACAGTCGTTAACAACCACCAATCCGCACTGGGCCCGCGTGGTGGTTTGTGGCCCGTTCTCCCTATCCATCCATAGGGAAGGCCGTTGCCCCAGCAGTGGGGACATAAAATGAGCTGATGATGATGATGATGACGGTTCATAGATGAGATCATGTAACTCGTGGGATGAATACGGACAACTCGTAATACAGAGTAAAAGTGAGATAGTTAATTCTATAATTAGGTATGTTTTTAAATTTATACCTTATCAGTAGGTATTCAAATTTGTAGATCACGGCCATGTTAAACTCGACATGTAAGATTAAAATCAATATTTGATCTTACTTTCGCGGAATCAAAGTGAAGGTTCTTTTACGTGGGAGCACGCATGTTCAAAATTACATATACATGCGTCTTTGTAAATTAAGCAAGAGCTTAATTAAAAATTAAAAGGCACGTAAGGCCTAATCAATTAGAAAGAACAGCGAAACTTGGAGTGACAGATTTTACAGATAACGGCTACTGCAACTTGTTAATTTAAACTATGCAACAAAACACTCGCTCACATCACATAGTATTTTAATTGCGACCTTAAAGATAAAATAATTTGGCATTGCAAAATCTACATTAGAATCTACTTTAAATCTAAATAGAATTAACATTTATTTTTAAACAATTAAATATAATACACAGCTTCTACAGTTTTTATATTTAATTTAAAAAAGCTGATTGAACAGTATTAAATGTTTCCTTTCTAAATTCCGTGTATCCAAAACACCTAAGCAATAAAGTAGGTAGCTATTAATTTCTAAAAGCGTTCAGAAGCACGACGACATCAAAAACAACAATTCAATTGACAAAAAATCATCAGGGAATTAAACGTTCAAACAAATGCGATAATTAACGAGAGTGAAACAAACGAGCATCTGCTGCGCGCACACGTCACATATCGGGACGGGGAGTTTGGCAGAAAGTAAACAGAAAATATAATTTAGGAGCAATTTGCCGTGTATATGTCCGCAATCAAATTGTCTCGTTAAGCCGCGGTGCTATCAAAACATTTGATTTGTGGCCGCCGCGTAGGGTTGAGCGGTTATTTAGCCATCCGATGGCTGACTTCGTTTGATGACCCCTGCTTGTATTCAATTACGTATTATTTATCGTAGACGTATCAATCTATCAACATCGTTGCTACATCGTCTTTCGTCGAGGATAAGTTGCGATGTTCTTTTTGCGGTGATACGTTCGATTTTCTTCGCAGGCTCCTTGACCTCGACAATTTGTCGAATAACAAAGCCGCACATAAGCGGCTTTGAATTCATTTCATTTATTCATTTAATTCAATTTATTTATTTGCAGTTAATCTCAAGGGTAGTTAATATAAAAATTCTTGAAAACCAAGCGAAATTTGACAATCAAAATTCTGCAACAGTTGCGTAACCGCAATCGCAGGGGTAACAATTCAAGCGGTCAGGGAATTAAAGTAGAAAGTGCTACATTTGTAAAATTTACACACGGCCTCTAATGTTTGCAGCTGAGTTACACGTTGCCGCCGATTTATGCGGACTCACACTTTACTCGCATTCGACGCACAGTCAGCGTGTAAACAGCAGAATACTTTTTATTCATCCCGTTGTGTAATTCCCCCGTGGGATTAGCATAACAAAACGGGAAAAGGTCAGGAAGCGAACGGCGTGGCAAGTGTCCGGTTTGATGCCCAGTCAGCATTGCCCAATGAAGGAGTCCGTTCAGTATCGCCAATTTACTTGACAATAATAACGTGGAACTGGACCGAACTTATGTCAGGAGTACAAAAGCGTGCGATGTTTTTAGATTGCCCGTCTAAAACTATCGCGTAAAAATAAGTCAGTGGTTCAAGATATACACAAAACAATTGTCAAACTTATTCTTAACAACATGTCTGGTTTTTTTTCGTATGCACAAATGATCAAACTCACAAATTCTACTAGGCTTTGAGGATGACTTTTGGTCCTTTTTCTGCATTTACAATATGCCGACGTTTCACATACATATTTAACGCATCTGCTGTGCGTCAGAGACTGGAGTGCTAAGTGCAAGTTTTGTTTTATCAAATCTGATGTAATGGTTGGGCCCCTCTAGGGCATGTTCGCATACTGCGGACTTATTTCATGGCAAGTCTTAATTTCAAGCATAGTCAAGCATAGGCGCCCTAGAGGGGCCCAACCATAACATCAGATTTGATAAACCACAAATACTCGCTAGAGAACAACGATTCATCCCTGGGATGATACGCGAGGCTATTGAAATCAAAAAACATCCTAATATTAATAGAAAAGATGGTTGGAATCTAACACCAGCCTAGGATCTCATCATACAAAATATGAAATCCCAGCACCAACACCATACTGCCATACCAAAAGATACTGTTAGCTCTTTCTGCGTAAAACGGAATGCACCTGATTAAATTTAAATGAGGGCATACAAGCTACTAACTAATTATAAGACGACCAACACCTCAGTCTCCATGTGACCATGGACCCTGCAAAGGATTCGAAACGTCAGGATAAACATTAAAAAGTAATGTGTAAAATAAACGCGAGTAGATCCGTAAAAGTTGTTTCATTAAATTTTCACTCTCACGTTAACACACTAAAGAGGCGCTGCTTCAATACCTTACTAAATCCCGTTTTCTGCCATACAAATTCGTTAACTCGATCGAATAGCTTCTCTCGATCAGATCCAAACTTTACGGAGAATTTAGTAGGTGATGGGGACATGCTTGCGTGATGCCATTCCTTCTCACAGACAGGTGATATTTCGATCACACGACTAGAGGAATATTTGAAGTTCAAGTTCTCTCCAAAAAAGTGATCGAATGGCAAGTGAAACTCGTATTAGGCACTCGGAACTATCCTACTCGAGTTAATGATATTTTACTAGTATAAGTAAAAAAGGTAGATACGTAATTGGCGGCCAAAAGACGCTCTGAACAAAAGAAGGCAACCGTATCTTTTTGTCCTCAGTCGCTCTCGAAGAAGGAGACAGACAACTGAGACAGTTCCAGTTACAAAATCCCGTATTTAGATTCTCGTTAGAAAAAAATAAAATTTCTAAGCATTTTTTCCGGTTGTTTCGTTTGCATATAACGTATCTACCTTTATAATATAATTGACTTGAGTGGAGTAAAGTTGAGATTGACAACGGGTCAAATGGGCAAGTGCGGAAGTGGTTTAACCAACTTGCCGTTCGAACGCAGCTCTGGATGCTCAAACCCAGGCGTCCGGGATGCATATTCATGCGCCACATGCAAATTGTGATTTACACATTGTAATGAATTCTTTTGATCTGTGGATTCACATATTTGATTTACCCCATCGATGTTCGTATTAACATGACACGTTGATTTCGTATTCATAGTTTCTGTAGTCACTTTCATTTGTTAATCATAAATTAAAAATCCGAACTGCGAATTGATGATTTTATTGGCTTTCAGTGATGAAATTGGGAATTAGATTGAGTAGATATCAAAACAAATGATTTGCCAATCGTACAATAATAAGAGCGTACTTACTTAACTGGTATAAATATAGAGAATGGAACGAGAACAAATAAAACCATTAGCAATAGTCGATTACATTGCTAATGACAAAGTAACACAAAAACCTTGTCATCATTACTAAAACGCGGACACCTTATTTATAGCTGGATCAATAATAAATTGAGAATCAGTAGATCGATATAAAAGATGTGCGAGAGAGTGGCAAAAGGAAAAAATCGACAAAAAACTTACATAATTACTTTAGCAATTCAACTGTTCGAAAGAAACGCAGAAATGACAAGACGATGACAAATGAGCATCGCTCGCATCGAACACAGTCGGGTGGCAGACCTCATCAAATTATTCCCCACTTAAAAAATCTCCGTAAACAAAAACGGAACAAGGGAAAAAACACTCGAGTCGCGGGGTAAAAAATAGGTATTGGCAACATTGATTGATGCGTACTAATAGGGCGCGAAGAAATAAGGCCGATACATAATTAAAGCAAAAGTGACATCTTCTGTCGACGACACCGTACTACAAATAGAACGGTCACGCCTTAACGGAGAGGAAGTGATTAGTGTTGCATACTTATTAAAAATTATTGAGTGAAGGCGCGTAATTAATTGATCGGTGTGTTAGTGGTCCCGTCGCACCTCGGCGGGCTCCTGTTATGCAAGGTATAGTCTATTTTTGTAGTTTACTAAAGCATTATAAAATATACAATCATCTTTCAACACTAGTGTTGTGAAACAACTAGAACATAGTCGAACTGAGATAATGACAGTATGCGTCGTCCCTGAAATTGAGCCGAATGAAGGCTGGCATAATGAATGTTTCCGCGGCACTTGGCGCGCGCCGCCGCATAAAACAACACTGCAATTAGCGTAGCCAGCTGTTCTAATGTCAAACTAAAACACTGAAGCTGCGAGCAAAGGGTTATGCGCATACATTTCTATATCTCTCCTTTAGATACTCGTTCATTAGACCAGGATGAATAGTGCGAGCTTAATTTGATATTTTCTATGGTAAAACTAAACTTTTCTCGTTTGTCAACAGGAGGCGCTGATTCAATGCCATACTTATTTCCGTTTTCGTCAGCGTGATAAAATGGCGAATTAAACTCTCAATGGGCTAATTCTGTACCCAATTCACTTTTCAACTATGAAATAAAAAAATTACATTAAGAAGAAAATAATTGATAATAATATACGTCTGTTAAGCCTTTGTATAAACACCCAGGAACATGGCACCTTATGAAGACATCGCGGTTTTTTAAAGTCCATTATCACTTAACACCTCACCAATCGAGGGTGGTGACTTTGGAAAATTCTAAAGCATCCCTTATCGGCGTATACATATCATTAGTAACGCAAAATAATGGGATACGGATACCTCGTGCCGTTTGCGAGTGATGATTAATGCTGTTACCCATTAATTCTTATTTTTGATGAGAAATTTGACTTTAGCTGTCAGCCGCCAGATCCAGATTAATAAAGGCTGACTCTGCAAGTTACATTATGGCGTTAGACGCTCTCCCCGCAAACA
The DNA here is from genome assembly GCA_963082485.1 of Eudonia mercurella. Taxonomy (NCBI): domain Eukaryota; kingdom Metazoa; phylum Arthropoda; class Insecta; order Lepidoptera; family Crambidae; genus Eudonia; species Eudonia mercurella. Next base: position 12,291,230 of record OY720032.1, on the reverse strand, counting down.
GTTTAAATTGTGTTACTCCGTGTTACTGTTTGGCTGGATAAAACGGACGCGTTGTGTGGGAAATTAGTTTATGGAATGTTTGACAACAAATGCGCTGAAAGATTTTTTGGTTTTACTTTGAAATCTTAAGTAAAATATTCAAGAATGTCAGTTCTGATTACCACAAAACTTTAAACATTTAAAGCAACATCAATGCACTATTTGACATTTGAAACTATAGAGACTGCTTCCACATCAAAGCAATGAATCGCATAATTCGTTTCGACATCACATCTAACCGAATAGTTGCACATATGAAAGGCAACGTCACAAAGAGCCCGGAAAAATTCCTGAAGCACCGCATTCGGTGACAAACGCGGAAGGCATTTGAGGGTTGAGTCCGCATGACTCGCTCCCTTCGCCCTCTGCATATTAGCCGACTGAAAATCAAAACTCGTTATTATTAATGATTGCGCACCATGACAATCTAAATATCTCCCGGAGGCGGCTAAAAGTTACGCACTAATCACACGAAATTACTTCCAGCTAATTCCTCGGCACCGAAATAAATGTACAGAGTCACCAGACGCGATCGTCGGTATCATCTTTCAAAATGGAAAAGAAGAAAAATCACTTAAGATTCAAAGCATTCAGCATCTTTATCTTTCGGATACAAGAGTTCATTTTATGACCATTAATTTTGCCTTTTCGTCGGGTGTTTTATCACAACGGCTGCGCGGCTCTGTCGCGCGTCTCATTAATCAAAAGCATTTGTTTACAACGAAGGGAATTTGATTTGATTAAAATAATTCGCAATATCCTTGATAAATATCACCCTCGGTCTCCGTTTGATCTTCACTAAAATTAATGGTGGAGGATTCAATCACGCAAATGCTGCCGACGACGCGGTTGTTGGCGTTTGCCAGACGGATGACACTGATAAAATATATATTGTGATAATTATAAAATCCTCTTAAAATTTACTTTAAGATTCTCATGGCAAATTTTTATTGCTGCATCCCTGAAGTCACAACAATCTAACTAAAATGAAATAGAAGAAATTATAATTTTCTAACTTTGTGTTTGAGCGCGTAACAATTTTATGTAACAAAAATGACGCTATGTATTTTTCAATTTTTTTTTTGTAGTATGTCATTTGTAAACTTATGCTACGTAACATTTATCTGTGAACCGTACTAAAAATATTTCTATATCATTTTATGCCTTTCATATTTTTTTATGCCTTCTTCTTCTCAACTTTCGTCAACCAGAGATCTGGTGTAAGCCTCCAACAAATTTCTCCACTTATTCCTATCTTAAGTATCTTATGTACTCGAATTGTTCTCTCCATCTGTCTGATCTTTAAGAGACCGCTTTAAAGCGCCTATGTATTTATTCCTTTTGCAATAAAATACATTATCTGTCTCTCTAACATTCCCACTATTTCCTACGCGTATAAAGAATTTAAGCAGCAGCGGCATAAAGGGTTGTGTACACACAGCTATCTTCGAGCGCGGGGTAGGTAGGGATGAGTTACAGCGGCCATCACTGCGATGTGTGCCGGCCCGTGCGCTCGCGGCTTAACCCGCCGCGCCGATTAATCGCAGCTACTCGTAGCTCCATCCGAAATGGAATTATGCCGGACGAATGCATTGATCCCGACTATTTGTTCCGGCCTAAATGACAACTCGAGGTTAGGTGTTGGGACTAAATTATGCGTAGTAGCTGATACATGTTGACGAATGATGCTTGTGGTGTATGTAAAATTTATTAGGAGAATGCTTGTGAAATGTGCAGTTAGGGTGCAGAGACACGATTTAAAGAATACAGATTGAAAAAAAGGAAAGGTAGGATTTACTTAATACAGACCTATAAACAGTTCGGAGTATTTGTGTATTTTGATAAAGTTTCAAAATGGATTTAAATGCCTGATATTTTAAACTGTGACATGAATAAATATATAAAATGATGTGTTTCTCAAATTACAAAAATAATTGAAGTTAAAGCTATCCTTCAGTATCGTAACAAAGAAAAAACAAGATTTATTTGTATTCACTTTTAGACTTTCATTAATTTTATAAACGAAAGGCAACTAAAAGTCAATGTAACTCACAAATCTAACAACAAGGAGTTTTATTTTTACCATCTTCTACAATTAAGATTCAATCCAATAAGAATCAACTTAATCATTGCCTAATAACATTAATCAAATAAGAAAATCACTTTCACTGTAATACGTAATCTTTAACCAGTTCAAGACGTTAATCCATTTTAAAACGTTATTAGTGAAGCGCGAGAGAAAACAAAACAAACAGTACAAATTATATTAAATCAGAGATAATCCTGTCAATTAATTGGACTTAGCATTGAGAACCGGTTTGAGCGCATGCGTAAATTAAACGAACCAAGATAATGCAAGAGCAAGGAAGCCTGCCACTCAGACAAGGACAATTAATATAATTTAACTGAGTTACCTGGTATTAATAGCAAGATTACAAATGGCGTCGAAACGCTAACGTTTCGACGCCATTTGTAATCCTACCAAATTTGATGATTTTATGTATACACAGAAAATATAATTTACTGTCTTGTTTGTCTTTTTTCAAATTGTAATTTACTGTATTACTAAAAGTACGAAGAAAGCTTTAAGTGTATTCAACCTAAATAAAATAACATCTTGAAATGAAACTTTTTTACGGATCTACTCGCGTTTATTTACACTTTGATTCAATTTACTTTGATCCTGACGTTTCAAACCCTTTGCAAGGTCCATGGCCACAGGAAGACTAAGGTGTTGGTCGTCTCATTTCAATTTGAAGTGTTCGCGTAAACTATAGGTAACAATATAAATTATTCTTTTTTGGTCAAATTTCAATAAATCATCAGTTTATAGCTTCCAAGAACTAATCTTCTTAAGACTCTTTTGAACTACCTTAGATTCATGAATTAAAATGAACCTCGATTCACTTTTTAATTTTGAATCCGGGGTATTAAGGGGTAATTTCTTTAAAAACGGCTCTAATCCTATGGCGAGCGATCGCCGGCTGACAGTGACACATCGGTACAAGGCTCGCTGTCCGACTGTAATTCTACCCCACACTCGCCGAGCCTTTATTTTACGGATACGACTTTATTTTGTGACGTGCAGCTAATACGAGGATTTACAGCGTTTCTGCTTCCGTGCCGTATCCTAACCGTCAACGGCTTTGAGAGCTCTAAGATCAGCTTTTAACAATTTGGGACAATCAGTACAAGTGTGATTCATCTTTGTGATTGATAACTCATTAATTTCCTTAATTTTTAAGTTATTTTAATACTGTTTCTAAAACAAGCTCATGTTTTTGATTAAGAAATTCTTCGCCAGAAATAGCTTTTTCAAGTGACAATATCATCAATAAAATCTGGATCGCAACATTTAAGCAGCACTCGAAAACAAAATCAAAACCGCGTATCTCTCGAAGCGTACCCGCCGATCAATCACCATCCATTAAACACGGAAAGAAAAGCGCTTTCCCCCAACGATTGGCCCTTGAATCGGCCCAATTTACATGAGAGCCGCTTTTTCCTCACATCCAGATTAGCCCCTGAATGAGTTTGATGAATTGTTCGCACCCCGCAAGCGAGCCAAGCGAGCGGTCATTTGTTAAAAATACACCCGATCCACGGATCTAATTGTCTCCTCTAATTTCACTCCCTCCTGTGATATCTGGCCCCAGTTTAAATTAAAGCAATTTTTTACGTTTCTTAATTGAACTGTTTTAATTAAACGTTGAACATCATGAGATTTCGAATCGTGATTATTTATGTTATCAAAATCAATAGTATAGTGAGAGATGACGAGATGAGATGAGAATGAAGAATACGGCTGAAGATAAAATAAATGAATTATAAAACATACTTGAAAATAGGTAGAGAATAAAACGAAATAAATATAACAGGTGACTCACAGGCCGATTTCCGTAACGTTGATCGAGTGGACAACTGTCCAGTTTCGATGTTCTCAATAGAGCGTTATCTAACGAGTTGACTCGACACATTGTACTGTACACATAGACAAATAAAGTTTTGCTCTCTTTATTGAGGTAATTTTAACTTCTTACCTTTCGAGATGTTTAACGATGTCCTCGTATGCCGCTCTACAATTCTCCCAAATACCAGATCTGTAGACAAAGAAAATAAAATGAATGAAATAAACGAAGGGTTAGAGAAAATACATGCTTCAAAACAGAAAACGAACAGAAAGGAAATAATGTAATCAATCCTACACTTATCACTGTTTCACGGTCCTCGTGCTAACATAGATTCGTAACAAATAAATATTACTGAAGTTCTTCAACAAAAACTTCTTAAATGAAAAAGGGTTTGAATGTAAAAGGAATAATTATGAGCACTCAATATTAAATGTTCCGTTAGGCTGAACGAGGGGTCGAAGAAATTAATTATGTTTTAAAAACAATCACTTATATTTGTGCCGTAGCAACTCATGCGTGATCGTGAAATTGTTTCTCGATTACTTTGGCTCTTTGTTTTTCATTAAACTCACCATTAAGATCTGTGAGAGAATTAAGATATTTAGTTCTTTCAATTTTATTTTTAAAACCATAAAGTCCTATTGTACTTACGACTAGTCCCCTTCAGACAAAATTTATCGGTCATGTATTTTGTTTGTATGTACGAGTAGTAGGTAAGTTACTTGAATGACCGTATGGCATATAGCTGAGTAACAAAAACCCATAAGTGAAGTATTATAGCGGCTGTAAGACAGTGGGGTAAGTCAAGTCAGTATTGAGGGTCTTCCGAACGGAAGTGAGGGCACTCAGTGTTTGTACTTTTCTAATAGGATTAAGTCGCTTAGACATTTAACCTGCGCGACTCGTGACCCGCTTATTGTTAGAGGTTTCATTTTGTGAACTTGCTTATTACGTCGGTTTGTATATAAATGAGGCGTGGGTCGTGTTAATTAGTAAACATGTGTTAATGTCTGTGTAGCTGTTATTTCGTCCGATGTTTTAGAAATAATACATGTTTCTCTATGTATTAATTACGACATCTAAAGTTTTTCTTTCTATAGTTTGTTTATGCAAAACTATTATAATTTCAGAACGATACACGTGTTTGAATATTATTAACTATTTAAACAGTGAATTAACATTTTTAGCCACGTATCCTGAAATGATTTGTTTTCGACAAATACTAGGAGATGTAGATGTAGTATTGTTTCTACCACATTAATTAAATAATGAGATCACTGACGAAAATAAAACCCAACTATTAAAGCTGAAGATTTTCAAGACCTCGTTTTACTTGAAGATCTATTTTAGGTAACATATTCGCTAGCTTTTTATTAAAAAATCAATATAAACTTTATTGTTTTTACGTTATTATTTGTTGTTATTTTAGCCAAAGATAGGGCTCAGTGGCACGTATGGGAGAGGCCTATGTCCAGCAGTGGACTGATGTGGGCCGATTGTGATGATGATGATGATGATGATGATGATACAAAAAAACAATGAATTAGAATATTAAGTAATATATCATTTTTATGGTCTCTGATTACAGGATGAAGATACGCATGAAAGCTTTAACTGGCTTGAACATTATGAGACTAACTGAGAATTAGATGCTTGATAATAATTTACATAATTATTCAAACTTACCTTACTTATAGATACATATTTATGAATCTATTTTCATTTAGCACTTTATATTTGATTCCCGTTTTTGCAACATTTTTCATTGCTGCTCCACTCCTATTAGTCATAGCGAGATGTAATATAGGCTATAGCCTTACTCAATAAATGGACTATTCAACACAAAAACAATTTTTCAATTCGAACCAGTAGTTCCTGAGATTAGCGCGTTCAACCAAACAAACAAACTCTTCAGCTTTATAATATTAGTATAGATAAGAAAAAAGAGTGCTACTTGTATTAATTATTTCACATCACTTGCTAATATTACTGATGCCACTATTGCATAATTTTAATTTTCTGCGAGAACTTTCATTAACTTATTGTATCTATCGCATATGACCACAAAGATTTCCCAAGGTTAGGTCATTTAGACATATCCTAATTGAAACTTCATAATGATAGAACCATTGATCGTTTGTAAACTAAAGTGTGTTTGGCTGGGAGAACACGCTTATATACTATTTTTTTTAAAGGTAACCAAGTTATCACGAACCTTAGCTTAAAACAAAAATTAATCTAAGTCACGAAAAAATCTTTCATCCTTTTTGTGTTGTGGTGACAACTGTCCAGAGTGGATTAGCGTTAAGACACTACAATAAAAAATACTATTGTCGGATGGTAGGGCCAGTTTACGCAAGGTTGTGCATAAATTTGCCCTTATTAACAAAGCCTAGTATGTAAGCTCGCTTAGCAAGATACGTCGGGTAGCAAAAAGACTACTCTAAGCATGTCTTACTTCGCAAGTATTTCCATGTTATGCATTGACTGCCCCCTTCTTGATAGAGACTAAGCTAACTAGACTGACCTAGAGGTAAGTACGTTGAGAAGCAACCAGACTACTGCTGGCATCTCTTAACTCAAGCAAGTGCCTCAATGTTGTACATGGACTAATGCTTATTGATAAAGCCTAGGATGCTCGCGACTTACCGAGGCGTATCAAGAAGCAAAAAGGCTACTGTTGGCCAGTCTTACCTCGCGAGTGCCTTCATGTTCTGCATTGACTGCTTCTTTTTGATAGAGTCTAGGATGCTCGCGACTTAGCGAGGCATATCAAGAAGCAAAGAGGCACTGTTGGCATGTCTTAACTCGCAAGTGCCTTCATGTTGTGCTTGTAGTAACCCCTATTGATAAAGCCTAGGATGCTCGCGACTTAGCGAGGCATATCAAGAAGCATAGAGACTACTGTTGGCATGTAACTGCTCCTTTTTAATAGAGTCTAGGCTTACCACGCGCCTAACTGAGAAGTATCAGAAAGCGAAGAGACTTTGATTGGCAATATCTTACCTAGCAGGTGGGTCCATGTTATGCATGAACTTATAGAAAGAGCCTAGGCTGAACACTTGCCTTAGTGAGGAATATTACGAAGCGAAAAAATACTGTTTGCATGTCTTACCTCGCAAGTGCTTCCATGTTGTGCATAGGCTGCCCTTTAATGATGGATCCGTCGGGCCGGGGCACGCCGTGGTGCGGCATGCCGGGGGACATGAGTGCGTGCTGGTGCATGAAGCCCATGGGTCCCAGGTGAGTGGGCGGCGCGTTGTACCCGTTGGCGAGGAGGGGAGATTTCTCCATGCGAGCCATTTCTATAATAACATTAAAGCCTCATTCATTTTGCACTTTGAGATTAAAAAAAAGTAAAGAGTAGCTTATAATGATAAAATACTTTTTGTTATAAACTTGTTTGCTGGCTTTTAGTAAGAAATGAGTTAGGATTGCAATATTGGAACGCAACAAAGTAGAGAGGATTGTTCTGGATAAAACAATATCTAAATTCAATTTACAAAATCTTTGATAAATAACGGAGCACTCAGGAGTAACGCTCAGGTAAAATCCAATTAATGCGCAGTATTATCATTTAATTACACGTTCCAATAATCGAATCGCCCGTAAAACGGTGAACAAACAATAATAAAATGAGCAATGAATTTCGAGACTATTGTTTTCTGGGTACCACAAACAACCCAAGCAAACACGGAGGGGTGTTGCGCAAATATTCTTAAAATGACCCCCCTAGGGGGTGCCGGTGGTGCCGGGTGGTGGTCCGTGAGGTCACCAAACGGACCAGGCGTCGGAAACAATTAACAAGGTGTCGAATTAAACGCGAGTTAACGGTTGGACCGTTAAAGGAGTATACCCTTTTCCATTGTGAAAGCGTTTTACAGAGGATTTCGGGATTGCTGAATATTAAATATTATGTGTTGCTTTGTGCCGCGATTAAGGACGCAGGTATGTTGCGGCATATCACGGGAAATTTTAATTATTAACGGGAATGGATGTAGCGTCGTTTTAATTTGTGGCTGTAAAGCCCGCGCTTTCGATGTTCCGCACCAAATGTTTCAAGCGCAAAATTAAAATTGATCCTTTAAAGTATTCAAAACCGCTCCTATACAAAACATCAGTTTATCTTTATATGGAACCGAAACTTATTTATCGACGCCGAATGGATGGTTTCGCTTAAAACACTATAACGTAATGTAAAAACTGTTTACTTTGACCGCGTTTCGGGGCACGAGACGGAATCACAAACAAACATTATGACCAATGGACCCTGACTTAATTGCTAAGGTTTATTTACACTTCTACCCACTACGGTTATCTTCTGAGCCATACACTACTCTGTTATTCAGAATAATTAGTTATTCAAAATTATGTATTACTACTAGAGTATATTTGGTTTAATTTACAATGGAAAAGCGTTTGGTGTTCATCTCACCGAATGGTTAGTAACGATAAGGCCGAAGACGGACACTTCACCAGTGATCTTCAATCGCTGAAGCACTGGCAATCTTACCAATAACTGATGGATACAACAATATTGTTAACGTAGTTGTCATGGCAGATATAGATAACATAGTGGTAGCCATTTTTGAACGTCTGTGGGTATGTAGGTTAAAGACGTACGAATATCGTCAAACAAGTGAACCTAACCTAACCTAAGACTACCACAGTAAAACTGTAAGAGTAGTAAGCTTTTTGTTCTGCCTTAAAAAGAAAGCAAGGCGTGCAATAAGCAAAGGCAGAGAGGGTGACGCCTCAAAAGAATAGTTAGTAGACTTGACAAAAGATGACAGTTTTTGGCACCCACAAATATTCGAGAACGCTATAAAGGCTTAAAGGCTACTAGCAGCAGAAACCTCTTCCAATAATATATAAAATTAACCTCGTTCATCATTAGAAAGTCACACCCAAAAACCACAATTAGGTCACTAAACCGAAAAGCATATTTACAAATCCCCACACACTTAAAACAGCCCTACAACCGCACCGGCCAACCGCACTCATTAATTAACTAAATACGTGTTAAATCTCGTAATAACCTGCGGTTGAAACAACCCTTTTAGTCCATCTCTTTCTTAAAAGAGGATATGTTATGCACCGTCTCTTTCTGATTGGAAACCGGTCAATGAGATATTCATACTACAATAAAGATGCAGTGTATCACCTTTTCTAATATGACTACTCCATTTAATAGAAGTTTAAAACATCAAAGACCAAAACAAAAGATAGGGGAGTAAAAATATTGAAAATGTTAAAAAAATATGAGCAAATGTTCGAAAACAAAAAAAAAAACAAAATTAGCTCCCATCGACGCAAAATGCTGTTCAATAACGGATAAAAATGTTCATCGTTTAACGTTATGACTATTATTAGGCGAATCCACTGATCAGGCATTTAAAGAAATGAAACGTCGATTTGGAGCCGCCATTATAACGATTTTCATCGATTTATTGATCGAGTATCGACTGTCCTCGGCAAATGATCGTACCAAATTACCGGCCATTACTTCGAATTAGAATCGATAGAATCGGGACCCCAATTATGTGTTTAAAGGAGGTTGGGATAAAAGCAATCGTAACCGCAAAAGACAAAAGAAAAAACGGCGGACAAAAAGGTGTTTGTTAAATTAGTTATTTGTTTAGTCTTTTTTCTTGGCTGCCAGGAGCGTAGAAATTAAAAATATTGCAAACTATAACAAAAGACTTTTACGTTCGCAGGTACACAGATAAAGGTACAACATACTAACCATCGAGTTTTATTACAGGCAGATTACAAAATGACGAAACGAGCAAGAGTAAATGATTGGTCGTAAAGCGAAAAGACAGAGCGCCGTGTCTGACAATGTATCTCTCCTAGTTGCACACGTCATTTTGTTAACGTTTACAGAGGGTTCAAATTGTACTGTTGTCGCTACGAATTACCTGCCAGTAACAAAAAGCAAAGACAAAAACAATTACTCTTTTCACTGGCAAAAAACAAAACACTGTGCTAAACAGTCGTAACAAAAAGTCTTGTGAACGTCGAGGATGTAACACCAAATTATTACAATAAATTAAAAAGAAACATTTTAACTTGAACATTTTTGACTTAGCAAGTCCGTAAATGTGAAGTTCGTTACCTCGATTTGCGAAGAAACAAATCCGTGGAGCAGCCACTTTGTACGACTCGTAAATATAATCAGACGCGTCGTTTTATCATGGTTTTTTTACTGTCGTAAATAGGAAATATCTATCGTAAATGCAGCCTCCTAGACTTTATAACTTGCTGGTTTTTACTGGAAACCTTTAACATAACAGTAATGGCCTGTAAATCTCAACAAGGAATAAAGTATAAGACATTATTAAGTCCCTCAGGATAAATGCGACGATAATCAATGCATTACAATGTATTTATCAAATTACACTAACCGACCTTTTTTTGAATAATGTGTAATAAATATTGCCATAGATGGTAGTAATTTTCTCCTAAGTACATAGTAATAAAACCTATCACTCTATCTCGCGTTATTTTAAAAAAGAAGAAAAAAAATATTATCCGATTCTCCTTGGTAAAATAAGATGGTATGAAATTCAACAAATCTTCAAAACTCGGCAAAACGAAGAAACTCGTAAATGATACGAAAGAGGGCGAATTAAAAGCAAATTACAGCCGGCCGGCAATCGTAGCGTTTACAATAAATACATAATTGTACGGTCAGTATACCAATGGCATATACGATTGGCGAAAATAACGGGCCGCAGTTTTGAGAATAAATCGCTTTAAAAGTTGTCGCTTTCGAATACTTTAAAAGTGGCATGTTCTCGGCATATGACATGGCACACCGATGCTCCGATGTTAATTACATTTTGACATTCGATACATTATGTTGATCATTGCTTCGACACTTTAAAGTGTCATTTTGGATCACACTAAACCAGTTTTATCTCAAAACAAAAAAAACAGTTTAGTGGTTTAACAATAGTATTGATTAATTTTGTGATAAATGTCCTACGAATATTACGTAGAACTCGCATTGTTTGAATCTGCATTACGACATTGACTAATATTCGTTCCAATAGAGGAATGTCACCGAAGCAAATTCAGACAAAGGGAACAAACATGGGCCAAGAGGTCACCCTTGTTGGACACCTATTCTGATTTCCTACTGCCCTGCAAACAGCACACTAAATTGACAAGAAAGACAATCGCTAACACAAGTCACGCGCCGAGTACAATCAATAACAGTAATAACACAATCGTCGACGAAATACGGTCAATAACTTGAGTCAACAAGGCGGCGACAGTGTTGCCAGATGAAAATAAAAAGTAACGAATCTGTCAGTTGTTACGATTTTATGTTCGTTAATTCGATAAACGTGTTGACTTACGATTTTGCTAAACTGTCATAAATATTATTTTAATTCTTCTTTATGAGTATTTATTTGAAAATTACTATTAAGGTTGGAATAATGAACACACTTTATGTGCTCGTTAATTAATTTAATAAAACTAGTGGTCGCCCAGTGGTCGAAATTTGACCATAATTTTATTAAGGCTGCACGGATTGTATCCTAAGCCCACCGCTTACAACTGTACAATGCACAGGTCAGGCCGCATATGGAATACTGCTCCCATCTTTGGGCTGGAGCACCCCAGTAACAATTCCTTCCATTTGACCGTATTCAACGCAGAGCTGCTCGAATTGTTGACGACATGGTTATTTCAGGTCGGCTCGATCCACTATCTCTTCGGAGAGACGTTGCGTCTCTCTGTATATTGTACCGCATATATCATGGGGAGTGTTCTGAGGAATTGTTCGGCTTGATCCCTACCGCTGCTTTCCTTCACCGCACTACACGCAATCTACTGTCATTCCATCCACATCACCTTAATGGATGGCGGTCTACTACTGTGCGTTTTTCACGAAACTTCTTGCCTCGAACTACAGTGTTGTGGAACCAGTTCTCGGCGGCGGTATTTATATATATATATACCTCGGAATCTTCAAAAAACGAGCCTATTCCTTTCTTAAAGGCCGGCAACGCGTCTGCGATTCCTCTGGTTTTGCGGGTGTCCATGGGCGGCGGTGATTACTTTCCATCAGGTGACCCGCCTGCTCGTTTGCCTCCTTCTTGTATAAAAAAAAGCAATAAAAACTAAAAAAGATAGAATGTGAGTTTGGATTGGCATTGACAGATGTCGGCCGCAATAAAGACAAACAATACATGTGTGTCAAATACATGGTAGTGTGTGTGTAATATTGTTTTTGTTGATTTAATGTATTTTTATGCATAATTTAAAAAAAATATTAACATTCGGATAACCTTCTCTATATCAACTATAAGTGTGCCAAATTTCATACTCCTCCGTCCGCGCAATTTTCGTAAAAACGGGTACAAAGTTTTTACTTCACGTATTATTATATAGAGATAATCTCATCGCCTATTAAGCACAAACATCCTTTGCAATTGTAAAAGTAGGCACATAAACATACTTATCTTCCTAAACATAATTCCGCGTTTCCCGCCAAACATCCCCTATAGTGGCAACACCGACAGACTTACGTCTTCGCCATAAACTCTTTCATTTGGCTCGGACGAGCCTTATGAACAATAAAACCTTGAGGGCTGGAGATTTGGACTGTAATAAAATATTTGCCGTGGCACACGCTAATCCGCCACCCCTACTTACGGACACAATTTGAGAAGTTATGGTCCTCTCGGTCCAATGTAAGACGTAAAACGGCTTAAGTATTTTAACGTAATACGTGATTATACGAACAAGTAATAATAGAAGAGATATATCGCATTCACATTAAAGTTTCTTCAGCTGATCATGTACTAGTTTGAAATAACTAGAGTAAAAAATACATAGAAAACAGAATTTTATATAATTAAAAGAAGACCTATGACAATAATCATATCTAGAATTCAAATATTATTATGATTACAAACCAAACAAACTGCAGTAAACATCCACACATTAATCAAGATAGTGGAAGATGCTTACGCCATTCAAGCCAATAGGATACCAGTTTAGTGGCCCGGGTCTATTTCGACCGGCAAATAAAAGTTCCCCCGAAAGAGGGTCAGGCTTAATTACTCGTAAATTGACCGGGATACGGTTTAGCCCGGATAAATATATGTGTGGTAGAATTATGACGTGTCATACACTCACATACGAGTAATATCGTGTATGTCACATATTCAATGAAAATATATATTTTAAACACACCAATTTGGATAGAAATGTATGCGTGGGTAAGTCTGACTGTCATTAGCAGCAAATTTAGTCATCCTAACGTGTTACTGAAAGGCTGAAAATACATGGTTTGAATCACTTACTATCTTATCTTATCTTGTCTTTCATTTTTCTTTTTTATTTATAGTTAGCAACAGTTATAGTTTATAGTTTTTATAAGTTTCATTTCTCCTATAAGTAACTTAATTATTTTCTTGTTATTGTCTTTGTTTGTAAATAAAGTACAGTAAGTAAGTACCTATTACTATCTTATGTAATACTAGCTTTTGCTTACGGCTTTGCTCACATGGGCAAAAGCCAAATTTATTAAGGGTCCTGAAACACTTCATAATTTCTAAACAGGCCAAATAACTTTATATACTTAAATTTAAGGAATCACAGTTTTTCATACAAACTTTCCACCCTTATTTCACCCCTCTAAAGGAAGTTTTTTACGAAAAATGCTAAAACACGTCATTCTTTACATTTATTGAAAAATCTATATATCGATTAAATTATTAAGTTTTTTAGTTATTACTTTAAAAATAACGATTACCTCAAAAAACCTTCTCCATTTTACTCTTTTAAAAGAAAATAAACAAATGAGATATGTCAGTCTTTATTTCTTTTCAAAAAGCCAAATACCAACTTTCATACATTTTACTTCAAAACTGACGGAATTTCATACAAACTTTCACCCCCTATTTGACCCCCTTGATTTCTATAAAATCATTTCTTAGTGTTTGGTTACGTCGCTCAATTAACCTACTGTCCAAATTTCATCTAATTAGCTTCAGCGGTTTCGGCTCGGTGAACTGATGATGAATCAGTCAGGACAAGTCATTATATGTATAAAGTTCTGTGCTTGATAAATAAAATAATAGCCTTTCTCATTACTTAATGATGTAATTTGTCGTTTCGTTTTTTATCAGCGTAAAATATTACTATTTAGTTTTGTTAATTTCAGTCAACAATCATGCTATTATTGCTCTGCACAATCACTCCTAATAATACCTCGAAAATGCATTAGCTTTATCGAAACGACTTTTTACTTCAAATTGCAAAAAAGTAATCAATTTGAACTTAAAAAGCAACCTGCACAATAGAGAACATTGATATTTTTTGGCACCAATGAGATATTTTCAATTTGTAGCGCATCACAATAAAAATGAAGTCATCTATAAAAGCGTACAATAGGATGTTGCTATTGTTGAGTTAACTACCCGGGTTACAGTAATATCGAAGCATATTTTTATTAATAATAACTACTTATTGCACAAAAGAGAGATTATCTGTCGGTGGCTTCGGAACAGCTGCTGCTATTGAAGTAGGCTCATGTTAGATATGTGTATCTGTGTGTACATTTGTATTATTCAATACATCGTATTCATCATTATGAGTCTATAAATATCCCACTGGTGGGCTAAGGCATTCCCACATAAACAATATGGGGTGAAATTACACTGTTCCAACGAGTACGAGTTGATGAGTTTTAGAGACTGCTGTTTACAGGTATAACCCAGACGGCTTGACGTGCCTTACAAAGTCCAAAGCACGGATTTAGATGTTTTTAATTTAATCGCCCATCCGGTGACCGGGCATTGCGATAGTTACTTAACTTGCAAGACCGCAAATCGAATGCGCTAGCCGCTACGCTCTCGATCTCCATCTCTATTGTATTGCATAAAGAATTTTTTTTCAAATATTGACTTGTGTAAACTCAAAGCTTCCATTCGATTTTTTATGGAAGTGCATATTGGCACTACCATCATATGGGTACTTTCGCCATAAAAACAATGTTGTAGTGAGATAACCAGTAGTTGAGGATTCCGGGAGAAGTGCGTTTTACCATTTTTGCTCCTATCGTTATGTGGTGATATGTAGTTCACTTAGCGTTTTCCAATTGCGAAATAAAAAGAAAAAAAGGTAGCATGAATTTATCCAACTCGCGAAAAATTACTTTTGTTATATTGTATCAAATTGGTAAAACAGACCAATTACCAGAAACCCGTAATTATAAAAACAAACCAAGACAAGTAAGTCGGGTAACATACAACAAGATAGCGTAAACGTCGCAATTTAAAGTCCGCAATAGTCGCAAAGGCTGCAATGACATTTTTAATTGTTAAATTAATCATCGTCCAGTTAGGCAGCTCCTTCGATGGGCTAATGGTGGTTATTACTTGTCGTCGGTTTGATAACTAACGTACGGAGATACGGAAAGAAGCAACAACGTGTAATTTCGCCTCGAGTCGAAGCTCGAATATTCGATACTGTAATAAATGCCTCGAGGCATATCGAATCAGCTTGTCGATAAATGGCTGATAAATCAAAAGTGTACACGCACTGAAGGCCGCTGACATCTTGCATGCCAATATCACGATGAATGCTGGGAACTATGATGGGATGAGATGTCTGACTAGCTATACCAATCGTGAAGATACAAATCTGTTTGGTAACACAACCTTTTTTGAATGTGACAGTATTTGATGTCCATTTGTTATGTATGATAATGATATTACAGCAGCGAACGATTCTTGACCCTTCATGGTGCCTAGTGTGAGTTTTGTATACTATCCGTATTCAATCGTTTACGTTTACGAAAAGAAGAACGACAAGAAGAGATAAAATTTGCCATACAAGTTCTCGTTTTCGTTAACGTTAACGATTGTCGAATGAAACTCGCACTTGGCACCCATATCTCTAAATTGTAAGTGTAAATAGTTGGACTTGGACATATAACCTTTTACTACAAAACAGTATTTAAAGTTAAACAATGGCTAAATACGTGTTTAAAATATTGTGTCTCTGTCTAACAATATTGGCTAAATAGTGACAGCATCTATTTTAAGCATTGTCTAACTTTAGCCATTGATTTTTAGTACAGCTGTGAAAGTTACAAAAGTTTATCAAATTATGAAGGAATTAAACAAACCAAAACAACTGAATGCCAATATATATTTTAAACTGAAAGTGAAGATGTTAATATCGCTTTCGCATGCATATTCAAGTCCCTTACTCGATTAAATACCAAATGATTGCTTTTTTATTGACGATTCATTAGAAATGAAGTTACACCTTACACAGGTACCCTTTAATTAAATTATGCTGCGACAATCAACCGACACTTCAAACTTTGGTCACATAAAGTTGTAGAATTCCACAAACGCAGACAGATGCAATTAAAGAAATTCTTTAGCATTTCTCGCGGATAAAAAGCAAATGAATGTCTTGATGGGGCAAAGGTGTGAGCGCTGTCATAAGTGAAACGGAACATTCACTCAATAAGACAGTATTTCTGCACGCCATGCAAAACAGTGGGAATTAAGTATTTCAAAGCTAATGTGGGTATGGAAATAGGCGGAATTAATGTTTGTAAGTATGACAGAGAAGTAATGTTTATTACCCATCGTATTAAAGGCGATAAAAAATCGTCGATCATGATTATTGCTGTGTTACTTAATATTAGTAGTGTGGAGACAGTTGCCAAGTGCTCATTAAGTGGGTGCTATTACATTAAACAATTTGTTGTCTTCTTTATTGCCGGCTGGTTTTTATCCTGAAGAAAAAAGTAATCAGCCATCATTATTGAGACTGCGTTTTCTTTTATAAACATCGTCTTGTGCAAATGAGCAAATGCGATGAATTAATGTCAAAATAAATTCAAATAGTTGAAAACTATTTATTATTCTCCAAAATTTGTATAATTGTCATTGTTAATGAAATATAGGTACCTAACTTAATTATATTGTAAAATCCAGCACGGCTATAACAAAATGATAATTTATTAGTGTATGAGTATAAAATATTAAGTAGTTTACTGGAATATCTTTATGACATATTCTACTAAACTACTGAGTACTTTTAAAGAAATAAAGTAAATGAATGACAGTATAAGACATGTAAAAACCAATAGAAAAATTATTTTTTCTGACATTTAATCCCAACTATATAAAATGACTTTTTGATAAAGTGTATCGTGAAATTTTACCCTTATAGTTACGTTGTGAATTTAAGTATGTATGTAATTATACAAACGATGCTCTTGTTAAAAATACGAGTACTTCAATTAGTTAACGACAGCACTACCGACATAGTGTATTGATAATCGATATTTCACATTTATCGATGAAAATAATCGATTGTCATTCAACAGGAGCGGCTGGCGGCAGGTGTGTGTTTGTTACATTTACTTAATTGCTTTGTAAGGTTCTCCGTCCGGTACTATTATTTATTCGTATGTGAGGTCTTAACGAAACTAGTGTAAATACTTAGAGGTTATCTTATCACTGTAATTATATAAAACCGTTCTTTGTTATTTATGAAAAACAATTTTTTTGTTATTAAATTCATAATTTTTTAATGATAATATAATTTAGTTGGAAGACATTGAAACTCTTGAGAATCTCCTTCTGAGAGCTAGGTGTCTATGCCTGAACACCCACGCATACAGCCTCGATGTAGATAACGATGTAAAAAGTCAAGCGGTAGTCCTATCCTAATCGTACTTGTTTACTGTTAAAAGGAAAAATTAAAGGTGATTGTGAGTAAAATATTATTTTTTTAAGTAAAAGAAATATTTGACACTCTGTAATAATTTAGTTAATTTCAGCAGTTACCAAACAATGTACTATATTTATTATCAGACAATTCGTCCACTGCATTATTTTTGAAATAAACAGACAGCGCGAAGATTTAGAACACTTCCTTCTAAACTAGACAGTCATATAGAATAGGTTGAAGATGGAAATAAAGTTACATACTAATGTAACACATTTCGTTTGCAAGGTGCACGAGTCAATATTAATTGTAATAAAATTCAATAAAAAGACATAATTAAAAACAATTTGCAGTTCACTCACATAAATTCTAATGCTTTTGAAACAAGTTGTAGTGTTCTGATGTTCTGATATTTTAGATTTTTGAAAATAAGGATGGTTTGAATGGATTGCATGACGATACCACGAGACAATAAAACCTTCGGTTTTTTAATATTAATCGTAGTAAGTAAAGAGCCTGTAGGGATCCCATGGTACATCACGTCGGGGTCACCACTGTAGGGAAGCCTGGTGGTAGATAGAATACCACATAGAGAAAAGCTAAAGGGAAGATCTTCCTCCGAGCTGGGTAGTATGGCTCGATCTTTCCTTTGGCCTTCCTCATTGTGGCATTCCACCTACCATTCCCTTCAGTGGTGACCCCGACGGAGCACAGAAGCACCTTCAACATCATCGTAGCAGCGCCCATCCATCACCTCCTCATCCACCAGGGATCCCTACAGTGGTGACCCCGACGTGATATACCATTGGCATCCCTACAAGCCTATAACTGTCTCACAGCTGGGCGAAGGCCTTCAACATTGAAATCAAGTCATCACTAAAATTCATGGGTATAGGTTTAATCAACACTTTTGCCAAATGCAGGTGGTGATCACAAACCCGTGCTATGCATCGAAAAATTCAAAACACATTTTGCCTGACCTTGGAATCGAACCCGGAGCCTTCGGGTACCAGACCTAGCGCTTTACCACTCCTATGAATTAGGTAAATGTCAAACTAGTGTCGAATCGGACTTCTTGGCGGGAAAGTGAAGAGTCATGTCTGCGGTTTTGTTTTATTTTCTAAAATTTGTGTTATGTCGAATAATTATGTAAAATAATGGTGGATTATTAACCGTTAAGTGTTCGTGGGTGTGCATGAGTGTTGGCAAATGAAACAAAACAGTGCAACGTCACTTTTCAAATTCTCTCATGAAGTCCGCCCGAGGACTTAGTAAAGCCACACATCTTTACTGAGATACTCGAGGGGTTGGGGGGTATATCATTTCTCACTTCTCATTTCTATTATCATTGATCAACAAAATGAAAAAAAAAAACTCTTAGTGTTCAAGAAACTAAGCCACAGGGATTGTGGTATTAAAGTTCAAAATGTATGAAGTGTGTTAAAAAAAGAATCAATAATAGAACAGATGTCGCTACCGTTCGTATAGAGTGAGCGATGGAGTAAGTAGCTAGTAGCTCTCGTTCAGTGCTCGCGCCGCGTAAATTCCGCATACGTAAACACACAGTAGCATGCCACAGAGTAAAAAACAGATTTGGAGCCGTCACGCGCCGTTACGGCGTTTAATAATTGTTGCCACCACACTTACTATTGCGATTTCCTTATAAGAGCAAGTCAATTTGTTTGATTGCCCGCAATTGCAACTCGATGTTTTAACCATTAAAATTGTAAACGCTAGAGCTGGTAAGAAATCGCTATGTTTGCCCACTCGAGTTGTGTTTTATCGAATGTTTTTGCTTATACTGCGTTCGAAAATAACAATACAACTTACGATTCAGTGAGTGCGTATTTCAACTTTTTGTGATGTGCTAAGTGATTAACAGTGCGATTTTATCAAAGTCAGCTTAGTTATCAGCTGATGGCTACCATTTAACCGCCATTTTTTGTTAAGGTGTTTGTAGAACTATGCCTCAACATAACGAGATAAACGACTATAAATGCAACTTGCATAACAGCAAATAATATAGAAAGCTTTGTACAATTTCAATACATAATTACCTTTTCAATGCGTACATAAACTTTTTCTGTACTTACTTTATGCTCTGATCGTTCGTTAAATATTCGTTGTACATTACCTAGTAGCAATTGATAGGTTTAGCGGTAGTTATCAATTACCGTCTCGAGCTTACTTAACATATCATGATGGTTTAAATGAATTATCTGTTTCGTTAGAGACAACCGCATCAGCAATTCTCACAGGAGGCGTGGATACACTAAGACATAATTGACAGATCCGCCCCAACCCCATACAAACAGGCAAATCCTTACTTAATTTCAGTTGCAGAATTCAATCAGGACGTAAAGCTTTATGTGAGTAATGTTATAATACCGTGCATTATCCCCCCGAGCCCCGCGACACTGCGAAACCTTTAATTATTATCAACACGTCATTTTCATGCCTTTCTTGTAACGTTAGGGTTGGCTGATGTGAGTTTGAATAGTAACCGTTGAAGCAGATTTGTATTGACACATTTCAAGGCCTTACGAAAACGTTTTTCCTTTTCGGGTTTGTGTGTAAAGCCGACCCAATGCGTTTTAGTGGGTATCTTACCACTACAGCCAGGAGCAGCGGCTTAACATGCCTCCCGAAGCATGTAGAAGTTAGAAATACTTTAATTTGGTTACCAATCCGGTTACTTCAGTTGTCAGATCGTAACCCGAACCGCTAGCTGCTGTGCCATCGCCTCATTCTTCTCCAATTCGAATATATAAAAAAAGCTCATTACCTTCCGCAAAGATCTAATCGGAAGTTCGAAGCGCGTCGCGGAATGAGCATCGATTTTGATTTACCGCTTCAAGATAAACATCGGTAACCCTTCTACGAGCACGTGGGCCGACGCGTCCCTTTAACGCATTTCATATTCCTATTTTCATTCCGTTCAACCTTCGTAGGAGGATTATATTCTGCCTCCGATGTTTTCGTATCCTATTATTTCGCGGGGTGTAAATGGGCCACCCCCCTCACGCACACACGTCCAACCGTGACGTAGTGTGACGTATGGACTGCTGTTGCCGCTCAGTTGTCTGTGTATGAGTGCGTTACGTCAACTGTAAACCACTGTCAACGACTCGTCAAAATAATATTGGCTTAACTCTGGAGCCCGTACAGTACAAGGCAACTTGATACGTGCAGAAATTTAATTAGAATTGCTTTAATGGCTGTTTTCTCTTTACCTAACGCAGGTACTGTGTCTGAAACGGTGTATGATCCTAGTGATGTTAAAAATGGTTGTTCCTTTGATATTTTAATCTGGATCCAGAATTTGTATTTATTGTTCAAAAAATATTTATTCTACGAAAAAAAATATAATTTAGAAAAGTGTTTAAAAATACACGAGGGATAATTGAACGTACCTTAGATTAGATTTTTTTTCAGAACATTTTTAAATTGTCTGAGTATTATCTTCACCTAGATACCTACTGTTCAAAAAAGTATTTACATTTTAAGTAAGTACTTTAAAAATATATACCAGAAATAATAAATGTTTTCTTTAATCATTTACAGATAAACATGTTACATGTTAAATGTTTTCTTATTCATTGTACCTATATCGTTCTATAATGTCTGTGTGATCGTCAAGAAATAATTTCTTATTCTTAATCTTTCTTATTTTTAAAAAGAGATATTAGACTTAATAATTAGGTACCGTAACTGTTTGCATGTTATCGTTAAAAGATTCCAATAATAACGTATCAAAATTATCTAAAGCACATCTAAGATCGATCGTAAACATCAAATCTTGAAACAATCCCCTACGCCCATCCATCTTCTGACTAATTGTAAAATAATTAAAACCAACTAGGCAGACGCAACACAATACCGTGTAGATGCTCACTCGCGAGACAGCTAATGACAAGAATATAATGAGAATAATTCGTTTCCGATGATCTTTCACTAAGATATTCTCAATCGTTTTTTTTGTTATCTACAGATATTGTATAGTTAACTGAACCGTTCCTTAGTGTTTTTTTTATATTTACAAGTTTCTTTATCAATATTTACCAGTTACCACCCATATTGGAATGAACCAGACCAAAGTATTAGTGAATATTATTTTAGGTCAAACAATTTGAGAAACTATGCAAATCAGCACTTAAATTGCTCGTTAGGGTATGCTTGAAACACATTCGTGTAACAAAACAATGTAAAATAAAACAAACAAATAAAAAATGCAATAACAGCGAAACAGACCTTCGCCTTTTTCACTTATGAGAGCGTTTCGAATTGCAAATTTAGGGAAAAAGTACCAACTATACTCGAGTCGAATGCGGCGGTGCGCGATAAGCAAGTGCCGCTTATGCAACATCACGAATGTAATTGCTCCCTTGTCTGGCACGACACTTCGAGCTAGAGCGGGAAAGAAACGCCAAATGTACCAGGGGAAAAGAGAGCGGCGACAACAGTATCAACAAAGCCGTAAGCGACAAAAATGATTGATTGCTAGCCGTCTTGCGCTGAGCTCTGTTTAATCACTTTATTCCCTTTTCTCCGTTTGTGCCAGGATAATTTTGTATTTGTGTAATTTGTATATGAAATGAGGAGGCTCACCGCCCGGGTAGCTGCGAGTTCATATCCGGGACTTATCTGGGGCGCGCGTAAACCAGATTTTGATATTATCACATGTCACGGATACTGTTGTGCTTATAACAGTAACGATTAACGTTCGTGTAAAATACACAGACTTAGAATGCAGCGATTCATAATTTATAACAGATATAATGGGATCTAAAATGTAAATGGAAAGGCGGGCTTACTCCCTAGACACCGACATCATAACGCGAAATACAATGAATCATTTTGTGGACACGCAACGGCTTCCTTAAAACAATAAAGATACCATGTCGACGACAACACGGCCTGCATCTTTCCCAGTTATCTGCCTCTGGGTCCTGGTTAATACCAGCTTCTTTTTCAAGACACTTGCTACTTATAAGAAAATTTGTAAATATGATTTTCTGGCAATTACTGTAATATAGTTTCATACGAGACATAATTTTTTACAGCTAGGAGCTATCAAATAGTGCTTCAATCGATTCAGCCTGTGTTGCGATGGGGATGTCACTTTAATTTGACATACGGTTGGTGGAATTTTTTTTTTGTTTTGTCAGAGGCGGTTTTCTAGGAGGTAGTAGGGACTATGGGGGTTTCGAAGGCTTTACCGGTTTGAAGAACAATCCAGTGCACGCGCAACGCCGCCGCCTCTGTGGCTTGTGACGCGAGCGACGCGGTGCAAAGGATTTTCGCCTTTAGACCGGTAAAGCGTATGTGGCCGCCACCGTACGTGGATTAAAATTAGTCCGTAGTTTTACAAGTGTCTCAGAAAGCGTTTCAGAATTTGTTTGAGTACATTGACCCATTACGAGGTAGTCATGAAAATCTAAATGAGGTCAGTATAAATCTTGCTTATAAATAGTTCCATCATCATCATCAACAGCTCATTTTATGTCCCCACTGTTGAGGCACGAGCCTTCCTTATGGACTTACTAACGGTTCTAAATTATAGTAAAATTAACGTTTATTCGATTTCATGCTTTTTGACAAGTAAAATTTCTTACTTATTATAAAAAATAGACGACATGGTATATAAAACTACTTTACCAGTCGACTGCGACGCGGAGGAATTTTTTGACGCCATATTTTAGGTTAAGTTACTTTAGGTTATTACATAATATACATGGTATATTATTATTATTACATTAACAACAATTAAATAAATATCATAAAATGAAATGAAATGAAATAATAATATTAATTCCACCGCAGTTGACTAAAGTTGGCGATTCTGTGCAAATTTATAATTTACAGATAAAACTTTTTATATTCGATTACTTGTCATTCCGTGTGCTGTTGTTCATGCGGAAATATCTGAGCCTAGCAGTGGGATGATTATAGGCCGGTAATGATGAAGATTGTCTTACTTCTAATATGGTACTGTACAGTAATTTTGAAACCGTAATGTCTTTTCCTGTTTTTTTGCATTATAGGTAACATTTTAATTTGATTGAGTAATACTTGATCAGCTACCTATAGCTTAATTAATTAAAACAAAGTAGATGCTTCCTATGAATCAAACGGATTACATGAAATTAATTTACCTAATTAGCACAATGTATTAATTAATGCCTAACAACACGAAGTTACTATTGAAATTAAAAGAAAAATAGCGTGAGATAAAACTATTGCTCATTTCTTAACAACTTTATGAGTTGATAGTAATTGTTCTATAATATATTTAATCTTCTGGAACGAATCAATAAGCTGACTTGATTGCTTGTGTAGATAAAAATCTCTTGCAAGGAGTTCATTGAAATCGTCCTCATTTTATGCAAAAAAATACGAATAATAAGTCAGTTTACAATCCATTCTAGTAAATGTAGGTTCTATTTCGATGGTTTGACAATACGTAAGACTGGGGCCATATAAGTCTATGACTTGATTTATCATCACTTAATCCCTAAATTATACATAACATAAATATAAACATAAATCATTACCTACGCCACAAGTTTGAATTCTTTGTGTCAATTTGATTAAAGGCTTTATTTGACCAAGTCATTTGGTAACTTAAACTGAAGAGCTACAATTAAAATGTATATTTTACAGTTTTTGTAGTCTTGTAATAAGAATAGTAGACTCCATGAGGTCCCGAATTCAAAGCGGAATCGATAAGGTTAGTTTGGTTTGTGGAAATGTTTGTTTTAAGTCCTACTCCCTACTCATCAGTAGGACCAGGAGGACTAGTCAGTAGCATAGTCTAGTCATCTACCACCATCTTAATCTGTCACCAAATTGTTGTGTTCCGTCCTTAGAAGTTAGTCCTCAGTTGACAATTCTGGGTGAAGTGCGCTGAAGTTGCCATATCGCCACTTACCGTTAGGTGGAGGAAAGGAAAAGCATTTTGTAGGATTTGTTTTTCACCTTTAGTTATATAAAGATATGTTTAGTGCATAGTTTGTATTAAGCTGTTCTCAATGACAGTTGCTCAGGACTACTACGCTACGACCACAAGGGTCGTAGCGTAGTAGTCCTGAACGACTGTAAGCAAGCGAAATTTCTAGTTCATTGTGCGTTGTACTACGGCCGACTTGGTCAACGGTCATGGAAATAACGCTATGAACAGTGAAATTGCGCCACGCCGCAATACGCTAGTAAAGTTGTGACCGAGGGATAAGAAAGGGGCATAATCGCCACACCACTCCCTGCTCCGCTGCTGCTGCATACAATTTATGGTAACAGGGCCTCAAGTGTGCCAATTCAATAACGTCTCAATAGTGTATTGGCAGCCTAATTTGGGACTTGAGCACTAGGGCAAAATTGTCAAAAACGGGTAACCGAAACACGATTGTGCATGTTTTAAAAAAGCACAATCAAGCCTCGTAATGATTCAGGGCGCCTAGTGTGAGTTTTGTTTACTATCCGTATTCATTCGATTACGTTAACGAAAACGAAAATTATTATGGCAAAATGTTAACATACATACCATACAAATTTTCGTTTTCGTTAACGTGATCGAATAACGAATAAAACTCGCACTTGGCACACAGACCTCTACCACTTAAAACTTAAAAAAGAATTATAAAGTCGAACAACTTACGAAACTCACCGCTCATATGGCCGTTCTCATATGGCGAGTATTCCCCGTTCTCCAGGCGGTGTTTCTTGAAGGGGTGACCGGGGAACTGCGTGGCTGCGAGCGAGAGGCCCACTCCTGACGCGCGCTTCGGAGGCCTGCCCGGTCTGGAGCTGCGGACATAGTAGCACGTTACTGCCGTTTAGGATGGTACACTTCCACTACACATGGACTAGTTACAAGAGGTGACTAAACATAAGAGAAGACTAAGAGGTGACGTGCTGATAAATTTCCCTGCACCATCACATCAAGTATTCAGCTACAGGTTTGTGACCAGTCCCACTGGAACCTCAGGCTAATCTTCCACTACACAAGGACTAGCTACAAGAGAGGCGACTGAAGATTTAAGATCAGTCTCACTGGTAGGCCAAGCTTGAACACTTCCACTACACATGGACTAGTTGCAAGAAGTGACTATACATAAGAGAGCACTAAGATACAAAGTTTCACTGCTTATCCACATATCTACCTCCACGATCACATCAAGCTTTCAGCTACAGATTTGTGACCAGTCCTACTGGAACCCCAGGCTAATCTCCCACTACACATGGAATGGTTACCAGAGGTGACTAGCTGATAGGTTTAGGCTGTACACATCTTCCAGTACACAAGGTATAGGTACAAGAGGCGACTAGAAAGTAGATTTGTGATCAGTCCCATTGGTACAGGCATAGACAGTACACTACTACACTTGAATTGGCTACAAAAGATGACTAAAACAGTACCACTGGTAGGCCCAGGCTTTGGAGGCCTAACACCACTATTCCACTACATCGTAGTAAGAGGTGACTAAAGATTTGTGATCACTCCCACTGCTAGGCTCAGATCTTTCCGTATAGACGAGGGTTATATCCCTCAAAAATCATGTCACCTTTTAAAAAAGATAATTCAGAAAAGTTGTACAGAAAATTACCTCATATGGGATTTGAAGGTCAGGTCGAAATTTGAGTAAAGTTTAAATATCAAAAACGCCTAAGAGATAGCAGCCAATATAGGGCGATATTAGAGTGAAAGATTAAAGTATTGACAGTATGTTTATATTATGTTTGAGATAAATGACATGGGACATTGTAATAATATTAAATTTAGTTGCAAGAGTAATTCTATTCAAATGCATCGTATCTAATAAATTAATATTTATGTTTTTTTTGCATATTGATATGCATGTATAAACGAAGCTGGCCTATTCGTAACTGATCCTTGATAGTTGTAGAAACTTTGAGATCGGATGACGATTTGTTTTTAACATCGAACACTTCATCATCATCATCAGCTCATTTTATGTCCCCATTGGATTGGTAGTTGTTAACGACTGGTAATGCAGCCAGGACCAACAGCTTTACGTATCTTCCGTCACGTAGTTCGAGATGATACATTTTTGGTCACCCATCCGATGACTCGCAGACCGGGCGCGTTAACCGCTGCGCCATCGAGCTCCTTTAGCATTGAAGTTCCTTTTGGATAAGTTTGCACGAGTTGCATGCTACTACGATAGCCTGATTGGTGGGGCACCCTGTGGGTTCAATTTCCACCCGTGAACGACAAATTTAAACACTATTTCGTTACCAAAAGCATGTGTCTTTGGAATCGGAAACAATGATGGTACTTTAGCATCCGGCCATATAATGAGCAAAAGTTAGTCAACGCCTGTCCCACTGCTGAGCAAAGGTTCTCCATTATTATTTTTGTTATTTTTCTCACTTTATTTCGGAACCTTTTCAAAATTTTTTGAGAGTTGGGTTTTTGAAATTTTAAAGTTCACTACGATCTAACAAACTCCGTGAGGGATGAAATCTGCTTGATTATGTACGTATTTGTTTTACTTGCAACGCCCTTGTAGCTCTGTCCGAAAATGATATAAAAAAATTAAAGGAATGGTTAAGTATTGCCATAGATCGGTAACTTTACATGCTGCCAACGATAAGAAAATATTTAAGTGAGTAAAGGAAAGTAATGCATGCACACTAATTGTAGAAGCTTTTGCAAATTCATTAATTCATAAAAATACTTAAAACTTCAAGAGACCAACAGAGAGGAAATAGAGCTGATTTTTCTGTCCTTGTTTATCTAGTCTATCTGATAAAGTATTTACAAACTGAATAAAAAATCACCTATAATTTTATAAAACATATGAAAAGACTAAAATTTTTCAAAATTAACTTATTATAATGATATCTGTCTTAGAAATTTTGTGTTTATTTGATTTTATTTGATTGAGTAAACAGAACACAAGTCAAGTAATGCATGCATATACGGAAGTACGTACAACATTTGCCAGAGCTGACACTAATAGCAACAATAGCAACTTATAAAATATTTTTATCTAAGGATAGAAAAGCCAGCCCTAAGTAATCTATCTATACTACTCAAAACAAAATAAGGGCCACGAGGTATTTTGTCTGTACCATGAAAATAATAAAACCAATATTAATTTTTTTGTCTCCATAACGAAAACTAATGTTGTTTTTACCGTGTAGACCAATAAATTTATTCCAATAATAATGATTAAAAAGTTTATTTGCTTTTGAAAGAAAAAACACATTTAAGGTTAAAAATAAAAACAATGTAAAGTTACTGAAAACAAAAGAAAATACTCCATGCTCATCTTTTAATAACGGGTATGGCCCCCTCGTTTCGTTACGCACTCCTAAAGCCTGGAGTGCATGCTCTCAATCAAATGCCTGACATTTTCCATTGGAATCTCTTCCCAGGCTCTTTTAACAGCGTTGATGAGTTGCTGTTGGTTGTGGATTTCCTGATCACCGTCTCTAACTCTTCGTTTCAACTGATCCCACATGTGCTCTATTGGATTTAAGTCCGGACTGTTCGCCGGCCACGGCAAGACTTGAATTTGAGACGCTTCCAGTACAAACCGAGTCGCTTGAGCCGTGTGTGCACGAGCATTGTCTTGGATCAAGATGAATCCAGGACCCGCTCGCTGGGCAAATGGGATCACATGTGGTCTGACGACTTCCTCAATATACCGCTGAGCAGTAACAGTACCCTCATTTAAAATAGCGAGCTCAGTTTTGCCGTGTAAGCTTATCCCGCCCCAAATCATTACATTTGGACCACCAAAACGATCGACTTCATGGATGCAGGCTTCTGAAAATCTCTCGCCGTGTCTTCTCCATACTCTAATACGCCGATCGTCGTTAAAAAATTTAACTTTGCATTCGTCTGTGAAGAGCACCATGCCCCATTGGTTTATGTCCCAGTCCAAATGTTGACGGGAAAATCTTAAACGATTTGCACGATGATTTCTGGTTAATGGAATACGGACAACTCGCCTTCTTAATGCCTGCTGGTCTTCATGCAATCGATTACGAATAGTTTGGTCACTGACACGAGTACCCGTTGTGAGCCGTAAACGATTTTGCAGCTTGCGGGCCGTCGTTGTGCGATCTCGGCGCGCACTTAATCGAATGTAACGATCCTATTGAGCTGTTGTAATGCGAACTCTGCCCGAACCAGGTCTTCTTCTAACACTGCCGGTCTCTTGGAAACGATTCCATAGATTTTGAATAGCTCTTCGAAAAAATCCCAATTGCAAACCCACAGATCGCTGCGAATGACCTTCTTCAATCATTGTAACGGCTCTGGTTGCTGTCAGCGAGTCCATATGACGCCTGCGTGCTTGTGGCATATTGCAAAAGATGTTTCTGACTCGAGATATCAATGAACTCTGATAATTTCTAATAAACCAAGAAGCCAAGGAAAGCAAAACGTCAAAGAAAATGCAATCAAAATTTTCAAAAATAATTTTAAATCAAATTTTATTTAAAATTGTTGCCAGCATTAGATGAATAGTACAATATTAAAAAGTTTAGGTATCAAAGAGTTTGTATACTCAATATTTTACTACTTTCAATATGTAAATGTTTAATAATTTACACCAAAATGAAAAAATACCTCGTGGCCCTTATTTTGTTTTGAGTAGTATACATACAAAGAAATTATCGCACATTACGCAATGCAATGCAAAAGTCTACACAAAAATAACAAAAGAAGTTCGTTAATAATTAATTTCAATTAAAAAACCGTAAGCTTTCGTTCTATTCTACGGATCTCGTATAAATCAAGATCTCGCGTGGGGGTGCGGATTCATTTTTATTTATCTGCCGCCCCAAGAGTTATGACCGCAAGACGTCGTCCACAGTTTCCACAATTTCACGCTTATTGTTTTCCCATCCGTGATTTATGTAGGAGTAATAGAAGACAGTATATTCTTGGACGCAATAAAGTTTGTCACCTAAATCTTTTCGTTAAGCCTATTGGGTGGAGCCGGTCCGAACATCCACTATACGAGCTAAATGGAAAGAGTTGTAGCAAACTTTTTGGAACACCTTTAGTAAATAAACTACATGATATGGTTTGTTAAATACGAGTATGTTTATGGTTATATAAGTTTACGCAAATATTACGCTAACAAATTACGATTTGAAAAAAAAAAACAAAGTGTTGAAAAAATTCTACTAGCGGGATTCGAACCCGCACCCGGCATATCATGTTATGTCATATTATTATTGTGTTTTACAACAAAATTTCGAGAGGATATTCAAGTGCTTTGTGTCATCGCATTTGTTTTGCAGCAAAACTAACATGTCGTCACTGCTTGATGAGTGAGGTGTGCTTCCACCTTCAGCTTTATCTTCTCAAATTTTAGTCCATACAATTCTATATCGTACGTTAGAATCTCAAAAAAAAAAATACTTTATTGAAATTTTAGTGTAACTATATCATCGTTGGGACTTTTTAAGTAGCATCTTACGTAAATGAAACTGAGTTTGTATTCAGGAAACAATATTGCAGTCGCAAAAACACAAAAGATGAAGCTAAGACAGGCAAGAGAATAATCTAAAGCCATTTTACTATATTTGGTATTTTCACGTAATACTGAGGAGAGCATGATTACTTTCCCGAGTGCAGCTGTAGTGAATACAAGGAAGATAGGTGAGTCGCAGCCATCATGGCGGATTAACAAAAGAAAATCAGGACACCCAGTACCGCGGGCTCGCCGTATCGCGTCCAGTGCAGACGATAATTGGCGTCATGCCGTGATCAATTACATTGGTACCATAATCCGCACTACATTACAACTAGCCACCAACTTCGGCAATTATTGGGGGAGCGATGCTGTTATCATAGTATCGGCTTACGCAGAAACTGACTCTCGCCTATTTATTTTTATGTCAGCAACCGTCATTATGAGACACTCCATTAGCTTGGATTGCGGTGACTCCCGTTTTCGGTTACGTTGGGGTGCGATTGTTGGGTATGTCGCTTTTTTTTTCTTTTGCGACTTTTTGGAAAGGGTTTTCAGTGACTAATTTAATTGGTGGAGTTATGTCTTCAATAAGCTAATGAGATGGTAATGTTCTGTGAGGATTTTCTGTTACCTTTATCTGTAACATGAACTGATTTTTGTACGACAGATAACAAAAACAGAAGTTGAATGAAACAAGAACCAATAAACCGAGTAACACTCCACCACTATTATCATTGATCCACAAAGATAATAATGTTTCTCGAACAATAGACGTAGCTAATGCCAAACGTTTTCTTTCTAGCCGAGAACGCTGCTGATAATTATTAATAGCGTCAATGAACTTGAGAAAGGCGCACAAAAACATTAGTTTTCGGTTTGTACAGTCGTCGACAAAAAAGCTAAACAAAACCGCGCCCGCGACGAAATCGAATATTGAAAGTGTCGAGGGACACAGATAAGGAGAGCACGTGCCGCTCCCTTGCCGCCACTTAGGCCATACCGTAATCTGAATACTGCAAAGCTCACTCCGATAAACTGCCATTAAAAAGCGTTCGATTTATTACCGAACGATTTCCGAACGATTTATGCTGGTGTGCGAATATTATAGTGTTGTGCCGCAGATAGGACACTGTTCGGTACGGTGTGGTTAACTGCCTACGCATGAAATTTTAATAATAAATTAATTTTTGAATAATATATTTAGCATTATAATAATTTTAAAAACACACTGGAGTATTGTGTAGGAACTAATTTTATAAAAAAAATTTAGCACATGCTAACTAGCACCTACATGCCAATTATTTTAAACAGTTGTAAATTCGAATAACTGAAAGTGAAATTAGCACTTGAAATAGGAATTTTACCTCAGATAGGACTTCAATTCACGACGAAAGTTGGTTAAAATATGATTTTTCAAATAATCATACATAACAACCGTAGATACTACAAGTATCAACTGAATTAACATTTTTCTACTCTAATGTTAGTTACCAGCAGTTCTACTGTTACTATTATAAAAGCAAAACATGACGAAACATCAAAATGCATGCCGTTCTACACAAAACACTCACATAGCGACCCCAGTGAAACGTACACCGCCGATAGTTTTGCTTTGTGTGATATTTGCTTGGCAATATTCATCACTCACCGCCTCTGTCACTGTGCAAATAACAGCCACAAAGGAGTCCCCAGATATTTCTGACAGATATAGCCTTGATAGATAGACCGGCAAACACGCCGCCGACCAAAGCCTGATCGACGACGACAAATCTGATAGAAAAAGTTTGTATATTAAATCTATACTGGCTTTGAGCACTATCGGACTCTTTCCATTTAAAGGAGATCCTGCGGGCGGCATAAAACGTCGCCAGGCTCTCGTACGCCACGTGAAGCTATTAAGAACATAAACAGCACAAAATAGGGATACTGCAGAAGGTAAGCTACAAACAAATACGCTTGAGCAACGCACACATAGACAACCTCTCAGGGACACGGAAACTCGCAGCAGCGGCGAGCGCGGTATTAAGACGACACCTCGCTTTGTGAACATTCAAAAAGGCTGATTCTTACTGGCGCTGTCATAAGGTCGAAAATAGGTAGCGCCTGCGACAATTAAAACCGCGAATTAAAAAAAATTTAAAGATCTTTTTAAAAAATATTGGTTTTAGTTATTAAAATATCTAGATACTAAATTACGAATATTGATGTTATCAATATATTTAACTGGTTTCCAAGCATATCAATTAAGTAATTCTGTTGTAATTTGAACAATAGTGTTTTTATTTTGTGGTGTTTTCGAAAATAATTATGATCGAGTCAGAATTATACAATCGTGTATTTGACCAAGCAAATTCAAGATAAAGACATGAATTTACCTATATCAACATTTCAGATTCGTGAGTCATACTATAGTCTTAAACTATTCGCCGAAAATTGGTGCATTTTTTCAGTGTGTCGCCTTAAGCTTACCTTCTGGTTCTCCTTATTTTGTGTATACAGCATCAACACCGCCGCCAAAACTATGAATAGACTGCATAGTCTTTGTTATTATATTTATATTACGTACTCGACTTTTAGTGGACGTTTTCACACTCACTACCGATTACTGACACTAAATCATAGCGCTCACGTGGCGTAAACATCCTCTCTCGACAGAGTTCAAAAAAAAGTAAAAGTCCAAAAACGTCTCGTTGACAGCCTATCGTAAGCTAATAGTCATAATCTGTATACTTAATATATTCTCGTTTTTGTTTTTGTTTCTTGAACATCCAATTATTTACATGTTACAGCACTACAGTCCGTATGGGAATGTTTACATATTAAATTAAACTCTTTTAAAGCCGTTTCGAGACGTCCCAAAATATACCATTAGCTTTGACATCGTTGTCAATTGAATGGGAGTCTTGTATCAAATATACTATGACATGTTTTGCTGTGCTCGTTCCACAAGTGCTTCACTTTCATCATTTGATGTCATTTCTGCTTTACAACTGGTTTATTGCTTTCATCTGTGTTTCTAATCCTACTATGGGTATACCAGATACTATAAAAATGATCCCATTTTTAATTCTTTTGATGTAAATTTTTCTTACGTATTTTTTGGTTGGAGTCGACTAATTCAAAAAGGGTCCTTATGCCATTTACACTGACCACGGTTCGCACCAGCGAACAGCTCGTGGTATGTATCGCCGAAAGACCCATCTCATCATGGATTTTGGTAAAGAGTAGCAATAATTGAAGTAAGTACCAATGTAACTTTTTTTAAATTGTTGTTCTATTTTATACCACGAACTGTAAAGACCCTTACTGTTAACTAATAAATAACGTGTTGATAGTTATCCTAAGTATTCTCAGATCTTATTACGTTTAAAAACTCCTTACATTTCGGAAACAGCGCGTCCGGGTGTTGAACCAAACAATAAGGCTCTGTCTTATAAATGGTCCCAGAATCGGTAGACAAGGTAAAACAAACGCACTAATCTTATCTACGGTAAACTTAAACGCAGTAGCAGTTTGTCTTGGGCTCAGAGCAAACATGATAAATGATTTCGGTTATAAAAAGCGTTAGTCTATTTTACTAGAGGGGATCCGGTCGGTGAGGTTTTTCTCGATATAGACAATACCTATTCACCTTGAGAAGTACCTGAAGAAGAAGAGAAGTTCACATTATTAACCTCGTCAGAATTTGAAAACTTAAAGATAATACAGTTTTTACTATAAAAAATTTATTACTTTTTTTGAGAATGCATGTCTACAAATTAATAAAATGGTTGTATGGTTTATAATAGATAGACATATATTATACTAGTTGAGGGGGAAAATATATATGTAATTTATTAAGCCGAATGTAAAAAGCAAATTATAATTTATATCTCCAAAAGAGTAATAATTTGCATACCTCGCCGGTAATAAAAATTAATAAGCAAACAAAAAACTCAGAAAAACAGACCTTGCTACCTTGAACTTTCATCATTAAAAACAATGTTTTAATAAAACAAGATAGCGGAATGTAATTGAAGCCAAAAATTAGAGGGCACATAGACAGTAACAATAAAAAGTGAAAGCAAAGCCGCGTTTAATCGTGTCGTAAACATAAAAATTAAATAAAAAATGTTTGGGGTGGAAAAGTTTGGCGACCATAATTTCGCTTTACAATTATTTCATGTTCAGGAAGAAAGATGCTCTCCTAATGTTGCCTGTCCCAAGGGTAATATTGTTTACTTTTCTAGTTCCGAAAATGTTTCTTAAATTACACATTTTAAGAATGTGGGAGCTCTTAGTAATTTTAATATGTCTTGATATTGAGTCGCTTTGTGTATTCACAGTTTTGATAAAGTTAACCGGCTTTTGTAAATTAACTCATCTATGTAATAACAATTTAAAAAAGAAAAGATCATACGACCTACGTATATCTCGATCTCGACACAGTCACCAACAATGCTTTATGGTAAAAAAATAACATAATAAGATTAAATAAGAATAAGCCTTAAAACTTTATATCTAGCTAAATCCAATTTATCGTTAACTAACTTTATAGTGTCCGCTGTCTCTTATAAAAAAGGCATCTCATAACCAACATTTATGTTCAATTGAGCACATTCTGAAGCAATCAACATTGTGGCCGACAGTACACACAATCATAAGCCGATGTAGCAAGTCACCGCAACAGTCAGGTAGCTGCTACGTTTCAATTTCTCCGAGGCATTTTATTTACAAAACTAATTACGTTTGTCTGATGGGGTATTAAACAGCTCCCGGTGCTCCTCTTGATTCGATGACAGTTAATAAAGACATTCCAAACGCATTTAAAATCCGAACCTATTTCATATATGCGATCTAATCGCTCCGTGATATAGTTGTTCTTTGATTAAATTTTTCCCTTTTTTTGTGTTAAATTGTTCGTATGGCTTGTTAATCATGTTTGACGCTAAAATACTTGATTATCAATCGATTGATGCATAAACATATTCATCAGAGTCTGTTGGACGCAACAGTATTTTAGATAGCAGTTTTTTGTTAATTTTTATTGCCGCTGGCACGAACATCATTGTTGGCACGCCACGTGGTACGGATAATTGAAATGTCCAAACATTGAATTTATGTTCCTGCTATAGCTCTATTTCTCTTTTTTATTGCGACCAAGCGTCATGTTTCCTGTGGTCGAACATTATTACAATTGACGTTAATGTTTTATCTTACCTATGTTTCTTAAAATAATCGCGTGCAAGACATCTTTCATTAAGATGTATTTCATTAAAGTTCTTGCGAGCGACTTCTAATTGAACGGTTCGGTTTCTACCAATGTCTACAATTGTTTAAAGGAGTTTCTTAGCTAACAACTACAAGTCAACAAATCAAACTTGTAATAACAGCGACTGCAACATTAGAATGTTAAATATTAATCGTAACAGGAGCTCCCGTCTCCGCCATCCCTTTCTAGAGTACGGGGCATAATCAGCCCCCAAGGGACAACCTCCCGTAATTAGCGGCTGTTCATTTCTTAATTTCAATATTTAATTACAAAGGAAACTCAATGACTGCTCGAACAGAAAGAGACGTCATCCCCAGAAAGATTCGCGACTTTTGTTTCTAATTTGATAAGACTACCTCTGATATGGGCTTCGCAGCTTCGATATCGTTTCTTTGTCTACATCAAAGGATATTTTAATTGAAACCTCCTTTTGAAATCGCTAACTTATTTATAATCAAGTAGAAACTTTTTGGAGTGCAGTTCGTTTTGTAGTTTTCATGTAGTCAGATTAAACTGGATTTTTTTTAAACAGTTGATTATTTTATAACTTATGTCATTAATTTATTTATTTATCAGTATGTTTACTGTGGACTTACAGTTATAACCAAACTGTCTTTCATAATATAATATTTGTATACACATAAAATCATTAATTTTACGTCTATAAAAAAATATAACAATTAAAATTACAATTAACCTCAACCGTTAGTTACGTGACTAACTTTATACTTATTATTACCCATTCATAATTTAAATTTAGTTATATTTTAAAAACCTTCTATTATTGCCGAAATAGTAAATAAAACTTAAAATTAAAACGTATCAAATAATATGAATTATTCGAATAACTTGCTAACCGGCCGTTGGTGTATATTTCATCTTGCAATAAGCTGAATAGCTGCTAGTTCAATGGTCGCACAGATACCAAGATGCCATAAAAAGCGGATTAGTGAATAGCGGATAAAAGCCTCAAAGTTTTTTTAATCAAAATACATTTAGCTATAAAGCCTCTTTTGAACGAAGAGAAACACTACAAAAAGTTATCCCCAGTACACTTTTTAATGTAACAGTAATATTTAAAAATACTAAAAAGTTCTTAACAGAAATGGTGGATACTTAATATCAATGTAATTTTATCATGTTTTATAAGGGAGCAGTCTTAAAATGTTCTATTGTCCCCATTGTGAGACGGGGCGCTCCCGACATATTATCGTTTTATTTCATTTCTCCGCCGCTATGACATTCCCTTTTTAACTATTACCTGTCTACGGATCTCATTATTGTCGTCTGTAGAATTTTACATAAGCCCTCTTGTAAAGAAAGCACATACTAAGAAACTGTCTGGATTGTGTATATTTGATGCGATCAACGCATCCAACATGGGTATAACTTGTGCGTTCCCTACAGTATTGCTTATTTCGCAATAATGCTCTGTAATGTTACTTCATCTTAAATTATTCAATCCGGAACACAATAATACTTAAAGAAGACTTGTAACTTTTTCACAGTAAAAGGTCTGCACGTATGGTTTACGAAGCCTTGACTTGAATTTGCTTCGTTTAGATTTGATTTTTTTAAGCAATCTGTCATCGTCTGATATGTATTACGCTTTGTCTTAAAGAGATTTATTATGAGTCTAACTTTGATATTGATTAGCAAATGCAATGTTATTCATTATGCTCCTCTCATAATGAACATTTTTATCAAAATCTTATAAAAACCTTTCCAAAAAAAGTTACAGTTTATTTGCGATTTCCCCTTTAAAAATTGTAAACAGGCGCCATTTCTCTTTTCGGACTTCGCATTCGGCAACAATGAATCGGACCGCGTGCGTTTGGCACGTTTTGTTTCGGACCGCTGACGAGCAGCGAGTAGTGATCGCGATGGCCATTCATGACTGCCGCGGTTTGTATTGTAAAATTATACCAACTCACAACCGATGTTCATAAAGACGTTCAATAGTTAGGGTGCAAAAATTACGACTGCTTTGTAGTCGGTAATAACAGTGATTAGCATGCGGTTGGTCAGTTGGCTGTGTCAATTGCAGTTGAACCGAGTGTAATTATGTTTATTTTAGCAACAAAATTAACTGCGTTATATAAGGCATTCAATCGTATTTTGTTCTGAAGTTAACGCGAATACTGCATAAACAAATGATATGCTATACCATTTTTTATAGTTTTACATATAGTTTATAAGAACTAACTTTGTGACCACGGACTTACAAAGCAAAGGGTCCAAATTTCAGGAAAAAATACTATATTTTTCATAAAAACGGATCTATGGAATTAATTCTGAAAGTTAAAATTTCATAAAGGGATCGTTTAGAAAAAAATTAAATGGTCCGTATGGTCTTCAAAAGTACATTATTAACATTTTTTTTCTACAGATAAAAAGTTGAAAAAAAAATAGCTACTGGCGCCACCACCGTTTAGGGTTTAAGGAAATGATGAGAACATATTAAAATTTCGCTCCATGTCGGATGCAGTGCTATTCTCCGAACGTTTGGTATTTAATAGTTTTCTATTTATACTGTCACGCATTTTAAGAAATAATCGAAATGTTTCGCTACCGTTCCTGTTGAGGGCGAACTCGTTTTTTTTCCTACTACCTGACAGACCTTAGTCTGTTACTTCCTAAATTAATTTCATCTAATTTCGGCTGCTAATAGTGTCGAGTCATACATCGTACATATGCCATCAGCGGCTTTTAACCAAACAACGAATGTGGAGGCAAAAAACTTTGTAGTTCGTTTTTCATCAACCGCCATTAGAGAGACACTCACATAGATAAATTTAGAAAAATTAACACCGTTACATATTGTGCTTGTACTCGTACTAAAAATAATAAAGTGATGTGTGTAGTGGTTGCGTGTCAAAGTCAAAATATCTTTATTCAAATAAACCTTTTTACTAAGAAGGTACCTATAACGAAGAGTATTTTTCTTTTATTTGTACTTTGTCTTTATTCTATTGCTTTTCTCTTTGTGAAGTCAATGAATGTTTTTTCTTTCTTCCTTTCTTTCTACTTTATATTTCAAAAGTATTATCAAAACGGTTTAATCGGTTCAAACTTTTTGTTTTTACCGGTTTTGTTTTTATGAATCAACTCTGCATTTTTATGCAAAAAGTGTTTAGTTTCCGATTATTTGACTTTTTTCAAACTGTCATCATTCAAAGTTGCCATTGTTATTATAAAATCACAGTAACAATAAAAAACAGCAGCAGCAACGAATCACACAGCTCGTAGAACAATTTGACACGCAACACCGGATTAGCCGGGGCTATTCTTACATCGGGTGCGGACGTTACTGTGCGTTCAATGAAAAATTAAAATAATCATAACAAACACGCTGAAGATTTGAAACAGAATGGAGTCCCGGACGTGTGATCGTTCAGTGCCGAACGAAAATAAACGTTATGATTTGTTAAACAGGTTATTAGAAAAACATCGGAGCTGTCGACGCGCAGTTAGGAAATAAACTATTAAAACATTGGCCAAGCGTGAGCTGTACTGGTTGCGTTGCTTCTTCATTTAATTTTCCGAAGCTCCGGTAGCTGAGCGGGAGGATTAAAAAGGTCGAACTAAAGATCCCTAGGTTCAACTCGTCATGGCTACTTAGCCTGCTTACCCTACGTCAATGTAAACAATACTTCTCCTAGAAAAGGAGCCACGTTCAACGTGATACGAAAATTTACTATATGTATTGTAAGGCATAACGTTTCGGCCTCGAAATCATAATTATTACACAATGTTGTCATCTGCTTTGGATATCGGATGTTTAGTGAATGTTTCAGAAAACTTTTTTCAACCAAACTATGCTACCCTCCTTTACTTGGTAAAAGCACACTTATTTCATTTACATATAAATTATTTATAGTGACAGGTACGCCATTAAAGTTTTTATTAGAACCTTTTATAGGATAATATGTAGTACCAGAAGATAGTTTTTCATCAGGAAATAATCGGTTATAAAAACTGTTTTTGTTACAGGAGAGACCGCACATGCGGCGACAATATAAAAACTATATTAGTACGTCTTCATAATTTAGAACGAACAGGGAAAATCCATATTGATCGAGGATGTTTGATT
The DNA here is from genome assembly GCA_963082485.1 of Eudonia mercurella. Taxonomy (NCBI): domain Eukaryota; kingdom Metazoa; phylum Arthropoda; class Insecta; order Lepidoptera; family Crambidae; genus Eudonia; species Eudonia mercurella. The sequence goes on along the minus strand of OY720032.1, from coordinate 12,251,759 downwards.
ATAGATCCCGCAGAGAATTTGAAAGTATACAATAGTTCTACAATAAATCAGGCACGTAATAATTACATTCTGACGGCAGGCGAAGTACATCTGAAAAATCTTTTGTTTGATCAGACTCAAACATCTGGATGTTGAACAGAAGTTCATAATAAAATTATGAAGAAAAAATTCTTAAGTCCTTTGTATCGACTGCTACATACCTATGAGGAACGAATAATCTTGATACTTTATTTAATTTAAAAAGTTGGAGGTATGGGAATGAGCGACGTAACATTAATATGAACGTGTTCAGTAAGACCATTTAATCCTTATCGCTCGATCTTTGCCAATCAATGGTCAGACTTAAATGACCCGTAGTATAGAATAGACGGCGCCCTTAGGGCACCATAGTAATACATTCATTACTTTTATTTTATTCAGCATAAAGAAACACGATTAGTTAACATGAATAGTGTCCGTTTCACTAAATGCCAAACGCTGTTTACCGGTTTCGTACCAGTTGTGCTGCTAGACATTCGTGACAGTGTCCATTATATCCCACCACATTAATACTTAACAATGAGCTAATTACGTTAGTAATAGTGTATCAATATTAGAAGCGTGCTGTTTTATTAAATAAGAGATACTTTTAAATGCCAAGTCGATAATCGATGGTCACTACCACCCAAACTCAATGTATAATTTCATTTAACTCGTGCTGGCAATATGAGTTATCTTTGTACTAGTAACTGAGTGTTTACTCAGTATTATTTTACTTATAAATTTCTTATTTTTGCGAAATTTTATTTAATTTTGTAATCTCATATAACTGTAAAAATAGGCATCAAGTTACGCGACCAGGATATTCGAGACAATAATCGATTAAAGTAGTTTACATAACCTAGCCATAAATATGAAATTGCCGGAATAAATGATCCTGAAAGGTATCGACGTACCATATATTATACAGTTCGTCGACACATTTGACAGCATTACTTGATTGCACACGTAGTATGAAGTTGGAACCTAATTATAATGGAGCTCACAGGCGTACCGTAGGCCATTTGCGTCAATTATACACTGATGCATTAGCGCAGTGTTTGTAGGTTCGAAATGATGAGTTAAAACTAGGGTCGGCCGTTTGCTAACGTGCTGTCGTGCCACATATTTATTCGTACGACGTACCCCACTTACTATTCAAGACGAGGAGCGAGCGTTTCTCTATCAACACCTTTCGACTTTTGTTACGGCGTATTATCGAAGCCAACGTTGCAGTTGCAGTAAATAATTCAGAAAAAAAAAATGTTTTGCTTCTGACAGTTAATCATCATCATGATGATTCTGACAGTTAATAAATTTATTAATATATATTAAACGTTTATTATATAAAACAGTAGCCATGGCTCTATTTAATTTCGTGTTAAGAAAATGCCTATCAAACATACTACGAAATGTCATCCAAGATAGCAGAGCATGATAAAATTAAGATGTCCGTCAATTATCAAAATCATTCGGGCTCACCTCAAACATAGCCGAAACGTATCGTAGTGGTTCATAGTAACTCACTGGGATTTGTTATGATAATACATCATAAAACTATTAAATATTGTATCGCTGAGTGAGACTAGCAACGCTACTGTTTTCTTGAGTTGGTCCAAGTGATAGGCGACAAGTATTTTATTTTTTTGCCGTTAAGTTCTATAGAATTTCGTAGATCGTTGAGTTTCTTTATTTTAAAATAAGTATTTTTATTTGTTTTTATTGTATATTCTGTATAGTGTTTTCTATTATAAAATAAATATATAAATAACTCTTTATAACCGTGCTTGTTAAAATTTAGTTGGGCTTAATTTAATGTTTTAAATTATACTGAATTTATGTGCCTTTGATTTTATAAACACAGCAGACAGTGTTACAAAGACCGTTTTTTAATGATAGTTCATTAATAAAATAACAATTCTAATTTTATAGTTTTGTACAAAATATTTAATTTGATGTTTAAATAATTTTCTTAAAATGTTAAAATCTATAAAGACATTACATTTATATAGTATAAGAAATAGCTTACAGAGTAAAAGTAGATAGTGTTGATTAATTTTGGCGAGTTGGATTGAGCCACGATAGCATAGTTGGTAGTGCACCTGACCTATGTCATGGGGTGATGGTTCGAATCCCGCTCGTGGAATTGTTTCAACACTTTGTCTTTTTTTAATAGTATAAGAAAGTATCAATGGAAAGCTACTTACGAAAACGTTTACCACCACACCTACGTTCATCCATAAAAAATCCGTTTCTATTCTCTCGCCTTCAGCCTAACCCGTGGGCCGCTCGCCGCTAGTGATTGTGGCGTAATCGGTTTGTTATTTCAGCGTTTAGACGATGTTTAAACTTTGTTTTGTTTTGTCGGAGGCATGTGGGAATCATTCTATTGTATTCCACATCCGGGTTATGATTGGCTCTTTTCGTTTCAGTTTTAGACTGATTGGCCGTTTAATGAGGCACGTCTTAACATTTCTATTTTAACTTTACTGAATCATGGACCAAATGACTGAATGTAAGTACGTTTCGGGATGTTGTTCGTATAAAATTAAACAACTTTTTAATCGTAATCGAAAACACTTAAGCACTTATATGTAATGTTACTTATTCTAAACAAATAACTACACTGTAAGTCATAGTTAATCATAAAAATTAACTTTATATAGAAAAGCTTCCGTTAAATCATCTCATTTAGTTTACACCGTACTAATTCAACCAAGTTATGTCTTGATACTTTTTTTTTCAAGACCATACAGCCACCTGTACGCATTATCAGGAGTAGCTGACGTGTAGTACCCACCGACTTCCGTTCCCAGAGACGTCTCGGCTTATCTCGTACAAATATTACAAACCCAACTCGTAATAACACACAAAATATTTCACTTTCTTACTAAGTTATACAAATGCTTATTCTAACGAAAAAAACGATTAAAAAACCAACTCATTAATGAAATATCATTATCCACTAGATCTTAATTAATTCAAGTTCGGCAAGATTAATTAATAAAGTTATTTATCATTCAGTAACATAGTTTTGAACTGGACATTTTACAAAAAAAGTTGGATTCGAACCGACGATGGCCATCTTTAATAGCTAGGGCTGTCACTTTGAAGTAACAAGTTAATAGAGCTAATCAATTTGTCCGAAACTGAGCTGTGTATGAGAAAAAAAACGTATTAGGCAGGCCGCGCACGCGAACCGACCTGTCAAAACTAAGGCTTTCTTTAAACAGTGACCGGTAACCGCTTTTGGGCAAATAATCTATTTGTACAGTAACAATTAGGGCATTGTTTGACGTGCAATTTAGAAAATGTTTTTGCTAGGTTAGGCAAAGCTAGACAAAGTGGATAAAGCTATGAATAGAATAAATTTAATATGCTAAATATTTATAAAATACAGTGAAAAAATTAAATGCCTACCCGACTCAGCCAGGAATCAAACCTGGTTCATGCTGGGATCGGACGTTGTTGTCCGAATTGATGATAAACTGTCTGCTTCATGTGACGTCACTGCTGGCGTGCCTCAGGGCGGTGTCCTTTCCCCCCTCCTTTTCTCTATATTCATCAACTTCCTTACTCCTCTTTTGTCTTGTCAGTATCACCTGTATGCTGACGACCTGCAGATTTATTCGCGAGCTCCAATTGAGGATATAGACAACTTGATTGCAAGCCTTAATGCGGACCTAGCGACTATACACGAATGGAGTCGGACCCATGCATGGCCTAATGGTCAATCCTCACAAGTTGCCGGCAATCATTATTGGCGGGTCTAAGCAGATTGCCAAACTCAAATACATTCACGTTCCTGCCCTCCTTCTTGACTCTGTTCCTCTTCCTTACAGTAATGTTGCCAAAAACCTCGGTGTCCTCTTCAACTGTACTCTGTCTTGGTCACCTCATATCGCGGAGGTCAGTCGAAAGGTGTTCGCTGCCGCTGGTTCGTTGCGGAGGTGGAGGAATCTTTTCCCTGTGAAGACCAAGATCGAGCTTGCGCACTCTCTTCTTTTGCCTATCTTAGACTACGCTGACGTCTCTGCCATTGACTTCAATGAGGATCTACTGGACAAGCTACAGCGTCTACAGAATCTTTGCATAAGGTTCATATTTGGCCTGCGTAAGTTCGATCATGTGTCCGATTTCAGAAATAAACTGGGATGGCTTTCTATCAGATTGCGACGTGAGGAGCATGTTCTTACGCTTTTGTTCAACGTGCTGTATGACCCTCGTACCCCTCCCTACCTTAAGGAGCGTTTCCAATTCCTAGGTATGGATCACAATCGCGAGCTTAGGTCCGGGGCTGATAACCTGCTGAAACATCCCTTGACTCGTTCAGAGTACTTTAAAGATTCTTTTACAGTTAAGGCTATCAGCCTTTGGAATAACCCTATCTATCTATCTGGGTCTTCCGCGATCCGGGCGGCTGCACTGACCATTATGCTACCAGGTTCCCGGTAGTCATACAGTTTTCTTACTGTATTTTATAAATGTTTAATTCAGCTTCAGTGCAGCAATTAGCACTTAAAAATCAAAAAGTAAAATTTAATATGCTACTTTATCTAGAATAGTAACTTGATAAAATAATTCATATATTTTTATAACAATGACGAATATAAATGTAAATAGCCTATATACTCTCCTACTGCTGGGCAAAGGCTTCCATCATTGAAATCAAGTCATCGCTACAATTGATGGGTAATGGCTTAATCACCACGCTTGCCTAATGCGGGTTGGTGATCACAAAGCCGGGTTATGCATCGAAAAATTCGAAACACACTGCCCAACCTGAGAATTGAACCTGGGACCTTAGGGTTTCGGGCGCTTTGCCACTCTGCCACCGAGGCGTTATAGCGACAGTTCTTGGAGTGCAACTGTTTTTAATTTTTTATTCCCTAAGATATGGTTGAGTGAAGCGATGGCTGATTCATATGTCATACTCGTGAACGGGTGCCTCCTGTGGAGGCAGGTCTGCTCTTGCTTACTTATCTTTTTTTATTATTATTATACTCGTATACTTTAACTTTGTTTTCTTAGATAATTTTTGACTTCTATTAGTACTGTATGACATTGTGAAAATTGAAATTGGTAGGTACCTGATGTAATTTTTGCAAACGTAAATTTTTATTTTTTATTTTTTTGGGTGTTGTGATTGTCCTTTTTTTGTGTGTTTGTTTGTGATGGAAAGTGTCCTTTTATGATAGGGCATTTTCCAATATTTTTGACGCTGTAAGGGAAAAAGAGCTTGACACTTGCCGAGTTTCTTGCCGGTTCTACTCAATACAAGGTCTCCCGCCCAGAGTTTACTTACGAACCGATGGCATAATGACGTTCATAAGAGCTATTTGTAGCCTAAACTGAATAAATGATTTTGAATTTTGAGTTTTGAATTTATTGACAAAACTCTTTTCCTGACTACCGCATTTACGTCATTGCGCCAGCTGTTCAATCGCTTTAGAACACTTTTATTGCTGACTTGCATATTTTACTGACATACCTCTTTTCCTATCCACCGCCTCCAACGAGCGTTATCAAATACTATTATTGCCGAATTGCAGCTATTCTTGCTGCTTCGTACATGTTTTATTATGTTTAAATTAAACTCTTTTCCCGACTACCGTACCAGCATTACTGTGCCAACTGTACGAGCGTAATAGAATAGCGGGCGGTCAGCGCGTGCCGTGGTCTGCGGTCGGCCGGGTCGCACCTCTTACCGTCCACACAGCACTTACCTACTATGATTTATACGCCTCACAGAGCGATGCACTTGTGAAGCCCACAGTCAATTAGAAAACTGTTAAGTGCACAATGCTAATAATATGGTGACGTGACGGCTAGTAGAAACTGAATTATAGTAAATATTGACGTAAAACAATATCTAAGTTAAGTCGATGGCGCAGTGGTTAACGCGCCTGGTCTGCGAGTGCTGAGGTTAAGCAATTTTCGAAACGACAAAGGCCGGTCGTCGGACCAAAAATTTTTCTTCTCGACCTCCTCCGTGCTTCGGATGGCACGTTAAGCCGTTGGTCCCGGCTGCATTAGCAGTTGTTAACATCCACCAACCCGCACTGGGCCCGCGTGGTGGTTTATGACCGGTTCTCCCTATCCATCCATAGGGAAGGCTCGTGCCCCAGCAGTGAGGACATAAAATGAGCTGATGATGATGATGATGATATCTAAGTTACCAAAAGCCATCTTACTACAACATGAAGTTGAGGCTTAATGTGCCTTCCAAAGTAAGAAGAAGCTTTTTATTATTTTTAATTTTTGCATTCACTATGTTAAATGTAGTTACAAGTCAAAATTTTACTAGAAAAATCAACCAGTCTCAAGAAACTGGAGCGGGAATCGAACCCGTGACTCTTGGATTACCGGTACAATGCTCTAACCGCTGAGCTACCGAGACCGTCTTATAGCCGATGCCAACAGCTACGACAAGTGTGAAAAAGCCTATCCAGTAAAATATTACTAGTAGTAGTACAATAGTCATACTCATACGCAAACAGCATAACACAGACATCAGACGTTTTAGAAACACTATCTCACCAGAAAGGCCATTACTTGTCGCAAATTACTAATTTACATTTTTTTATGACAATATTTGCTAACACAACATAGCGACCGCGCGCAAAGCATAATGAACGCTAAAAACAACTATTTACAATCGCATTATGAATGGCCTTTTATATTGCCAACTACAAATCAACACGCACCCCTTTAATTAAGGCTACGGCACTAAGTCAACTTTGACTGCACGCCAAACTAACTGTTAGATTCGAAATAAACGCACGTATAATTTACTTGTGTGATTGTCCCGTGTTTGTAGTGGGGAATAACTGGCGACAGCTAAGTAGGCGTAGAGCGAGGCTGTTATGCTTTTTTTATACTTTGTCTTGTGCTGGCTCTACACATGGCTATTTGTATTTGCGTATTTGCTGTATTTGACAAATAACTTCCATGTTTGGAGAGTATATTTGCCAAATTTATTGACAACCAATAACAAATACGGCTTACTGAACGTCTGTCAGTTTTTCAAGGCACATCAAAGGAGACAAATAGGCAAACACACAAATATACTGGCCACACATGGGCGGTTACACCTCAACACAATAACTAAATTAGTTATTGTTCTGATCTGAGGGTTACACAAGCGCGCGAACTGTCAACTAGTACGGACGGACCTTCTTTTAAACTCCGAAAGAACGTGATTATATGATTTAATAATTTTTTGGTATTTGGCTCCATGTGAGGACGGTTGTATCGCCTATTTGCCCGTATGTACGTCGAAAATTTTGGCAAATACGCAAACTTGCAATCACAAATACAAATAGCCATGTGTGGAGCCAGCATTACGATCAACCCCTTAAGTGAAGTTTTTTTTTAAATTGCTTACGGGTAAGCATTTGGCGATGATAAGGCTGAAGGTGGCAGCGCACTTCATCAGGAATCTTCGACTACTGAAGACTTTCTACGTTTAGAAACAAGTTTTCAAAATTTAGTTTTGTTTCTTCTTCAAAAAATTTTGCTTTTGGTTTGGGCACTCTTCCATTTTTTAGCTTACTTTTACTTACGGTGAAGAATAGAGTTATCCAGCAGTAAATTAAAAAAAGGCTTTAGCACAAACTTTGGATTTGCTATGTAACAGTGATGACAACAAAAAGGCATTTGTCATACAAGTCTGAGTACCAAAGTTCACAGTAATGATGACTGACAACAAATCCTGTCATTAAACTTACTCATTAACTTAATAAGAAATCAATTAAATCGTCAGTACTACACTTATCTCGTACAAAACACAGAATAGTATCCAAAATTCGGAGCGAGCGAACAATTTCATAACTCATAGTCGCTAACAACAGCTATTTATAGAGCAAATACGATAATAACAGGTACACCAAATTTCCGCTTAGTGCTGCCCTCGTCACAGTAACAGCTACCGCGGTATCGAATGAAATAATAATCGGAGTGGCGACGTCCATTCAATTATGCCTCGAAATTGAAGCTCATTAAAATAATAAAACAGCCAACGGCGGAATCAAATTGAATGATAACAAAAGCTCACATTAATTACCGATGACAGCGTATTTTGCAATGATAAGAGAAACTAAGTAGATGTCCGTTATGAAATTATCAATCTAGGTATGTTGTTATTACACTCTTCGTATGTCATTACTGTCAGTTAATACTCTTGGAGAAGATCTGCGGCAGTCGTATGAGTAGTTCGTTAATCATAATTATTAAATGATGCTTTAAGGGGAGGGTTTTCTCACTATTCCAATACGTTAAATAAAACGATAATTTGTAGAACACAGGGTGCCTAGTGTGAGTTTTGTTTACCATCCGTATTCATTCATTACGTTTACGAAAACGAAAATTAGTATGGCATTCAAGCAGCGCCTTCTGGCGGCATACCAGAAGAGTTATTTTGCCATACAAATTCTCGTTTTCGTTACGTGATCGAATGGCGATTGAAACTCGCTTTAAGTAATTTAATTATAGCATTTATTTAATAAACACTGCATTAATAATGCGAAATGCGAAACACAAGTAATTCGTCGATCAACTAAGGGTTTTATTATAATATAATAGGATAATGAAGTTTTTAATTTAATATTTATAATTTCATTAAAGTTACGTTATTAATTTGTATACGTTTTCTTTTGTTGTCTTAACTTTAATTATAAAATTACAATAAGTCTTAAATTTTGTTTAGGCTAAAAAAATATCTTGACTGTAAATAAAGTAACAAGAGAAAAAGGTTATTGCGATGCCACAATAAGAAAGTTAAGACACTACCTACTGGTTACTTCACTCTTTCTTCGCGCAATTAGACAAAAGAAAATTATCAATTACCCGATCCAACATCCATTAATTGTTAGCTAATTAAGTTTGTGATTCCCACAGAACCCTATAATGTTATGGCATAGGCTGTACTAAAGGATACGACTGCTTGTAGGGTTGTCAGATTAAAGTTACTCGTAACTCGCAATATAACTTTTTAAACTATCTTGGTCGCCTGCTCATTTTATGTCCCCACTGCTGTGACACGAGCCTTCTCTATGGATGAATAGGGAGAACTGGCCAAAACCACCACGCGGACTCGGTGAGGAATGGTGGTTGTTAACGACCAACGGCTTTACGTGCCTTCCGATGCACGGCAGAGCTCGAGATGAAACATTTTTGGATGACCGGCCATTGCAAAACTTTAGCAATCGCAGACTAGGCGCGTTTGGCATGTACACTTACATTAGAATTTAGAATATATTATTAATTGCTACGCTAATTTTAATAAATCGATCGTTTTAATTCAACAGGGTGATAATGATCAATTGAAAAGAAATTTGAAAGAGACAATGGTACATAAAATAACTCGCACTTATTTATCGATCAAGTCAAAATTGTCAGTTTTTTTATTAAGGAAGACAAATGCCTTACTCCAACAAAGCAATAAGTGCTAGTTCTGTTGATTCTAGAGCTTTAGCTCACCTTGTTTGTCACAAGGCACTGTTTGAATGTACAAATTCTAGTTTTGTTAAAGTTATCGAATGTAGAAAAAACCTCACACTCGGTACTTTTATGATAAGTGAAAAAAAATTATGTCGATGAACGCCACAGCTTACAACGGACGGACAGCTTAATATAGCATAGTTGGTTAGCCTTCTGATTTGTCTTACTTATCTTTATTGTTTAACTTATCTTGGCAACTTTTGAATATCTTCCAAAATTTGTTCCACAACTGACTTTAAGTTTTGGCTGTTTTATTTTGTGGTATCAATGCTTTATCACACATACTTTTTCATTTCGCGAAAATCGTGGAAACATCAACAGTGTACAGTGGCAACCCTGACTATTTGGGGTAATGCGCCGGTCTGGCGAGTACTCAATGCAACCCCAAATGCAATTGTGTACATTCGTGCGCGGATTGAGTTACAGCGAATGCTATGAAACATTTGCATCCAGCGACATGGAGCGACTATTATGTATGGCTACGCTTTTCTATTAATTGGTGTTTGTTATCTAATAGGCAATAGCATGGTTGCAGTGGCTACATCAGCCATTACACTGTTAGGTTTACGCTTATGTTATTTATACTTATTGCTTAAGGTTTAAACTTCTTAAACGTTTACATTGTTATCTTAGGGCAGCTTGCCCCAAATTGAGTTAAGATTTAAAAAAATAAGTCTGTCAATTGTTTTAAGGTTGTCGTAATAACTACGTAGATGACGTATCTGTCTTAACAGGACGGCCTTTCAAAAAGGATGAAACGGTCCTACGTTATACCTTTTACACAGAGTATAGGAGACTACGTCTTTGCGTTTTATGCAACTAGTGTCTTTCGAAAATCCCCTTTTAAGAAAGTAGTGTCAGTGTGGTGGTACTTAGTATATAAGGTCACCTTTTATCAACTGCAAATATTTTGCCAAAACATCTAATTATATCAGAGAAATAAGGCCCTAGCATTTAAAGAAAATTCAGGCTAGTTTTTGTTTACTTTTCCTGACACATAAATTGTAATATTTTTAAGAGTGGCCTCTCTGTCGGTTTTTTTTAATGAAACTAGGGGCACGTGAAAGCGGTGAAGGCATTGCGGCCTCTCTGTTTCGGCTCCTTTGAATTGAAACTACCGAAAGTGCTTTATTTTACTCTTTAATTGAAATGTCTTTTGGCTTTTTTCATGAAAACTAGCGTATAAAAATTTAAGGATTTTTCATAAAAATAGTTTATATACATATGTTGTTGAATTTATCCTCAAAATATATGCAGTTGATAAAATGTGACCTTATATTTCATACTTTTCCGTTCTTGGACTTAGTTCCGATTGCGGCTGGAGTACGCCTCCACATCTTGGCTTATTTTTACGTACGATAAAGCAAGCAGTTTCCCCTTTCTCTTTATCGATATTTAAATAAACGTTTTCGACAGTTATTATTACTAAATCCACTGCTAGAGCTTATCAGTAACATATTTAAGCACGGTAGTAGGTAATTCCAACAGAATGCAATTAGTATACATAACTTTTTGTAATTATTAATTAAATTTTAATATAATTGCTAATTGTATGGATGAATAAATTCTGTATTTATTCACCGTTGATAATGCTTGCTTCAATTAGTCAGTTGCGCAAGACATTTAATGAATTAACTGTGTGAGGGTAAGACTTCATATTTTTAACTAACGTCTTGTAATCACGATATTTGTTTTCATACGTAACATTCGTATTAGTGACACTGAAATTGATTCATATTTTTGTTCTTAATAAAAATGAACATCGAAACATTACGTAAAACTGTAGTACTGCTTATGGTCCCTAAAACCTGCAAAAACCGTTCACTCATCTATAAAAGCTTTGCAGACGCATGTGTGCGAAGTCAGTAAGTCCCAATATCGTTGATGAAGCCAAATGTATTTAATTGACAATTGCCGCCGCCCCCCCCCCTCTCCTCCTCCCAAATGAGCAGCGAGTATCCCCTATTTGGTGAGCACTTGGCGTAGCTGGCCGGTCATTCCGCAAATTGCTCTTTCCCAACAAAATTGTCAATAAAACTCATCTGATTCGCAGTTAAACAAGCGAGCGACATTATTAATTTATGCGTTGTAATATGGCGCAAATGTTGGCGTTATCCCGTGTAAATTATTAATAGTGCTGGGGTAAAAATTAAGCTTAAATCGAATGGGTAGTTTCGGTCGTAACGTTCGTTTTATGTTTCTATGTGTAGATTAATTTGCGCGCCCATACGCGGCAACAATTCGCCGAATCTGTTTTATAGCAAATGTAAATGTTGTGTGGTTAGCAACCTGTTAAAGCTTGATTAAGTGTCACATCACGATCTCGTAATAAATTGATGAAGTCTGCGTTTAGTGGGTGCTTAATGCTCCAGTTAACGTAATAAACAGCAATTACATTCAACAGAAGAAACGAAGAAAATTGAAAAAAACTCAGTACGCGTCCATGCTCTACTGCGCTACTTATTCCGAGTGATTTAAAGGAACAAACGTATCGCGAGCGAATTGCTCCCTTGTGATGTACCTTCAATATTGTCTTAAGAGAAAGCGATTACACAAATCTGAAGAAGCTATTAATCCGGCTCGCTGCCCCCGAATGGCATCACAGTTTGTTTAATAAAATCGCGAATTTACATATCAAAACCTACAAAGGGGCATAATTGGACCCGATGACTTAGAAAACGTAGTGGGTGAGGCGGGCGTGCCACCCCCGAGAACAAACAAAGGAATTATACCCGCCTCAAGAAACTTTTAGCAATGGAAAGCGCCTTAACAAACAAACGCGTGTGTATCTAATGAAATTCCTATGGTTGCATAACATACCCGTGCGAGCGCGTACCGTTATTAGCGGAATTATTTCTCGGGGCGAAATCTTTGAAGGCGCTTGCTCTTTCGGAAAAGTTGTTAAGAAAATGGGTTGAGATCTTTTCGGGAATTCATTAGTTCGTAACTATGCGGTATGTTGTGCGAGCCAACTAATTTATTGGGTAGGCGTAGCCGAGGGAACGAATGGGCAGCGAGCATTCGAAAACGTATCGGAACTGCCGAATCACGCCGCTTTGACGGCCGCCGACGCGACACGATTCGTTAAGAGACAAATGTTTGGATTCAATTCTAATATTTTTTCCGTAAGTAATTAGTGGCGGTGGCTGGTTCCGCGTTCGGGTGCGACCTGCCGGTAGCCAACCTCCTTTTTTTTCAATCTAATTTAGTTTTGTTGTTAATTCTGTTGACGTTTACGAGCAGCAATTAATTTGAACGCATATTTGCTTTAAATCCACCATTATTTCACGGTGAAATAGACAATTAAATAATCGGAGTTCTTTCATTTCTGACTATCTCTATAAAGGTACATACGGTATCACGACTACTGTCGTGGAAAATAAGGAGTAAACCAAGATAGGTCCTAAAGCTCCATTACATAAGGCACTAGTTCTTAAAAGCACCTGCGGCGAAGAACGTGTCCTGTTCTGTCCTGTTCTGGTTTTTCGTATAACCTGACAGTTAGTCGTTGGACCATCGTAAACAAAATTGTCAGCAAGTTGAAGGTTTGTCTTAATTTACGACTAGGCTTTGGCTTTATATCACATGAGAAAAAAAGCATTAACAAAATGGGATAGACATTGGTAACATGTCATCATCATCATCATCAACTTATTTATGTCCCCACTGCTGGGGCACGAGCCTTCCCTATGGATGGATAGGGAGAACGGGCCATGAACCACCACGCAAGCCCAGTGCGGATTGGTGGTTGTTAACGACTGCTAATGCAGCCGGGACCAACGGCTTAACGTGCCTTCTGAAGCACGGAGGAGCTCGAGATGATAAATTTTTGGTCACCCATCCGACGACTGGCCTTTGCGAAAGTTGCTTAACCTCAGCACTCGCAGACCGGGCGTGTTAACTACTGCGCCATCGAGCTCCTCATGGTAACATGTACCTAACATTAAAAATAATAGTATGTGTAAGTAAATTAAATTTAGTTTCATTGAATTCTACAAATTCTTGCTTGAAACATTACCTTTACATTATCACGTGTTCTCTTCACTCCAGAAGATTGAACTACCTAAAGGGACCTCACTTATAATTTGACAGCCAATCATTTCGGTGTTGCCAGTCAACGAAACGCGTAGCCATCGACGCGGCCATCGGAATGTGACCACGACGAAACGGACGTTACCAACAGAGAATTTATATCTTCAGAATTCGAGCCGTAGCCGATCGCTTAGCGACACAACACAAATTAGGTACTTGTGCTGGGCGGCGATGGGAAAGCGACGCAAAAAGGCGTACCTACTGGTTAATAGATTTTTAAACAGTGTTTAAGGTAATGATAAAAAATAGCACCTCTGAATCGATTTGGTTACAGTTCGTACTCTAATGGAGGCTGGGAGATTTCATTGGCGATCGGAATGGTGGTGGTCGAAAAGTTTGACAATTCGAAAAGTCGGAAAGTTTTCTGAGTGGTAGAGCCACGCTGCGTTGCAGCACGAAATGGGCCGGCTCGTCCGGCGTAATACCACCCTCTCACAGAATATCGGCGTGAAATAATCGCACTCGTTGCTGTTGTGTTTCGTCCGGTGAGTGAAAGTACCGGAGGCCCATCTCTCACCCCTCACCCCTCCCAATTCCTACTGCCTCCTCAAAATCCAACTCCTTCCCCAAGGCCGGTAACGCTCTGCGATTAATTTGGTTTTGCGGATGTCCATAGGCGGCGGTGATTACTTTCCATCAGGTAACCCGCCTGCTCGTTTGCCTCCTTTTAACATTAAAAAAAATATCTCTATTCATTGTCACTTGAGCAAGGAGATTGGCTACCCTTTTCTTTAACTCTCTTAGTTTCAAAATGTGTGTTAACCTCCTTAGTCACTGGAAGCTAAGCGCTACCCTTGTCGTGGATTTTTCTTAAGTTTAGTAGGTAGTTAAGTTAGCAATAAACTAATAATTTCTTTTTTTTAGGAATCGATTCCTTCGGCAGCTACCACAGTCATAACTACTCGTCAACCTACCGTCAGATTTTCAATTGCTATAACAATAATATTACTTAGAGATAAGATATTCAGTTCCTTAGTAATTGAATATACCGGGCAAAGTGCACTTGTGAAAAGCCTTGTCGTCACTTACCACCAGGGTGAGATAAAGGCCGGATGCTTTCCGTTATTTGTAGAAAAAATTTTGTTCAGTCTCCAACTTATCCCACAAATTATAGAGCTACATTAGTCATAGTAGTAGTTAGCCTGTATATGCTGTCCCATTACTGGGCAAAGGCCTGCATCATTGAAACCAAGTCACTGCTATTATAACCGCGCTTGCCAAATCATCATCATCATCATCATCATCATCATCAGCCTATACTAGTCCACTGCTGGACATAGGCCTCTCCAAATGCGGGTTGGTAATCTTACAAAAAATTGAAACACACAGAGTCGCTGGATATCGAGCAGAGAGCTCTACCACTCAGCCACCGACAAACACATTCAAAAATGACATAATATCTCATCAGTATTGCCCTGTCATTATATCTTATTAATTCCATGGCATGGAATATAAGTTTACCAAAGTTACTTTACAAGGTACAATAATGCTTATATATTGTTAGACTTTACTGTATAATAGTAGGTACCAATGTGAATGGCATCGCTGGCAAACAATAAAACGGAGAATGTGTCAGACGTCACGAGCGCCATCAATCGCACCGGTATCGAGTGCGGCGTCGCGATGAATTATCGAATCTATTAACTCGCGAGATTACTGGATTCCGTGCTTCGAACGCAGACCTTAGAATCGGCAGACATGCCCAACCGAAATATTGATGATTTAAGAAAAACATTACGAGCGGAAGTTTTAGAAAGCAGTTGCGTTATTTATACATAATACGATACGACGATAAATATATGTTATAGATATATAAAACTAAGCAATTGTTTTGTGAATTTTGTAGGCACAATATCGTGTTGTTCGTGTATGCACTAAATCCAAACCCTAAAATCAATTAGCTACTGTCAAAACTTAAAGATATTTTTAAATCGTCATCAATTAGTCTCAACTATTTCTCTAAAAGGCTTCTTCAGATATAGTATTCAACATATTACATTATTAAATAGAACCTGATGCCAACTAGAAATACTTACTAATAACTAACTTTATCATAAAACGATTATGCATGCAGAAGAAATATATCTGATGAGTTCATGTTCTTATCAAACTCTATGATTAAGTATTGCATAACCAGGAAATTATTGCAACTTGAATTAACCGTTATATATTCATAACCCATATTAAGGATTTCCGCGACGTAATCAGATTTTCTTAAATATCCACTTGTATCTAATACTATTTGTATTAATATACATTTTGCCACGTTGTATGAAGTCGATTGCGACTTCTTTTAACAGTTTCTAACACGGTATAATAATATATGCTGTCATTACTTTTCTTTTAATTAATCTGTTTATTTAACTTAGGTTTTTTTTTACTTTTACGTTGTCTCCACATTCTTCGGTCTACTAAACGCGAATCAAGCAGACAATTTGTACTAATTATAACGCGCGAATGGCGGCGACGCGATTAGCTTTCCACTCGAATCGAACGGGTTCACAGCCTGCTGCTGAAATGAGAGTTTCCACCCACAGGCAGACACTTTTCTTACAAGCCAACTGATTTGAATCTCTCTGTAATCGCAGATTAGATTTTCCATTCTTTTTCAATAAAAAACACTAAAAATATGTTAAATAAATTATCTTTTACAAATTAATCCACTTGGGCTTTACTAATATAATTTTAAAGTTAATAATACAACGACCAAACCGGCTTATAATAAGTACATCACGTCTTACATTCAATTCAGATATATTGAGTTCGCTTTCTCCGACGACATGCCTTACAAACCTCTCTCAAAGAAATCAAAGCAGCATTTCAAGAAACAACCGCACAATCGCGTCTCCGACACACGTGCGCGCGTGATTGTGTGCGGGTGTTAATTTACACGTGGCGAAACAAAAGCTAGTGACAACGGCCAAGTGTCAATATCCTCGATGGGAGTACAGGCGGAGCACAAGACGCCCCTATAGCGCTTGCACTAACTCACCACAGATAATAGCTCTCGACGCCTTGTGTGGGAAATGGGAATGTGAAAAACACACACTGAGCTAAACAAAAAAGTCTGTACAAGGTTAATTTCATTACCTATTGATGGAATCACTGTTAGAAAGATTGATGAACAGTTCAATGTAGATGCTAATGTTAATAATACTCGTAATCAATTGGACGACAAAGTCGTGAAACCTTAAATGCATTATTCTTCGAAACAAGTCTATTGAAGTCCCCGAACAGACAAAGAACTTAAGGCATTTCGAAATAACAGCCCCATAAGAAACCTTTCAAAACTTATTAATGTCGATATTCCGACCCCTAAAGAGTTGGCAACACGAAATGGAATTATGCATTCCCCTAAAAGTCGCCATTAGAATTAGAAGCCCAATTTATTCCGCACCAGAGCGTCTTCTTACAACGTTCTTGGGTCATCTTCGTTGCATTCATTTGTATCATTTTGGGAAACAGTTTATTTTGTAATTTCATTACATACTTAGTTAGGCTAAAGTATTATTAAAAAATCCTACAATTCTTATACCTACGTTCTAAAGCCTTAATAATTTCATATTATTATATATGTTTTGCAATGTCAAAATAATTACTTTTAAAATAACTTTTTGATAAACCGGTACTCATACCCAGTTTATAACTTTTTTAGGTTTATATAAATTAGTTATAGAATGAATAGACTCAATGAAACATTTATTGAGCTTGCGCCCGCGTCTTCGTCTCGTGATGATCTAAGACACCTTCGCGGGCGGGCGCACTACAACTTAGGTACCAAAGGCTCATCGCAACCAATGAATGGTATAAGAACATACGGGGCAAACAAAGAAACATCAATTTCAATATTATTACAACGATATAGATGAACAATCACTTTCGTAACTCTGATTAAGAGTTGTGAATAAAATCAAATGAATAGCCAAAAAGTGAATTCAATAAAATCGACAACCTCCTCAAACTTAAAACTTGTAAAACGAACTTAAACAACATTAGAGACATACAAACACATTAATTTATAGGCACCACAACAAACTTTTAAGTCTCCCGGACTTGGCCCAACTTCTACATTAAGGCCGGGTCGAGCGAGCAATTACGGTTACATTTATTACACTGTCGTGCTGTTTGTTCGATTGCTTGCCCTTTATTTCCGTTACATTACCTTTGACTTAAAGAAAATGTTTTGATTGTTAAACTTAGTGTATCCATTAACTTTTCCATTCCATCACAATCTATATCATCACCTTAAACGTTGTTATCAAGACTGTTACAACTAAGTATAATGTAATTAAAAATTAGGATCAACATAAATAACAGCACGGTATATTTTTAGATTGCAATCAACCTCCACATATGAATCAGTGCTTAATTTTGCGCAACAATGTAATTACGGTATCCAATAAACATTTCAACAAAACAAGCATGCTGTCAAATAAATCCAGCAAATATTTTAATGGCCGCATGCATCGGCCTCTTTATTGGCGGTATAAAAGCATCCGCGTAAAACGCGAGCCAACGAACCAACCCCTACATCCAGGACAAAGTCTCCTGCACTATAAAATAAATCTAGCAAGTTATCGTCTACAATAAACAGTCGCCGCGGAAGGCTATCGCCAATTCCCACGCAAAGTTGCTGTTAATAAAAGCAACAAAATTATATATTCAAGAGTTAGGAGGTGGTGGTGTGGTGTTAGGGCCTCTACGTGGTCCGAGTTACAATGCAAATTGCCGTGGAGGGGTGCGCCGATGCCCTCTAACTGTGCGACTCGCAAGATGGCCGACATAATGGCTAAATGAAATTATTAAGCATTGTCTTGTGGAATCGGCCGCAGTCGACACCTGAGTCTCCAGCCCGAACGCTTAGCGTGGATAAGCCGCCGCGGAACCCCCGACTCGCATCTAGAAATTTAACTCTAACGCTGTGTCAACTCTGAATAACTCTATTGTAAACGTTAGTTAGTTTCAAAAAGTAAAAACACAAAAATAATAAAAAACTCTCAAAGAAAATTATGATGATACCTTGCTCAACCATAATAGTTAAATTGTAAAGCTTTCTAAGTTGAATCCTAAACACAAGTAACCGTAAACAAATTCAAAGGTAACATAGAAAGCGTGACAAAGATGACGAGAAAAGTCGTCAAGAGCGGTACCATTCCACCCATTCCCAACGGTAAGACATTACAACCCTCGACTGAAAGCTTTGTATTAAAATTTAAATCTACTTTGCAAAGTGTATTTTATACACGTGCTCGTGCAATTTTGATCGTTCATAAACCTTCAAATAGCTTCTATTATTACGCTTTACCTATGCGGTATTGGGTGTTACACTCCCGTTCCCGACATTAGGACTAATGCCGCCAAGAATATACTATGCATAACGTTCATATATTATAGATGCCTTAATTACTCGTTTGTGGCGCACTTGAGGTTGGAGCGTTGATGTGCGTTTGTATACGTTTAAATATATGAATGTCTGATGTAGATATCTGGGTAGCTTGTGTTGTCGTGTTTGGAGCAGGACTTGATAACGTTACTAATTTCACACTATAAACATCGGTAAATAACGTTATTTCTATAAAGTAAAACTGGTAAAGCAGAAAATGTTATCTAGTGCAAGTATTGATACTTTTTTCGTTATCCAATGCGTTTTAGCCAATCCGCGTATAACGGTTAGTTAGTTTACCGATAAAAATACCACTCAGGTAACGTTACCAAGCATAACGTTACCTATTTTTGATGTTATTCGTTAGCCCACGGTGACATAGTGTCAATATGTAACATTACACATTTGATGATAATGATTGACAATTATATGAACAAATATGGAAAGAATATACGTCATGAAAAGAAGCTACATTCCATTGAAAGCAAACTCGTTCTTTCTTCGCGAAAGTAAATTAATTTATAAACTTAACGCTCGCCAATCTTGCAGGGCGCTCTTAGCCCGCCAAATTCTTGTTTAATCCAATGCATGCCCTGGTCGTGTTTTTAATTTCACACAAAAAGCGGCCGAGTCGGTGATCAATCAAAACCCCCGACTTTTTTTTACTACACTTCATTGCAATACACTTTCGCCTCTCGGTAACCGCTATAAATGTGCCTTTATTATTTGTTGTTTGCGAAAAGGAAATGGATATGTTTTGAATTAAATTACTTTGATGGATTTCGCCGGCGACGTTTTTAATTACAAATGTTATTCCAAAGTTTGATGGTGATTCAATTACAATTTAGTGCAATGTTTAAATGCAATTACTGAAATGTAATTGCATCTACTTCTATACGTTAACGCTATTAAGCTGAATTTGTACAATGCCTGGTTTTATTTTATTTTCCATATTTGATTTTTAATCAATACATGTCGTATCTTCAAAATGATACTTAATCAAACCAAATCAATTTTAAATAAATGTTATTTTTGTTCAAAATGTTATATTAATAGCATTACTGAACTAATACCTTAAAATTTATAAATCAACGCTGGATAGTAAGTTTTAAACAAGTTCTTGAAAATTTACAGGAAATTTTCTTCTATTTTATTTATCAAAGTCCCGGTAACTTAGTTGGAAGAGCTGTACCCCGGAATTCAAAAGGTCGTAGTTCTAGTATCAGCTGAGGTAGGTCATCTTTTTTTCAAGTATTATTCTCCATTTCAAATGAAATTTCTCTAAAATGTCTGTAAGTCTGTTAATATTTTTTTATTAAATAACATCCTGACAGATATGGTTTTCTTCTTTCGTTACGAACTATTCACAAGTAGGCAGTGAGAGATATTTAACACACAAGTAATTTTTTGCAGGCCAACTACATCTGTCTTGGAGACCAAATCCATTTAAAGATAAAAAAAATACATTTCAAGGAGCGATTACGACCTACGAACAAAAATTTTACTAAAACTTCTTTTTATGGTCCAAAATCAGTTCCAAACGTCACGGTACAATGTCACATGGTCTTTTAATAGTATTTGAAAGGAATGAGGTGACTTTTTTCTACTCTACAGATAAGATTAGTCTTTGCTCGACGCCGGCAATCTGCACTAAATCCTATTTGGAAAACACGCAACAGTGGTTTTTGAGGAGCTCTCGAAATGCTCCGACGCCCACGCTACACAGCACAAAAGTTTTATGAGACAATTTTTTGTAGCTTTTGTGCGATGTCGCCTGAAGAGTAAGAGTCTTTGGACGTAAGATGCGTTATCCGCTAATCTGTATGTAATTGAATTTTGTATGTCGCTTTCAAAAAGCTATTTATAGTCAAAAAGGTTCGTTTTTTGTGGAAACCGCGATGAGTGCATTTTTAGTTAATTTTGCTACATCGCACGTGCAATAATCAGTGAATAATGTATTAAGCATTTTTTAATTTTTATTTCATCCTCCGTCATTATTAGTGCCTCTCATTAGTTAGGATAGTTACTTATTATTGCTATTTTCAATATTTTTATTATTTTCTTATATTATTTGACTTTGTATCTATTTTTCATTCAATCTTTATTTTTTAAACTATTAACTAAATTTTAAACTACTTAAACTCTCTGAACTGTTGTACTATACTCAAGTTCTGCAATCACTTCGAGCATGTGACTAGACGTTGGCCGGTTTTTCACAAACCGTAGAAGCAACAGTAACACATACTGAACAAACAAAGAAACACATTACAAAGCCATAAAGCAAGCAACAAAGGCACCGACGAATACGTGTTGAAACTGATCCATCATGTCTCCTTTTAAAATAACAAAAAAAAACTCATACGGCGTACACAACAGATGTTTTATCAAAAAAAAAGCTGACCCCATCGACCCTGGCTTGTGAAACGCCAGCTATAATTTCTATTAAAATAACTGTAATTTAACAAATTATCTTTCTATCGGAGACGTTTAAATGCAAATTTCTGTATTCTGATATATTAATGTGGTCATCAGTTTTGACAAATTGGTGCTATAGACTGTCAAAAAATTAATTTTGTTATAAAATTGTTCATCCGCCTTTTTCAAGTGTTTACACTTCTTAATTAATTTTAGAAAAAGAAATTAACCTTATATTTCGACTTTTCAAATGAAAAAAATAATATTTTGACTTAAATGTGTGAGCATGTAATAGATAAACACAAAAACAGAGACAAGTGAACTAATAACGGTGTTCACTTAAAAGCGTACTCAATTTTATCAGAACTCGCATCTACACATATGAAATACAACCATCAATATCGGAAAGCAAACATAATATCGACTAATAAAGAGTCAGCATATCAACATGCAAAATTCCAATTAGATTCAGAACATATGAATGTGATAAACCGACAGTTATTGTACCGGCTTATCTACGTAATTAGAAAGGAACTAAGCTGTAACCATTTCTATTTATAATGGGAAACTACGAGTGCTGTACAATCATAATAATAGATAGCGGGTAAAAGCTGATGTATTAGTGATTTTGATGGGAACCAATGGTTTGTAGCTGGTGTTTGCCGGCACGCAGGTTTGTACACGGAAACCCGAGAAATCATTGTTTCATTATCAAAATGAGTAGGTGTATTATACGGAAGTAACATTTAAGATTTTTCAAATATGAGCAAATTTTATTATTACTTTCCGATAAGTATCAGATAGCCTATCCATAACTCTTGCTTTACTCATACACAATTGTATGACTGTACTAAAACCCGGACTGTATTAGTTTAACGCACTATATTCTTCCCAAATTCCAGCATACAATCAATGAATTCGAGCACTTTACGTCAAAGGCTTTTAAGAATGCCTCCTAGAAGTCCGGTATGTGAACATTAAAGTTTCCATAGTGTCAATAACTTAGCTAGAGATGCTAACGTAACCTAACTGTCTTTGGCACTTAAGCAAATAATCCATAACATAAATCGTTGAAATATAAATGAGCAGTGTCGAGTGTAGCGCAGGGACTAAGGGTAATGGCTGCGGTCGTTAACAAAGACATTCAAAAAATTATCCGCCGCGGAATCGGGTACTTCGCACCCGCCACGGATTCGTCATAAGGGAATGCGCCATCAAATATTCAATTTTAAAACACCCGCTAAAAGCGAAACGTCATCGTCTACGCAAACGCAGCTGGGACTTGACTGTTTAGAAATTTCCCTACAGATGGGACACGCACTCAACCAGGAAAGATAAGAAATTGCATTAGCAAAAGTGAAAAACATAAATGAGCACGACAAAAACAACGTCTCAGATGACACGAATTACTCGTAAACGGTCCTGGGGTGTGTCGATGACGACGAAAAGCGATTCATGTTCCATGGAAATTATTCTGTCAAGAACAAGAAAATAGCACACGGAGTAGGAAAAATTTCATTAGCGCCAATCAAAATGACGAGGTCCAAAATGAAGCTCGCAAAGAGAGTCGTAATCACGGAGTTCAGTAGGCACCCCCTCAACGTGAGGTCTTATTAAAGGAATAATATTTACAAAACGAGACGCCTCAGAAATCCCCAAATTAAGATCTCGCCGAAACCCGCCCAACTTCCACAAAGTGGAATCATTAAATTAAAAATGTAAACTTTTCTCTTAGCAAGGTAATGGGCATCCCGATGTAGATAAATAGATGGAATAGCTGCAAAAAGGAGCATTTTCCTGTTCATTAAATTTTTCCTTCGCTTTTTTTATTTCGACCCCTGGTGCTAATTTTGTTGGAATTCACGCCCCTCAGCCCCTCCCGCTGGGACTCAATCACAGAAATTTTATATCCGGAATTAAATAAGTACCCGACAGTATTACGAACCAAATTTAATATGAGCTTATTTGCAGACGAGTATCTTTGTTAATTAATCGGATACTGTTATTGAATTTAAAAAGAGTCTGATGTTTACTTATACAGTCGACAAGGTTCGAGTTTGCTGCTGTCCTATTTGTAAACTTGGTAGCAGCAAAATCTTCATCAACCCTCGAAATATTCTCATCAGCGGCAACTTATTTCCGAGAGCGGTTTGTGTTAGTAACTCGATTGTCTATAAGATCGAGCTGTGGATCCGTCGTGGAAACGTCAGCGAGCTCGGTAGCAAATGCAATTACAGCTGCTAATATGCCGTCTGCGACCGCCGCCGCCGCCGCGCCGCCCTTTAACTGTTTACGGAGGACCACTTACAACTTAGTTATTTCGCTTGCACCTGACTTTCATTAGTGACTTCAAACTTGAAACCAACAGATTTTGAACATCGTCTTATCAGAAATTTGTATAGTACGAATATTTTATTAAGCAGGCAATTTGGCCGATCCATTGCAAAAACTTTTTTCTGCTAATCAAAAAATGTTTGTACCAAATGAAACGCTAATATACCATGTTGATAGCCAAATAACTTCCGCTTGGGCATGATATCGAATTCCCTTATACGATATTGATTGGTGCAAATAAGGAAATCGAATAATTCAATGTCCGCCCCTCATTTGTTTCCCGCTCCCCCACAGCAGAGATGAAGAAATTCTTTCTGAGTTTTCGATTACTTGTCCAATTAATTTTATAGATTCATTTGTCTTAGACGCTTTGAAATATTCGCCTTTTGAATATTGAACGCCTTAGTCTATATACTCGTAGGAGCAGCTTGTACTTTTGAAATTCTTGTGTGCGTCTTTAGCTTAATTTGGTGAATACAATTTATGAACTGCTAGTGGTTATGCACATTTTAAGTGCATTACCGCGGTTCGAGTGTGCTCACTCTTGGGGCTGTGACGTATGGAACTACAGGAGCAGGGAACGGGATGGAAGTTGGGGCACCACGAGAGGGAAAGTACACGTTCCGTTTGCCATCACGCCTGCTTGCGCAACTGGGTGAGTGCGGTGGGCGGCTGACCAACGCACCGGCCAGTTGTGACGTAATTGGCAGGGGGGCTCATTTAACACGAGAATGTTCACATGCTGCACACGTTAGCACCTATGTGCAATAGCAATCAATATTAATTGTTTTATCCTTCTACTAATTCTAACTAATATTGTAAATGGCAAAGTGTGTTTATTTGTAAGTCTCTTGTTCACGTCAACGAAGCAAAAGATATTGCGTTTTTTCATACTTGGAAAGTTTAGTGGATGAGATTACTTTTGTGACAGGCTGAATTAAAAGGAGGCGTAGCCGTGAATGGAAGCTAGGTAATTACAGAGTTCGTTATTAGTTGATAGGAGTACCTACGCTTCCACCTCCGGACTTACCGCCATTCTCAATCAGGAAAATGAAAACCAATCTGTTTTTACTTGTAAACATCTCATAAACACGGAACAATTATTGAAGCTGTTAAGCTTACAAACTATTAAATTTGTGTTTTAATGTAAAGGATATAAACTAAAGTTACATAACCAGCATGCAAAGTGTTATTATCACTCCAACCTTCAATTATTTTCAACAGTGACCACTAGCTATGAATCAATTTCATTGTCTACGACGTTTTGACCAATCACAATTGAATACTACAATAGTGTGTCCGATTATTTTATTAACTACCAAACAAGGACACCAGTGGCCATTCGATTTAAAACTCTATTTCCTATGACATAAACAAAAAAATGTGTTAATTCGTGACGCATGATGATTCTTCTAGTGCCGATCTTTGAATTGTAAACTTTATTACTATAAAGGTAGAGTCGTAGAGTATAAGTAGTCATTGTTTCGTAAAAGATGAAGTAATGAGTGGTTTGACAAGGTGTTAAGAGAATACCTATTGTTCAAATCGGCGTGAGCAGGGGCACAGGCGGCGAGATCAAAGCCCAAATCCGATTGACATTGAGATATGACCACACCTAATATTCGTCGAAGGATTTAAATGACTTGTGTTTTATCAGCGACTTAATAGAAACAATTTTTGAATAATACCAAAGTTGTAGAGTTATGACGTCATTCAATTTAATAATGCCAATTAGCAAACCTTTCGGGTTAGACTTTTGGATTATTAACAACATTTTAGTATAGTTATTGCTTTCCGTTAACATTAACTAAGTAGTAATAAATATGACATTTTGATAAATATCTAATTTTAGAGTTTTTTTGTTAATGAACCCATTCAATATTACAAATACAATTGACAAAACTTTCAAAGGTGACACTTAAAGCCATTAAAATTAAACTAGGCTAATGATCAGTTCCTAACAGTAACTTAATAGCGATAGAAGTAGAAACGGTCCACTTAATAATATCCACAACCACAAAGGGACTGCGGTGTTTGAGTTAAACGAAACAGACGGACACCTCCATTGATTTCAAAAACACACTCTGGTGGAAGCGTATCTTCCACTTGCTCGACTGTGGCCTCATTCACTAGTTAGACGACTAGTTTACTGGACACAGATATTAGGGCTGCACCAGTTTCTGAAATCTAGACTGTTTCTTATTAAAAACGTCATTCTAACTCTATCTCCGACAAGTTGCCAGTGACAACTGACAATGTGCAATGATGTTTTATGCAGATTTCCGATTAGTCCACATCAGAGATTTCAAACTTTAAGACCAGACCAAGTTTAATTACCAAGTATGAGTAGGTATATATCATTACAATTTTTATAAAATACAGTGAAAAAATGAAACGCCTACCCGACCCAGCCAGGAATCGAACCTGGGTCTTCCGCAAAAAAAATATAATATAGCTTCAGTGCAGCAATTAGCACTTAAAAATAAAAAGTAAAAATATAATTACAATACAAAATTGGATTGTATCTTAAATCTAGATCTAACGCAAATACAGTACAATACAAGCCACTCTTGACCTTGAAAGCAACGAGGTTTATTTGTTATACAAGAGTGCAAAGTTGCTTTTTAACCGCGTGCTCAATTTTGATGACCGAGCAGGCGAAGGATTCTAAAATTGAATCACGAGCGCAACAAGTGATTCAAAAATTAGAATCCTGAGCGTTAGCGAGGGAATCAAAAGAGCACGAGGTGAAAAATCTTTGCACTCGAGTGCAACACGTAACTTTTCATCCTACCTCAGCGAGGAAATGACTAAATGCAAAAAAAAAACATTCACAATCACAAGATACTTTTATTTCAGTTTAGGTATTACCTAACTACTACATTATGATAGGTAAGTATTACAGAATAATCTTTAAATTATAATTAATAATACTTAGATATAATTAAGAAAAATTGAAAGTAACGTTGCTACAGTTACTTAAGTTGAGTGTAATATTTTTGTTGTAGGTACTATAATGTTGGTGTTAGTGACTTGTGTACTGATAAATTTGGCACCATGGAGGTAGAAGTAAATAGGTTTAATGATGTTTTGAATTCACAAACTTAGTTCACACGATGTTCTAAATTCAATTTACTTTATCCTCTAGCGGATAAAAACGGCTTTTGCACTCAGATATCGAAGAGCAAAAATACTCTTTCCGAGATGGGGGGATGAAAAGTATATTATTTTAAAGATCGAACTGTTTGTGTATTGTTTAAGATAAATAATAAACTAATTCTTGATTAAAGTAGTTGAAAATAAATCATCATATTTCTCCCATATTTTTTATTTTTAAAGTCATACTATGAAGTGCCGAATACCGTGTGTTCTGGGTGCTTAGTGTGAGTTTTGTTTACTATCCGTATTCATTCGATTACGTTTACGAAAACGAAAATTAGTATGGCATTGAAGCAGCGCCTCCTGGCGACATGCTAGAAGAGTTAAAATTTTGCCATACAAATTCTCGTTTTCGTTAACGTGATCGAATGGCGAATGAAACTCGCACCAGGCACCCTGAAAAAAAAACGCATACGTTGTCACAGAGATGTCACAGAGAGCCGCGCGACGCCGCGCCGGTCCCCCGAACCCTTTGCAAAATCATTTCTATTCCATTTTCCAAAGTGAAAATGCGGTGGGCACACCGCCGCGCCGGTCAAAGGGTTAACGATTTAGTGTTTATTTGAATTCCGCCTTTGTTAGTTTAAAAGGCGTTAGAACGTAAACTGATCCTTTGTTGTGATTGCAGTACGTTTCGCTCGGAACAGTCGCTTTGAGATGCCTTTGTTTACAGTCGCAGGTAAATGGCTTGGGGGAGGATTTCCCTTTAATCTGACGACTGATTTTTTGATTGTGACTCTTTTGGCATTGAATTTTTGGACCTTTTCTTAATATTCGCTAAGAAAGTTTATGTTGCATACACGTTAAATATTAGATCTGGCTTGAAAGTTTCAGCATTGATTCTTAAATATTGCATTAGTATTGTTATCTTTTTCTATAACTTTCACTGTTTGTTCTAAACAAAACAGGTAGTTTCTATATGTATGTATTCGTTGATATTAAGTGATGTAATTTAAAAGAAATATCTTTGTAATTCCTTGGAATAAAAATTGTAAAAAAAGAGAATCGGACGCTATATCTGTCAGCGGAAGGATTATTCCACAACACATTAAAATGTTTATCTCGATGCACTTAAAAGTTATACAGTCCTGGATTATAAAAATGTCGTACCGCTTGTTGATATTTTTTTTATTTTGTTGGAATGATTTTTTTCAAAGCGTAAAATAAAGAATCTTAAATTTCTGAAATTTTATTTAAAGCATAAATTGATTTCAATTAATTAGATCGAATCTAAAAAAACATGCTAATTCATGTTTTTCAAGATATACAGATGTGAATAATACAGCGTCTACTCACGGTTTTATGCAAGGGAGACCACTCAAGATTGGCAATATCATCGAAACGGACGAGCGGCACATTTGGCTTTGTGTTCCTTTATGTGTACCACAGCATGGCACCATTCGTCAATGAGGTCGCGCGGTGGGGAGCCCACGGTAGCTCCGGAGTTTCTTTTTGTTGGGCCAACGTTTTATCAAACATTTTAATGGCCGGCTTTATGACGCCAACAAAAGAAGCGTGCCAACAGAGGCGTTAAATCCTTTACGATTTGATGATGATCACGCGTTTGTCATTGGAGCGATTTCGGGTCTCATTATCGGTGATGCGTGAGCTCCGCAAACAGATGTAGAAATTATCCGTCGTGAGAGCACTACAAGTGGTGTACACACGACAGTTATTGCGAAATGCTCCAATGTTGTACCAGGATAATGTTACTCTCATTTTAAGGGGGTTGACACAACAACGAAAAGAGGTATTTAAAACTTACCCAACTCATGTTTAGATGTAGATATTAAATTAAGAAATAAATAAACCACACAACCATGCTTATACAACTAAACATAAACAACTAACGCATTCAAATTATCTACGTATTACTCTGTAAATTTATCTGTGATTTGGTCGGGAATTTAACTTTTTATAAAGGCTAGGGTATAACCTGGAACCAAAACAACGACAACTAACATTTCACCCACAACAATACAGTAAAATAATCACACCACTGAACATAGGCAATCGAAACTTTAGAAAATATTCACGGTCCAATCAAGCATTCAAATGAAAATTAACAAGTGATATCTCAGAAATGAAATTTCGATGGCAAATGAAATGGGACCTACCTGGCAGGGATCACATGGTATTAGGCTTAATGGAAATAATAGATATCCAAAAATAATAAAAGAAAGAAAACACACCAATAAGCAAAATTTTGTTAGAAAAATAATACTGTTTTTAATGATCCTGCGTTGCAAGTGTGTTGTGTTGTCTTCCAGGCTACCCCTTTGCCTGCGAGCGACCGGTTGAGCAGCCGAGCCCGCTCGATCTTTTCCGAACGTAACCGAACCCGGCCGAACGAAACCGAACGCGCGGCGCGAGCGACTTAGCGACATACCTGTCTGGCGCTTTCATTGACAGGCACCTGAAATGAAGAAAAAAATCGATCCAATTCGTTGAATTTTTAAAATTTTCAAAATTTTGATTTGCTGAACAAGTATTATGTAACACAGATAAATTTACATGCAATTCACCTAAATCGCATAGGAAAATGTATAACAAGACATTGTCTAGGTATACAAAAACAGTTCTGATA
The DNA here is from genome assembly GCA_963082485.1 of Eudonia mercurella. Lineage (NCBI taxonomy): Eukaryota > Metazoa > Arthropoda > Insecta > Lepidoptera > Crambidae > Eudonia > Eudonia mercurella. The sequence continues at coordinate 12,222,270 of OY720032.1, read as the reverse complement.
CAATACATCAGTAATGTATAAATGTGTGTAACTTAAACAACTGTTTAAAATCAATCGTTGAAAAAAACATGAACCCTTATAAATGATAGAGTCAACAGAACACAATACAAAAATGAAAAGTAAACACGGTAAAAAAGGATAAACATTAATGTGGCAAAAACAGTTAAAAACAACATTGCAAGATGAATTAGGACAGTTGTTAAAATACGGGGTAGCGTCGGTCGGCGCGGGCGCAGACGATATTGAGCGCGTGCACGCGATCTCTCTCGTGTTTGCATTCACACACTGGTGCGCTGCAACGGTGCATCATTCCATATATCAAATTGAGACTAACAATATATTTATTGGCAAATAGAAAAGAAATACGCATTAATCTATTTCTGAACAATAACAAATCATTCAACTCAGCGCTGCTGGCATGTTCATTTAAAATGATAATTGAAGCAACAATTTACACATATTTAGCTGTCTTTGTGGTCTAATAGTTAGTCCATCGGTTTAAGATACAGAAGTTGTGAGTTCGATTTCTAACAGAAGAATATTTAATATTTGGTTATTTGTGGAGGCTTATACCAAATCCTTATGGCTATCTAAGTTTGCTGCAAAAGAAGCAGCATAATCATTGTTGTGTTTAGATAAAGGTAAAATAGCCATTTAAAGTGAGATTCCACCTTCGTCCTTAAAAGATAAATAAACTTTATTTTACACCAAAAATAAAACATTTGACAAAAAAACTACATAAAAATACACGTACAAAGGGCGGTCTTAATTTGACACCTTCGACGCTTACCATCAGGTTTACCTGTTAAAATCACAATGCTTAGGTAAAAATCAGGAGAATACAAAAAAAAAGTAAATAAAACTATTCTTACTGTTTAGTTAAATGTTAATATGCGTAGTTTACAATTCCATACGCTTAATTCTGACCACAACATCAACATCGAATTATTAATACTTAATTGGTTGATGAAATCATTCATTCAACTGCGGAATGGATTGACCGAATGCCCAATAATAAAATGCGATTACTATTTAGTAAACCCTCTTCCCAACGGATGAATTTATTAGGTTATTACCGGACGAGGTCACGCAAACGAAATCGTAAAATTAACCAAAATCAATTCCGTCAAATTGAATTCAATCCCCTTAATACATTCCCTTAATAACGAGACATACGAATATTAAAAGCTACGTACACACGAAATCAATATATTACGAAATTACATCGCCGCACTCAAGTAACTCGTAGAAACGCTAATATTAATTAGTCCTATTGGAACAGAACTGGCAGTAAAAAGTGCAATGAATAAACTGGTCTGCTCTAACGGTTCAGATAATACATTATACTTCGCGTGTGAACAAACGCCGATGACTATCGTTTTGTGCTATTTTGACATAAATATAGTTCTCGTAGATATTATAATCCACGGCACTTACCACCGCACACACGCAACGGAATCAACTCACCTACTCGAAAAAACCAATCTATCAATATTAGAACACAAAAAAATATGCAAGTCAGTTAATAATCCCGAATCGGCAATCGACAATGGAAATAAAGTCACAGTCACTTTTTTAATAATGGCAACTTCGTTTTTCTTTTTATTGCCACCCTAGGTACGTTTGACATTTGAACCGGCTGATGACTTGGCCGCCATGATTGATCGTCGCGACCCAGTAAATGAGTGCAATTTAGTGTTTATTTTCCCTTCTATTCAACGTATGTGTATTGTTAACTGCATTAAAATGTGTCTCTTGTAGCTTTAGGCAGTATAATTTCTCTTTTATACTACTCAATAACCTTTAAGCATTTGGCATTTCGTTACCAATAATAAATATCATATTTGCATACAAATTAACTGCTGAACTGTGACTGGTAATCATTTGTCAGTCTGTAGTGTCATTGGAATCCCACAGAAACATCGAGGACGGAGCGTTTACTGAAAACTGATTTAAAACGACATTGGTATAAGGTTGAAATTGAAAATTTTATGCAATACTGTTTGACAAGTTGTCTTCAAACTTGCGACTGAAGTTACACCTCTATAGGCTTGAGCTCACGTCTCAAATTCCCTTCGTTCTTTTCTATAAGAACGGAGAAAATGAGTGACTGCACACAATTTATCATCGGACCAAGTATCCGCCCAAACCGTAACTAATCACTAGTAAATAAATTGACCACAAACATTCCGGTCCATTTCTTTTGATTTGGAATCGAAAAGTTTCGATATTAATACTTTTTGTTTCGAATAATAACTGACTTTGCTGATTTGCAGGAGTTTCTGGTTCGTTCCTTCACTTATCTCTTGCGAAAAGAATAACTAGTCAAACTCATATTTTTCCAAGGCCGTCACAAGTTCTTTTATGTTTCTGTAACTTTGAATGGTCTAATGGACCTGTAAGTCTATATATATTTATATCAATTACAGGCTTATTGTACCCGGTAGTTGCGTCATGTCATAAATTATGTTTGACAGCTTCTGGAATTAGATCAATACGGCCTAGGCTAAACATTCAATTGATCACAATGCGCCAGGAAGTGGGGGTCTAGCTGTCTATTTAACCAAATAAAGTTCGCTTTTTATCTGTCTATCTACTAACTGACATATACGAGTAACACTGGTCTTATTTCAGCTCCTATATAATCGGTTTGTACACCAGCAGTTGGTTTGAATATTGTGTATATTCAAGAGGTATAATAAGATTTAGCAACAAGTAGGACATACCATGTATGTCACTATAGATTTTTAAGCTTCTCTAATAGTATAGTCAGTACTACAAATAAGTATACCAAATTGAAATAATAAATTTACTTCTAATTTTATGAAATAATGGCGAAGAAAGTTTTTGATTGTACCTCAAAAATTTTACTCGCATCCTTTTTTTGACAATTGATCACTTCGAAAAAAATTATAATGTCAAAATACAATTAAGCAGAACGGCAGAACCCTTCCAAGGCACCTGCCCTCCAAAGCAAACAAACTTCTGAAACGACTTTACCAACATTTTTGGGAAAAATAATTGCGATTTTATCCTCTGGAGGGCATTAATTTCCCTTCACCTGTGATTCGACTAGAAAACGGAACAATTAGTACATTCCTCTTACTTAAAAAAGGATTTGTATACATCTTGGGGTGAGCCTCCACACAATAAGCGATTCGATGAAATACTCTATCCAAAACATTGTATTTTTTCTTCATTGTAATTAACTTCTTGAATGGAGTAAAATTATCTTTTGAACGCCTGATACAAATTATGTTAATGAATTTTTAGAGTTCAAAAGCTTAAACTGCCTAACACACGAGCCGGTGAATTAAGATAACAATAAAAAGTACCTGTATACCGGCCGTGACCATTACGTAGTAATTATGGCATTTACTATGGTAATATTGAGTCGGATCTTTTTAGAGGTGCGTGTATGTACGGCGGAGTAGTCGCCGCAAAATTGCTGTGTAATTTAATAATGTCAGTGCGCGTGGAAACTCCACGGACCAATTTAATTGGAGAACAAAAAGAAACTATTTTACATTTGCAACAAATTTGCCGACATTAACTTAATTGCCGCGCGCATAGATACAAAATGTTGATGACATTTTTAAGTCATCCACTATTAATCATTGGAGCGAGCAGGCGATTCGAGCACGCATCCAACGTCTTAACGCGACGTTTCAACCCTACTAACAAACATCTTTAACGTTGCTTTGTGCGGAGTGCGTCCTTTATTCCCTTATAATAACACCCAAAGAATTATTACTTCTGAATCGTCCTAAGTCCTTGCGCAGTGCTTGTAATCCCGCGAGTCAAGATTAAAATGTTTGCTCACCGCTAATTAAAAGGGAAACTTTTTTGCCTTGATGATTAATTGAAACAGTTGCGCTGCCACGTTACAATAATGGTATAACATTGTTGCTACTGAAGTTTTATAATTTTACAAGGAGTTTTTATGTTGTGTGGCCTATAAATAAATGCGGCGAACCAGTTGAATTGAAAGTGTTGACTTACGCCTCACAACGGCACCTGCTCTACAAAAAGGTTTGTGACACTGACCTTTTTGCTTGAAACTAGACAATAAATATTGAAACCTCTTTTTTTATACTACGATAAACACCTAATAAATATTCTGTAAGTATGTAAAGTATTAATAGTAAATACTAGTGACATAGTTCTATGTTACATGAAAAATCATAAAACATGTCAACCTTATGCAATAATTACAGTTATTAGAACTGAGTGCATTATGAAATATAACGTAATTCATAACACACCTATTAACAGTCTCTAGTGAATACGAAGGTGTGTCACCAATTAAAGGGTCTGTGTTTAATAAATAAATTCACAATTATAGAATATGATCTTGATATCAATGTAACGCAAAGTATACAAAGATGCAATACCTGAGCCAGCAAGCCAGAATAAAGGCAACAGAAGCGATTAGCCTGAGGCAACCAGTGCGTGGTCACGATTTATTGCAGGCAAACCTAATTAAATTCGCTATTACTAAACTGTTGACGCAGTAAACTAGCACCCTAATGTAACGTGAAAAGGTACAAGTTCCTGTGACAAGTATTTCTGCAACTGAAGACTTAAGCTGGCTGAGTGGAGGCTCAGCACAGCACAGTCCGTACTGTTTAAGGAAGATACTTGTCTAGAATGCAGAACCAGTTACATCAAAAATGATTGGAAGCTAGCTGGCTACGAGGAGGTTGTTTCTTTTATCAACAAAATTTTCTTTAACAACAGTCTGTTAAACGAAACATCGCAAGAAAACTTTTAACATTTAAAAAAATGTGTAATGATACATTTTATAGTATTTATGTCAACAACAAAAATAGCAACAAATTTTTAAAAAATCGGTACCTAATTTTATAATTTAGCATTATTGTATTTAAGAATTGTTTATTAAATAAGCACAAGTATAAATCAGTGTTTGTCTCGTCACGTTATAGTGATGCCCTTTGGCTCATCTAGGGACGTATAAAGACCATTAAAACATTAGTATACCTAATGAAACATCGAAGATTTATGACTAGTGACGTACATAAGAACCATATACCACAAAGACCTAGCATAATAAAGACTTTATACCACCACCTACTACAAAATATCAAAAGGAAGTAACAAGACAAAGTAAATTTTAGACCCGTCACACGCGCTGATAGTGTCTAAATGGGCACCATAAAAAAAGAATTGCGTTGTTATATAACAACTGCAACAATTTCTGACCGTACTTAGTTGGCTGGAGCACGCGAGCCGGTTGGGTACGTCAGTAAAAGGATGCATTGAGCAATTATATCAATGCGCTAATATTTGTACTATTGTTAGTACAAAACTGCATACTCGTAAATGAAAATGAACCTTAACATATTAGTTACAAAGTAAGTTTAAGCGCAGCACCACACGCGTGGTCATCGACTGGTGTGCGATTTTTGATTCGGTGACAATTATAATTATCAAACTGTGATATTAAATTTAACTTTTTATCTTTAAATGCTAATTGCTGCACTGAAGCTGAATTAAATATTTAAAAAATTCAGTAAAAAATTAGGGTAGGCATTTAATTTTTTCACTGAATTTTATAAATATTTAGTTCAGCTTCAGTCAGCAATTAGCACATAAAAATAAAAAGTAAAATTTACTATATAGTGTTGTGTTATCAAAATTGTGGTATTTCATCTGTAAAGATGAATCTGCATAGCCATTACATAGGTTGCAATAACCGTTGGATAGATGGCACTGTGCCGCTAAAAGCACTCAAAAATTAAAAATTCAGTGCTTACGTCAGCCTTCCCGGTAGCATAATGGTCAGTGCAGCCGCCCGGATTGCGAAAGACCAAGATTCGATTCCTGGCTGGGTCGGGTAGGCATTTAATTTTTTCACTGTGATTTTAACCACCTTTGTGGTCTAAAGACCACCGGTTTAGACCCATATGTCCCGGGTTCGATTCCCAGCGGGGAGTAAATGTTTGTGTACTCGGTTTGGTTGGTGGTAGAGCTTGTTTGTCCACCTGGCTAACCACCACCATCTCATCTAAATATGTCACCATAACATCAATGTTTGTACTATTGTTGTGTTCCGGCAGCTAGAGATAAGATAGCCAGTGCCTCACTATTTGAGGATCCCGGGTGAAGTGCGCTTCCATCATTTGCCTTATCATCACTTAACATCAGGTAAGATCAAGGCACTGTGCTTAACCATAAAATATTAAAAACAAGAATTAAAAGTGAATTTTGACACTGAAAATTCTTAAATGATAAATGATAAGAACCTAAATAAACAAATTATGAACAATGCAAAAATAATACTTCTTAATAGTGTAATTTTTATTTAAGATCACCACAACGAAAACACGACAACGTGCATAAGCATGCGAATATATAGACATAAGCAAATTATATTGCGTTCAACTCGTAAAATTTTCGTCAATCGCTGGACGCTAATAAATCTACTCAAAACAGTCTGTTTGCCAACGCAATACGAAATAGTTCCGGTGATTTGCTGACACCCAACTACTTCCCGGTGCATGCATCACTCGGACGGTATACGATTAAGGCATCACAACAGGCGAGGGGAGAGCCCACCACAAACAGTATAATTCTGTAAATCGTGATTTACGTAAAAGGTTTCGTATTTTGCCCCCAAAACTACAAAGTATCACGTCTAACTATAATTTGACTTCTGTCATTTATTCATTTGTCTTGTTTACAGTTTGAATTACTAGCCTTTTTGCTATTTAGTAAATTACAATGTCACTGATGTCCATTATAATTGAGAATTAGTCGACACACGAAAGGAGAATGTTAATAATCTTGATTGGCTTGATCGTCGCAAGCACATGTGAATCAATTAATGAGAAATTTAGAACGTAATGCTCACGTTTATAAAAGTAGTTAAAGAAAGATGAACGATAGTTATTAGAAAAGCTTTGATCAAACTTGACAAAATAATATTGTGACATAATGAAAGGGATTTTACGTGGAAATAATGTCATTGCGTAAGTAAGTGATAACTTTTAATCGAAAACACTTTAAAGAATAGCTAAAATGAATACAAGAATTTGTAAGACAAGTACTGTTGATGTTCCAATTAAATAAATGAGCTAGAAACAAACGGTAAAAATTAGCATTACTTCCTGTGAAAGTGAAAATGAAACTAAAAACGATTTTTACGATCTAAAAGTAGATAATGAAAACGTATTGGCTGCTAGGTTCGTTGAGCAGCGATGCAGCGGCCACCGAGAGTTATTCACCGGCCGATTGACACGAAGAGCTAGCGGCTAGTTACAAAACCGCGCAACAATTAAAACGGTTAACGAATGAAAAAATACCTGAGAATTCTGATTGCCAGATAAAGAAGCACGATTGTCTCGGGTTGCATATTGAAAAAACATGCAACAGAGATAAGGCGTTACACGGCTGAGTGACTTAGAGGCATCGCCGGTGCACACCACATAATTGCATTTCCTACTGTGTTACTACATTGGGTGTATACCGAGTGCGCTATTGCCGACCGACACGACAATTGGCTCGTAAAATTTTTATTTGATATTTATTTTGACTCGAACACTGGACATTACATTTTGGACTTTACTCCGTAAGTTTCTAAGTTTAAAACAAATTGGCATTTTGTTATTTCATTTCAATAAAACATTGTACATGGATGTTATTTACCATATAAAATTATAACCTGAAATTTCGAACCTTTTGTAAAATGTATAACGTAAAACTAAACGACATTTGGGTAGTAATCGCGTAAACTTTAGAAAACAATCTTCGATTCTTAGCTAATTTCGATAATTGTTAAAGATGCCAACAATTACTTAAAAAATTATACCAGAAATTTTTACAGTGGTACAAGGGAAACATGCCAATAGAATATCCAAAGCAGTGATAACTTCTAAATTGTACTGGCGAATTCGTCTTTTATTATCGACAATTTCTTTATTGTTTGTAGATCATTTTAAATAAAGTTGCCAATACCTTTTACTTCTACCTTTTACTTACAATAGCAATAACCTTTCTACCATTAAAACACAAGGTCTATATGAGCCCTCGCATCACCGCGGCAGACGACCCGACTCCCGCGCACTATCTCGTCTTACGGAAGTTGAATTACCATATCAAGCTATTTCTTGTACAAACAACACCATTGTTACAACGTTGTCACATTCATCCCGTGTACCTTTGTCTCTTGTTATTACTTCTGTTTGTGATACGCTTTACTCCAACATAGTGGTAACTTGCGTTATGTAACGCTTATCTTTAAAGTAATTAATGAGAACATTCATTGAAACAACTACAAGTTTTTTTAGATTACAGGGAATTCTCGTAATGCTAATAGGTAATTTATATCACTTGGACTTATGGGTGTGCTTCTATCTGTGATGATGATGAGATACAAGATTAATACTTATATTTTTCTGATGTAGTTTGAAGTTTAAAGAGCGGTGCCTTTGTTTTTAAAAGGTAACAGGGATTCCATTCATAAATTTTCCGTAATAAGTGATAAGCGTCGACACACGAATCAGCCCACCGGCAAAGCAGGATGTATCCGTAATCTTGTTTGCTGAACTGGAGGATGTGTTTGTACCTTACAACAGGTCTTACGTTACTGTTAAAGAGGACACTTAAATCAGGTGGGCACGTAATAAATCCCATTCGGTAGCGTGACTCAACGTCACTAAATCTTTTTAACGAGTGGCTGATAAGTAATAACTCTTCTCATAGTTTGCTTAACGGACGAGTCACAAAACAGTTGCTCCATCTAAAATTTCTTTGTGGCATCATCATCATTATTTAGTGTTATAAAGATACGTTAATTGTCTTTGGAATCAAATATTTGCACTTTGCAAAATGTCCCATGCGTCTACTAAGTTGTTAGCATACTAGTAACAGTTACACATCATTTTAAGGATAACACTCCTGAAAGAGATCACTTCTGGACAATCTTTGATTTGAGAACGATATAGTGGGCATACAATAGTTAATTGATTCATATTGAAGAATAAACAAATCTCGATTTCAAGATGGTAAATGACTTGGACAGAGTTGTTTAAAGAGTTTTTAAAAGAAGTTTTAACTAAATTAAATCTGTTATTCCGATACATTGACATGAAGGATGTGCTAATGTGAAATGCGACACTAAGGCTTCTGTAGCAGTAAGCCTATCCTATTTGTTTATGCAGCTAACGGTAAATTGCTAGAATCGCTTATAACAGTCGTATGCACCACTATTCGCTGGACAATAGAGAATCTAGCGATGCATATGAATAGGAATTTTAATTGGAAATATGAGTAGCGAATGTTGCTTTGTTATGATTTAGAACTGTTTGCGCTGTCACCGCTAGATTGCCAATGAGATATTGTATAGTTTATGGACTACAATTTACATGTATAATTAAATGGGATCAGTTGAAAAACTGTTTAAAAATTTGAAATGTGAAAAATTATGATTGATAGGCGGAGTTCGTGCCGTACTGTGTATGAAAATTCAAATCAATCAATCAATCAAAAATCAGTGAGCAATTAATAAGTTGCCTAATTATAAACGGTCACGTGCACGGTAAAAATTGGGCAATTAATGTGAATATCATTTTTAAATGAAACAACGGCGTGCGTTTGTTGTTGTTTTACTAGAAGGGCAGAGATGCACTTTTCCCGGAACCTTTAATTTCTGAGAAATAGTATCAATCTGTAGCTGTTGTTTGAAATTATAGCGATAAACAAGATGATGGTAGCTAGCAGGGCGGACTTAAAACAATTGCTAAAGTTACACTGCTTCCTATTAGTGACACAGTAAGGTATCTCATCTTCATCGATCATCATCAGCCTGTAAATTAGTTGCATGCTAGACTCAGGTCTTCCCCATATGGCCACATGGTGATCGGGCCATAACCCACCACACAGAGCCATGCCGGTTGGTGGTACTTAAAAACTGCTAACTTGCAATAAGAAAAGGGACAAACATCTTTACATGTGTTTTGAAGCACGGAGGAGCTTAAGATTTTTTTCTCGAAATTTGAGGACCCATTCTTTGACACAGCATTGCAAAAGTTGCTTCATCACATCATCATCATCACCAGCTCATATACGTCCCCTCTCCTGGAGGAGCTTTCCCTGTGGATAGATAGGGAGTTGTAAAAAAGTTGTAAAAGTTGCATAACTTAGTTCAAAGAGTAAGAGTAGATAGTGTTGATTAATTTCAGTGAGTTGGATAGAGCCACGACAGCATAGTTGGTAGTGCACCTGACCCGGCATGTCATGGGGTGCGGGTTAGAATCCCGCTCGTGGATTTTTTCAACGCTTTGTCTTTTTTTCAAATTGTAATTTGTTCGCGACAATATTTGCGTAAAATTATATTTAAGTACCTAAATAATCATAAATATAGCTTGCCTAATTCTTAACTGATCTTTCAATATTTGTAAAAATATTAAGATCGGATGTTGATGACGTAGTTGTCGACATTGAATAGGGCTCCTTTGGCTTATAAAGTAAAAGTAGATAGTGTTGATTAATTTCGGCGAGTTCGATTGAGCCACGATAGTATAGTTGACACTGCACCTGACCCGGCATGTCATGGGGTGCGGGTTCGAATCCCGCTCGTGGAATTTTTTCAACTTAAATGTTCAACTCAATCACATAAGTGCCTACGAATGTAAGACAGCTAATCATCAGTATTGTGTCATGGGGTACATTTTCTCTGGCTTAAAATATTCTGCATAATATTCAGAAAATGAGAAACTTTGAAATTAAAAAACTCTTCTTGCCCTTTCAAATAAAGAAACGAATGTCGGCAGAAAATTAAAATAAAATTAACAACCAGTCAATTACTCTCCCAAAACAAAATGAGCTATGTCTGTTATAAAAAATACCAGCTAAGGGTTGGCGAATTTCTTTCCGGCTCTCTACATTTATTTAATTAATCACATTCTTACGTTTGGGGGCCCGCGTCCGAATGGCCGAATACTTAGGAGTTCTTTTGTGGAATGCTCATTCGCACAGGTCAATAAATACATTTTTGTTAATAAACTGAAAAAAGAAAGATTGTATAAAAAATTTTTAATAACATTTTGATTTTATCAATTGCAGCAGCATCTATATCTGGATGTATGATTACAGAATAACACTAATAAGTGCCTATTATTAGATTAGAAATAAAAATTATAACTCCAAAGGTTATTAATAAAATACGGGGTACAAAACAAAATGTTGATGCCATACTATATTTACAAATATAGTTTAATAAAAAGAGAAGTTCGGAAGGGGTGGTATTACGAGTCACTTCGCAACAATTTCGCTTGTAATTATGTTAGACTCACAAAAATAGGGTTGCTTCTGTGACTAAGAAAGTACTAGAAGCGGCACATTTTGTAAAATACCATATTTTTTATGATAGTTGTACCTAACTAACTGTTACCCGAAGAGTCTGCAGCCAGTAGGCACCAACCTTAGATTGTGATCTAAAACCTTTGATACTCATATAGTTGTTCATAGTTGTTCAATGTATAGTTGTCTCTTATTTAAACCAAAAAATAAAATAAAAGGAAATAATGAGAGGTAAGCTGGAGGACATTTTTTATTTATAGTTTTTTTTATTTTTTGTCTTAAATTAAGTGATGTTTTTTTGTCTTTTTCTTCTTAAATGGATTAAAAGATTTTATTCTTCTGTGTTAAAAATAACATACAATTATTGTTTTCTAAAGTTTACGTTAACACTTTACATTGAAATAAAATACTTTAAACGGACCTATATTATAAAACTAGCTGACCCGGCGGACTTCGTACCGCTTTGACAGTTCCATCATTGAGTTAAATACATATCAATGGTTTCCATGACAACAAAACAAACAAATGATTTTGTATTAGAAAATTAAATTGTCCTTTTTAGTATTTTTTAAATATTTTTTCTTTATATAGCCTATGTTACTCAGCGCTAATGTAGCATTCTAATGGTGAAAGAATTTTTTAAATCGGTCCAGTAGTTTTTGAGTTTATTCGTTGCAAACATACATACATACAAAAATACAAAGGTTTCCTCTTTATAATATTAGTATGGATATAGATAAACGTGACTAGTTCCATATAAAGTGTTTCATTTCAAAATCACACATTGTTAGACAAACATTTCAAACATAGCATGGATAAATCCTGTTTTAACAGAAAAAAATATCCAGTGCAATCTACTGCAGCAACAAACAGAGCAGCAGTCAGCAAACATTGCGTTACTAGTATGGCTACCAATTCAGACGTGTCCAATCGATTTGCAGCTCTACCGCCGCCCAGTGCTAAAAACACGCACAAAAATAGAAAAAAAAATCTAAAAGTGCAAAATCATATCGCTGTTACATCTCGAATGGTTCTTTTTTATTTCAATTTTCGAGGGTTCGGTAAACGTTTGGAGCGAACTCTATTATTCGGTTCCCGTTCGCTTGTGACGTAAGCATATTCGACACTCAATAGCCGTTTGTTGTTAGTCGTAATAATGTATATCGTAACGTATTCATATCTGCGATCTGAATGCCAATTTGATTACTTTTTGTTTGCGAGATAAATACGAGAGGGATTTTAACATATTTTTTTGAGGGGCGTATGGCGAAGATAATGTTAAAATTATATAAATTTTATTATTCGTAAACGTTTGTATTTCATTTAATTGAAGATAAAATTGATCGCCTCTGTGGTCTAGTGGTTAAGACCACCGGTTTAGACCCAGAGGTCCCGGGTTCGATTCCCAGCGAGGGGTACATCTTTGTGTACTCGGTTTGGTTGGTGGTAGGACTTATTTGTCCGCCTGGCTAGCTACCACCATATTATCTAAACATGTCGCCATAACATCAATGTTTGTAGCATTGTTGTGTTCCGGCAGCTAGAGATAAGATAGCCAGTACCTCACTAGTTGAGGGTCCCGGGTGAAGTGCGCTTCCATCATTGGCTTTATCATCACTTAACATCAGGTGAGATCAAGGCACTGTGCTTACCCGTAAATATAAAAAAAAAATTATTATCAATTATAATAAGTTACCAAATTAGTATGAATTGCTATTAGAAAAAAACAAAATGTTGATCTAATATAAAATAACAATATGAAATTAACCTTGGTCAACTCAAAAAGTATAACATGATTTTGTACATGACAATATTAGACCTACGTACAAGGTTAACTTGCCTAGATTATGCCACAGCATAAAAAAAGCAATCAGCAAGTAGTCAGCGTATAAAATCAGTAGGAGTCACGCACACGTATAAAAATAATAATCCAATAAAATCTACTAACGAAAACGTTTTATCATTCCGTTCTTAACTTCGAGTTACGTCAGTTTCTATTTACCTCAAATGTTTCATTTGCATAATAGCTTTTTTTGGCCGCCATTACTATTTACGTTAATATTCGTTCAAACTGGGGTCGCACGCACATAAAACATAAAGACAATCTGTGTGTGGTGGCCATTTATGTAAATAAATCCACGATACTGTGCTATTATGAAAATTGTACAAACGGGAGTGGCTAACGTATTTACATTTTTGTTTAGGCGTGGCACTAATCCAGGAAATCATATAATTTTTCGACTGTGTCGGAAATCACCCATTAGTTTAACGTCCACCGTCCAATGTATGCATATGCCGCCATTAGAGCAATAATAATAATATTGTTGTGTTCCTTCAATTAGAGGTAAGATAACCAGTTCATCCGTTAAGGATTCCGGGTAGAGTGTGCTTACACCCACAACCTTGTCGGGGCTGACCACCATTTAAAATGAAGGCCAAGCGCTTCTTTATTGTAGAGAAATATAAATATACTTATATTTAAATATTTATATAAAATACAGTGAAAAATTAAATGCCTATCCGAACCAGCCAGGATTCGAAACTGGATCTTCCGCAGTGCTTACGTCAGCCTTCCCGGTAGCATAGCGGTCAGTTCAGCCGCCCGGATTGCGGATGACCCAGGTTCGATTCCTGGCTGGGTCGGGTAGGCATTTAATTTTTTCACTGTATTTTATATAAATATTTAATTCAGCTTACAAAAAAAATACTTAAGTATATTTGTTGTTGCGATATACTTATCAACATTTTATTATTTTGAACTAAAAGAAAGCTATAAATATCTAGGAGGTATACTCATACTTTCAATATTAGGGTATTGTGATTATATACGTAAAGAACTTGAGACATCTTTCTCTCATGTTCGTCAGATTCAAAATTCGCTATTCTTAAGATCGGCAAAAAGGGCTTAAGGCATACAAATTCAATGTTGTATCGATATGAAGAAAAGTAGTGATACAACACTAAAGGATCTTCACATCATACATCTACGTCTAAATAAACTACAATTTTGACATTGAAACGATTTTCACGATTTCAATTAAATAAGCTGTATTTAAAATTCGCATCCCAAAACGAGCAGGCAGAAGTGTTGCGCGGAACATAATAACAATTCCTGTTGCTTTAATCAACAAAACATCAGAAAGCAATGAGCTCTATTAAAAGTCCGATAGAATTTCTCATTTCATTCGTCTTAAGTCGTCAGAAACAAAGTGCGGCCGTCCCCAATGGTGTTATTAACGCGTCCAAATAATTACAGGGCACATCAATCAGGGGCATATGCAGATAGAGCGTTTTGTGCGAGTCAGCGCGTCGACCCACTGTGCAACCCTTTCTTTGATATCTATAATGATATTTCGAATGGATTTATTAAAACACTTTTGTAATGTACCGCTAGTGGTGGGACAATATCGATAATATTAATCGACTTTACAAATCCATTTCTTATTTAAAACAAAATTTTTACGTTACTACATTACTTTTTTAAATTTACAATATATTTTCTTGCATGTTTTTTTACAAGGATAAAACTATATACTAAATATAAAAAGGGGCCAACCAACAATCGACAACGTGTTTACCCCAAACCTTCGCGGCTGTTTCACCTCAATATACGATGATTGGCATATTTCGTCTAGAACGCCTCAAATTGACCGCAATTAAAAGAACAATGACTAGTTTCAATTCCCCAAACTTAATTTCCGACGATGCAAACGAGTAACCAACCGAAATATAACGCTTTTATAGATTAATTAGTCTAATACGTTTTTTGACGTTTACAAATATTACATATGTATAAAGCTTTAAACGTTCGAGTACATCTTCATTATTTTGTGTTTGGGTTTAAGTAAGCTGTGTATTTTGAAAAACGGTTATTCGTGGTGCGTGCATAGAAGTTACTTATTTATTATTAATAATTAATAAAATATAGTTTACATTCTATTACAGTATTTTACGACGTTTGTTGGCGAATGATGCACTCACAAAAATGTATGCTTAAGTTATTACTCTCGTTCTATATAATCCTTCCGTTTCATTCAACTCAGTTTACATGAGATCCAACTTATAGTAGACAACAATTGTAGCTACTAAAAACGATAGAATAGACATTTTTGAAGGCGTCTTATAATTTTTTATTTTAAAGATAACTTTGATACTTTCTTGTTTGAAAACCTATTGAGCTTTAATGGTAATGGTCAGAAAAACACAAAGACACATGTTTAGAATAAAAACAAATATAAGTTATATTAGAATGTTATCTGATATTTACTGATAATTATAGTCAATTAAAAAAAGGTACTGAGATAACTGTCAACAAAAATCCAAAGCGAGTTCTAAGAACTGAAAATAATAATTAATATTTGGCCTTGTCACGATGTGTGGACGCGTTAGGCCATCGGGCACGCGTCAATATGTGACTGACATCTTCACCGATCATCATCACATTACATCACAGCAACGTTACTAACTCACGTGCTAACCCAACGAATCTAACGTGATGAACCTTATGATTTCAACAATAAGAGCTATTTTATCGCTCTCATCTTCTCGAAACATGATTTCTCACAGCTTTCGATGCTCTTCTGTCTTTGAAAGCAGTCTAATTAAGTTTTTTTACTCTATTGAAATTTATTGTTGATTGACAGATGGCGCTAGCGGCGACTCGGAATGGATAAGTTACTTTGAACATAAGATTATTGATTAACTTAACTCACAGTGTTTACCATTCTTTGAATATTGACAGCGGCGTTTATGTAACTAGGAAATTGGTTCTCTTGGTACTGTATTTACAATGCTGCATTGATAAGTACCTATAAGTAAACATATACTTAGAGTAACGGCACCAATGTTCGATAGGAACCAGTAGTTGTCATTCTTTCCTCCTCCTTCCTATAACCTTTAATCATTAAAAACGAGTTAGCAACTGATTTTAGCCTCAAAGACCACCTTTTAAGCTGAAATTCCGTAGTTTCCCTAATTTCAATGAAAAAACTATGTCATTTTTTGGCGAGGACAACCGTGTCGCACACTTGTTCTACGATATTTATTAAAAAAAACACATTCATTAAATAAATAAAAATAAATTTAGTACTAAGTTTAAGCTTACAGAATTAAAGACAGTATAAAGTCCTTTGCTTGCCAATGAAACAGCTGTTAATGTTGCAGTGTTATTACATGAGTATCATGAACCAACAAATAACAGAAAACAATTGTCGTAAGAAATAATAAAATCTCAATCTAGAGCTTAGTGATATCCAAGCTAATGATTAAAACGGAGTCGCCGGCACGACATAGCAATAGTGATAGCAATAGGCATCGGCGAATCATAAAGAATCCATCAACATCAGCGCAACGCCGATCACGAAATCCGCCATCAATCATAAACATCAGAAAGGATTAAAATCTACGTTGCACCTTCCGAAGCTCGAGTACCCTTGTTTTTCTCTAACCCGTAAATACTGAGGGGCGTAAGTATCGCCGGGGGGCGGTAAATATCATCGGGGGTCGGGGGCACCCGCCTCTCGGGGGGCACTATCCCTTATCGCGAGCGTTACCCTCGCGGCCGCTAAACCGCCAAAATGTGGGGCAAATCGATTGCTGTGCCCCCATTTTTGTGCATCTGGACCACTATCGATTGTCGTGTGCAGCGCTGAGAATCGATTCGGACACAGATGGGTATGTTTGTTTTCTTTGGAGAAAATTGTTTTTGTGCTATTATTTAGTAGAGGAGATTCTCATTTTGTCTACAAATTAACCTTCCACCTGTTACTGCAACTAATCAGCAGCTAAGTTTATAAAATTATCCTTATTTTTGTTTAGATATACTAATTCTTACTACCACCAATTCGCATTAGGTCAACAGGGTAGGTTTAACCCAATATCTCCACTTGCTATAAGTGTAGAAAGGTTTACTAAACTCAGCAGTAAAATATCAATTTATACTACAAATGATGATACTTGTCCTAATATTATCTGTCTTATTTATAATTATTTTTTATATAAGTATTATCTCAGATTTTGTCCCACTGCTGGGCAAAGGCCTCCCATCTGCGTCTTCACTCGGCTCTAGCCCAGGGTAATTTTTTTTTAAATATTACACACTTACATACCAAAAGTGTTTATAATATCACGCCCAACTACTTACAGGTTTATATTTAATCGCTAAGTAACTTGTCTCTTACGCAGAATAGCACTTACACTAAAGGTAAGTTAAATAATAAAATTGTCAATGATTTACACCATTTACACGATCCCATAAAGTGGCTACAAAGTAATTTAATTGCATCGCCGATATTTATTTTAAATTTGTCCACCATTCGAAACCGAAACGGTCGGAACCTAATATGTGATTGCGTATCGCATATTTATTTATTTCAATCGACATATTACTGAAAATCGTTTTCCCGTGGAATATTGGTACACCTACCTAGTTTTTTTATCCATTCGTAAATCATCATAGAAATATATCGCATATCTTTCAGAGTTAAACTAGAATCATTATAATAAGAAGATATAAGTTTATGGTTCACAAATAATAATAGGTAAAAGTAAAGCGCTAAGTAAAGCGCTCAACAGAGCGCGATCGTTGACCCGTCAATCAGCTGATTATACCTACCTTGCGTTCTGAATTTTTACATCAAATTGGCAATAAAAACACTTGGTTGAATAAACAATGAAATAATAAATAAAAATATGCATTGCTCCGTTTTAATTACGCAACGGATATATTTTAAAGGGTATTTGTATTGTAACATTGTATGGTTATTTATGAATTTGATTAAAAATAAAGCAAACGATTCGGAGGCAGTAAAACGCAATTTACTATCTTTTAAGTTTCAACCTCCAGCACATTTGATACTCACCTACTAAAGTTTTTATTGATTCCCTTTTAAATTGTTGCAAATGTTTTATTACGTTTTATTATAAACCGTATATCAGCGTTTAACGAGCCCTTGGACGGGCCTTAAGTAGCCCTTATCTCATTTTGTTGCTTGTTGTAAACGTTTCGATTTGTCTTAGCGTTCGTACTTATAGTATCGGCTGGTAGGAAACTATAATCTTTCTGATGTACCTACTGTGGTAACAACAAAGTATTGTTTCGAAAGCATTTGACGTAGAATCTTTCTTCTAATATACATTACGTGCAGCAAGATTGAAAAAAGAGCATCTATTATGTTGGTTGCAAGAAATAATCCTAAAGTTCATAGTAAAATTTTGTGCACAGCTAGATATTAAACTACTTTTCTTTTTGCGTTACCTATCAATTGAGTGTACTATGTATACGGTAGAATTGAGTTATCTGATAAAATAATAGGTTTTAACCTAGTTAATTGTAGTAGTCGGGTGGTTAGATCATCGGTTTTACACGCAAAAGTTTTCAATCCAAATAGCGATTGAACTTTCATATTGTAAGCATATTTTAAGGCTGCATAACGTTTTTTGGCATTCTCTTCGTTTCGCATAACGTTCATTCAGAATAAATCATTAGGCATACTTTATTTCCCCATAACTTCTTTTATAATAATGATATGAGCTCGAACGCGCGAATACCAGACACAATAAAATTTTAATTGTTATCGGCCACCTGGTGGTCGATCGACGCTCAAGCGGTTAAATCAGCATCAAATGCTTTTACAATAACGATTACTAATTATAACATTTATTGGCATCTCACCCTATGGCATGGCAAAAAAGATATTATTTTTGTATGGCGCTAGATTTCTGTTGTTTAATAAAAAATATAACCTCGAAATTCAAGAAAAAAATACTGTGAATTGATCAAAGTGGTCTAACAATAAAATCTCCAGTTAAATCTAATAAATCTATCTTTTAATCTAGTTAAATATATATAAGTATGTACCTCCGTAGCGGAGTGGCTTGCACGCCGGACTTTGGGCGGCGCTAACTCTGAGGTCCCGGGTTCGACTCCCGGTCGGGTCAATGTCGATAACGAACAAACGAACCCGACACAATTGTCAGGTCTGGGTGGTTGTGGTACGTTCGTTGTTTTTGATTTCCATAAAACGAGTGCTTTGGCTTCTTGTTGTTTTGTGTATATGTTGTATAATATACATATATTGGATCCTTACCTATGAAATTGACGTTTTTTTCTCACTTATCAATAGGTGTATTACTTCTAAAAGTCAATACTGGTTGTTAATATTATTATACACCTTTAATTAGGACTATGTTACTTAGGCTTCAGTAATGACAATGATTATTCATTTTGTGTTTTTATCGCTAATTTTTTTTTTATTGACTTCTTTTTTGTTTCGCGGAATTGACTTTTTGTTTCATTGTAGCTTTGAAGGGACTTGATTTTTTTCTTTTTAATGTCTAGCAGACATTTACATTTAGCTAATGAAACAAACACACTACCCTTAAATTTTTATAACGTTAACATAAATAGATATTAAGAAAATTAAAAAAACGTTAGTATGAAAAATATAATTTTATAAAAGATCTTCATACAAAACGTCAATTTCATAGGTAAGGACCTAATATATATTTTTTTTTATTTTCAAGTTGATCGTCAATTCGGCAACTGACTGTCTGTAAATACACACTGCTAAACAAAAACACGCACAAAAATACGAAAATCGAGAGTTAACGTGAAAAATGTTTAAATCGACTATTTTTATAGAGATTAAATCGAGTAACACTATAACCGTTGTATGATGAGAAGCTGCCGAGCTATCAACAGCGTATAGACAATTAAATTTGTAGCGAATCGATACGGGATTATGGGAAATGTGCGCAAAACGTACGTGAATGGTATCAGTTTATGAATTAGCTAACTGTGCGAATAGTTTCTTGTCACAATGTGGAACTAATTGATAACTCAATCGATTTTGTAACAATAGGACATGTTAACAGATTATCGGGCGCCATGTCATCAAAAAAAATTCGAAGCTTTTTTTACAATTCTCACGAAAACTATATTCGACGCAGTACATAAAAACTTTGATTTTAAACGGGTTGTATTTAATCGATCACCATAGTAACCTAAGCTAACCCACAAAAATACTAAGTTAGCACCTTCAAATACAAAGTTAGCACCTAAACTACTATTTAGATGCTAACTTACCATTTTAGGTGCTAGCCTACTATTTTTTACATTTCTCATTTTAAACATCATGGAAATTGTTAAGATGTTATATATATATCGTTAATTTCTCATTACAAACACCAGTAGGAGTTATCTCCGATCATTCTATATCTCATTCCCACAACGAGTGGAACATCGCAAAAAAAGTCATACCCCTATTTCCGCCTACCATTGTCTTGATCTTAATCGGCATTAGATTAATAACCGCATATTGTTAGGTAAGTTGGGGTACAGTGTCACAGAGGATAATGAATATTACATTTAACACATAGATTGGACAAGGTAGACCGACGATCTGGTGAAGGTTGTGGAGATCCTTGGAACGAAATGGAAATACGTGTGGACTAGCGTAGCACTAAAACGCGAATGAGGCTTTGAAATGAGGTACCGACAAAGTAAGATGGCGTCGGGAGTGCGTCTTGGGGTCCAGTTCAAACTGATTTTTTTACTTTTCAAATTTCAAAAAACTTTGTGTTTTGTTATTAAAATGTATTTTAACCATAGTGTGTGATTAGCGAGTCGTTTTAAACAACAATTGTTCTCTAATCTCGAAGAATCATGAAGCATAAAGTATAATGCTATTTCCAATGAAATGGAAAACGAACTGTTACACTAAATGGTCGTTTTAGTTTTTACATATGACTGTAAGGATGGATTATACCCATTTTACAGTGAGACATAGATATGAGCACAGTAAAACACACGCTTCATATATTTTACTGATTTGTCTGGGTACAAGTTATTTTCATTAATTTATTAGGACTCATGGCGTAATATACCAGGTACATTTGTTTGTATCTATACTTACCAGTTGTTTGAAATGAGATAAAGATTCTATGTTTGTTTTACTGGAAATACCTATATACGTGCCTCTGTTTCACTGCACCCTATCTTACCCTACAGCTGGAGAAAAGCGCTGCTGCAAATGCTCCATCTCAATTAACATTAGAAATTAAAATTAATTAAAGAAAACTACTACGTTAAGGTATAAAACCTTTTTTTGCCTTGTATTTTATAAAATAAGTAAAGGTTATATTTTTGTACAGTATGTGTCTAGTGTATTAAACACATACCTACATATTTATATATCTCTTAAATTAGATAAAGTACGACTCTAAAATAACTAGTTGTTTTTAATAATGACAACTTATTTGAGACTAATTGCAAGGTTAACACCACGTTATACCTTATTTTACAATGCATAACCAAAACATAAAGAAATATTTATACATTTTTTGGACTATGCTTGTTCTAACTTGTGCAATTTACAGTGTTTGAGCTTACGATTTATTTTCCTAACAACTGTAAAATAAACTAACCGACAAAGGGTATATTTATTACTGCTCAGAATACAACTAACTTTAATTAGGACCGTTGTATGAAAATTATAAGCAATATTTAAAATGTCGACCTCACTCCAACCGTAAGTTGAGCACTATCTTATCCATCATTTTCACCGCTCGTTCATACGTTTGTAACAGTTCATCTCATGATAAACGGCAATGACTCCCTCTAAGTATAATTAAAACATGATTAGAGCTCAACACATGGTGAGCCGCAATTATAAGACGTTACGAGGGCTACCGGCGGCGCCACGCTACACGTCATGCGATGGATCCTATCAACCATCAATACATTACGCGGAAGCGAATACTCAATGAGCGATCTACTTTTTTCGCTACAGCTTTTTGCTAATCTCCTCTCGTCTCGTGTGACGGGACTCCGGGAGAGTGGGAGCGACGCGACGCGTGCGACGTCGCTCCACGCAGTCCCCAAATACCGGCGACTTGTGGCAAGGAAATGCACCTACCGAATCCATTCAAATCTACAGCCATGAATGAACTGAATGCGAAAGAGACGGCAACAGCCCACAGCGGGGGCGCGAGCGGGACGCAATTTCAATAGTACGCGAAACGGAAATAGAGAGCCGAGATAATTCCGTCTAGCCGGAGGGATTCCCTCGTGTCACTTGTGTGCGTTTTTCGAATTGTACGAGAGCTCTCCGAGTGTCGGCGTGCCCTGGAGGGGTCGTGTTCGTTTCCATTCGGATTGTCGGCCCATTCTTTCCTTCCGAGGCGCTTCCCTAGCTACTTGTTGATCAATCGTAATAAATTGCCTCCATGATATTCCCATTGTGGAACAGTTTGTCGCTTTGCTGCCTTAAAGGAAATTGTGTTTCATTTAGACACTTGAGTTTATTTGTCACTCGAGGGAAGCGGATTGTCGAAACAGTTTGGTTCTGTGTACAATTTGTTGTTGGAGTTCGTCAAAGTCTTGTTATAGCTTGTGTTTTATTATAATAAGTTGGCTGCTTAATTTTTGTTGGAGAAACTTTGTTGGTGGATCGGTTTGGGTCGTCCATAACATTGAAACAAACTTGTATTCACTACACTAGTAGCGTAGGCGCAACGGTAGAATTCTCTGTATCAATCTTATAAATACCTACCTCATTATTGTTTGTCATTCTTTGAATAATAATTTGCGCATGCATCATGCGCAAATTATTGTATAAGCAAACATTTAAAGAATAGATCTGACCTTTTAGTCAAGTTTTAAAATGGAAAACAAAAATCATATACTTGTATCCTTACTAATGACACAACCACAGTAACACTTAAAATTTACTATTTACAAAACGGAAAACTAGACTTAAGTACATACTACAAAGATGCGTAAATACATCCTTAAAAATTCCATTGTTTGTTTTTAACAGATAACACCATGGATTGTTATCTGTTCTACGCCATATATCAATGCTGTAAGTTATAAATTGAAACTTGAAAAGAAGTAAATAGTTACTGCCTGTACTCGGTTGCCCTTGACTCCTTTAGCCCTGCTGACTATACTTGTACATACATACACGAGCATTACATTGTTTTAATTTCAATACAATTATTTCTTTATTGATGTGTAACATCTTTCCGCTCGCTTTCTAGATAAGCAATTTGTGGGAGTGATTACGTGAAATGGGACGGAAGTATGTGTTACAGTGTAACAGGAAGTCGGGGAAGTGCGCAAGCGCGCGCCATTTTGTAAATTTAAAATCGATAATATGAACATGACATATTATTATTATATTAAGTAACATATTATGTCATTTGATTATCAAAGGTCATTTTGATATGTCAAATGTCTTCTAATGAGTATTTACTGCATTTATTTTACAGATAAAAAATGATGTAATACCTGACCCATTTTTTTTCAGAATATAATGTATAAATTGCTTATTACTAAGGTGAGATGTCAAATGTTAAACATCATAAGCGACTACTGTAAGGCTCGCTCGTTTTTTTTTTACGGCTACGTTTTTGGTATCTAAGTCTACGGCTACAAAAGTACTGTGAACAACAGTAGCTCCCCTTTTTTACAGTGTCAAAATATTAGAAAAAGCTATCCCGATCATAGAAAAACACTTTCCATAACATTTGTAATAAATCTCATCAATACATTTTTAACATCATCATTTTGTCATTTATTAATCCAATAGAATTTTAACATTTATACATTGATACATAATGCGGATTGACCATTGCCAAAGACAAAGGTCGCTTTCAGAATCACAATCCGAACGCTCTATCTTTGCCATAATATTTATATTTGCAAAAGCAACAATATCTGCAATTGATGGGAATAGTAAGAGAGTTCCGTCACGTGGTTCCTTTAACAGATAAAACACTCATTGAGCAGTAAGCGAAGCGCGACCACCGCTTACCGCAATAAAGAAAAATAAATCAGCCAGTGCGAATGCGGCCTTTATCTGAGGGCACGGCAGTGTCCCGCCAAGTCGAACAAAAAAGCGGCGCGGCCGTACTATCTTTTTCTCGAAACAGTTCAGGCTAGTTTCGACCCTCTATAACTTTTTTGTGGATAAAACTAGAAGCCTAAATTTTCTGTAACCAAGCAGGCATTGTATAAATACGGTATATTTCAAATTTCATTCAATTTGAACCAGTAGTTTAAGAATTATAAGTAGTCAAAGTTTCTTAATTTTGTCACTGACTGACTGACCTATCATCAAAACTCTAAGGCACTTCTAGCAGGACATAGAAGCTTCAAATTTAGAATACAATTAGTGTTTAGTGTATAAATCAAAGAAAAACTAAAATATTTTGGGATTTCGGTCCAGTTTTCTAGATACACCAATTGCATAAATAATTTTGTAATCCTATATAAATGTTTAGGATTACAAAGTTACATTTGCAGTTTTTTATTAAATTAGATTGTTTAGTGCGATTGCCAAGTCAATCTATTTATTTAAAACATAAAAGATTTTTAATATTGATATTATAGTCACTATAAGATGTTGTCAGGTTAGCTAATTACGTAATAACTTAAGACAGAAGGTCCCTTAAGTAGGGACTGAATAAATTAACCGATTTGGTATTACATGGATCTCACAACTTTTTACGGTAGAAGAACTGAGTTGCGAGACTTGTTTTTTTTTACAAGTTTGTTTTTGATGGTATAAGATTATATCAGAAACAGTTTAAAATAAATTGTGCTACTTTAAGTTTAATTACAACAAATATTTTTGAATGTCAATTTAATTTAAAAAACAAACAAGAGCCATTTCCTATTTCAAAATTAAAGTTAACCGTTGTGCTCGTTTACTCTGTGCTTAAATTACTAACCTGACATTTTATAAATTATTTCTATAAAACGTTAGATAATTTATTATTGTTAAGCGTTGAACTACTTATACACTATTGTGTCACATTCGCATCCATTTGTACAAAGAAATTATGCTACAATTCATAATTCAAGTGAACATTTCTAATATACACCTACATAAATTTATTTATTTTAGGGAAATATACAGACTCATCATCATCATCATCAGCTCATTTTTATGTCCCCACTGCTGGGGCACGAGCCTTCCCTATGGATGGATAGGGAGAACGGGCCATAAACCACCACGCGGGCCCAGTGCGGATTGGTGGTTATTAACGACTGCTAATGCAGCCGGGACCAACGGCTTTACGTGCCTTCCGAAGCACGGAGGAGCTCGAGATGATTAATTTTTTCGGTCACCCATCCGATGACCGGCCTTAGCGAAAGTTGCTTAACCTCAGCACTCGCAGACCGGGCGCGTTAACCACTGCGCTATCGAACTCCTCATATACAGACTAAATAACCAATATTAACAAACTGTTAACAATTAGATGCTGATAAAATATTTCTATATAAATAGCAGTAAAATAGGTAGAGGTCGCACACTCCTCAAACACTGCATTGCGGTGTCTTGTGTCTTGGTTTAATATTTCAATGAGGACCACTGTTTGGAGCCAGGCCAATTGAAGTGTGGAGATTACCTTCGCACTATGGCGAACCTAGGCACAAGAAGCTAATGATAATTGATAACCACTTTATATAGTATGTTAGTGAGGAAACATTTTGTGATTCTAAATTTTGAGATAAATATTTGAGACAAACCATTAAAAACCAGAAAAGTTTAAATAATAATATAACAGTAATGTTGTTTACACGTGCGACGTATGATTGAATAAAATGCTTTCATTATTATCAGATTTTGGTTTTTGATGGTTGGTTTTAATAGTTAAGGTTTCCACTTTTAAAAGAAGAAAAAGGGAATAAAGAGAAAAGAAGGATAAAAGGCAGAAAAAGAAGGTTGAAATGGAAGAGAGAAAGGAAAAGAAACATGTGAAGGAAGGAAGAAAGAAACGGACATTGTAAGTGCATTTAAGAATATTTAAGATAATCTTTCGAAAGTACCAAGGTTCGAATAGTACTTCAACACATTACAGCAGTAACATGAGGAAGAGAGAAGTAAAAAACTGAATCATATACTTAATTCTAAACAGAAAATAAAAAAGGTCTGAAAAAAAAGCCGTTGAAAGAGTTCCAATTCATAGTGTGCAATTTTCTAAATGTGCGAATTTCAATACGTGCAAGTTTTAAAACAAGTCATTTCAAACGTTGAAAACAGATATCATACAAAATATTTTATATAACTTATTTAATAATTAAACTAAATACTAGTTACTAATACTTAGTTGCAGTAACATAAAGAAGATGCTCAAAATATCTGAGACACTGCCATCGGAGACATAGAAAAAAGCGTTTGTCTGTCCGCGCAAGACGCCGAAAACAGAAAGGATACTAAAAATATGTTCAAAGTATAATACTTAGACACAATAATATAACAAAGATGCTCTGTGAAACACCTATCTCAAGTAAAGACTGGAAACAAAAAAATCCGTTCCGCCACACCTACCGGCTCTACAAAGGTAATAAGCCGGTTATTTCAGGGCTTGTTTATTTACAAAATATCACTCCGTTTGAAGGCGGACCATCAAAATGAGTCGTAAACCTGAAAATTCCATAAAAAGGCGTGTTGATGACCTCTGTAATTGAACCCCGCTCTTTGTAGCAGAGACAATGGACGGATCCCTGCAGCAATCGATTACAAAAAGTAGGCAGATACAACTGGAGCTAACTGGCCAGACGGGTCCTAATTTTTTGTCAACAAAAACTCATATCGAGAATTTCTAATTAAGATTCATGTTTCAATTCAAATTATTGTGAGCTTCGTCAATCTTACACCGTGTTTTAAAACGTGTTGCACAAAAAGCTTTGATTAAATTGATAATATAATTATTGCTTTCGATTATGCTTAATAACTGCCCGACATGCCTATAGTCGATATCATTCCCTAATTTTAAATAATCGGTATCAATATCGGTATGTTTTGTTGCTCCTACTTTTTGTTATTATTTACTGGTAGCAGAAAAACCTTAAAAGCGTACTATTACGTATTACGTCCGCCACTAGCTTAGCCACTAGTGTTATTAAACCATAACCAATAAATGAGTATTAATACCATGCGAAACTACTTAAAACATAACGTAACATGAATACTGGCCGCTAATAAAAGAGTTAGAGAAATAAAGTCAGTCAACACCCCGTTCCGTTCTCAGCTCGCTGGGTAACCCGATCCGCACTCGTTTATCTGCTGTCGAGCAATTATTGAAGCGTGAAAAGGAGCGTCCTCCTATTATTTACAGACCGTTTTGTTAATGCGGGCGTAGTTTTTTTGAAAAATATCGCGTTTCCTAGCGCGTCCTCGCTCGGGTCATAGTCGCCATCGACACAGCTGTGTGTCATTTGTTATTAAAGCAGCCCTCGAATGTTTTTAAAAAAAATATAGTATTTAATAGAATATTTCTTTCAATCATTGTTTAATTCTGTTTTGTAGTTAGTATAGGTAGTTGGTTTATGAATGTTGAGTACCTACGCAATCCAATAATAACTATATAATTTACATCAGTTAAAATTATCATCATCGTCGTTATCTCTAGCTCTATGATGACTAGCTAGGAATAGTTTTTATTCGCATTGCTGGTCATATGTTTTCTCACGAAGACCGAAGCGTGGAGTAGTAGAGGTAGGTAGTAGTAAATAGCCTATAACTGTCCCACTGCTGGGCAAAGGCCTCCATCATTGCAATCAAGTCATCACTACAATTGATGGGTAATGGCTTAATCACCACGCATAATTAAATAATAAGTAGATAATTTAATTTAATAAATATTTACGAAAAGTATAACAGTTTGTAGTGAGTCATCAAAATAACTGAGTTCCAAGTTATTATTACTATAGGTACTAAATATTTATTTTAAATCTTAGTTTTAAGTTTTATAAAAATTATATAAAAGTAAAATATAACAAAATATCATACAAAAATACAACTTTTATAAAAACCTAAACCTCCTGACAATGCGTGCCGTGTCCAGGAGTGTTGCCTTCTGTATATATTATTATTATTATTCTCTTTATTAAATATACAAAATTTTTACAATAAAAAAACAAATTTACAATATAAAATATTATAAAAAACGTAACCTAGGTTATTATTATTAACTGTTTGAAGAACCTTTAATATTTTTTATAACACATTAGAATAACTGTTAATTGGGATGGGTACGATATTATTTTTTCCGTCTAAAAAGTATCCGATATTTCGTCACAGATGCATGCATGCGTCGTATAGACTCATAGACAACAAAGAACATGGAAATAATGCCTTTGATAATAATTATAGTATTAATAATGACACTACTAATACTAATAAAAATAGTATTATTAACTTTACCCGTATCTAAGAACTTTTAGAGCCAGTTATAATACTATCAACTCTTAAAACATGATCAGACGTATTAATTCTCACGTAACTGCCAAAGTCTGGTACACCTACCTACCTACACAAAACCTTCTTTCCACAAACACCCGTCAGATAACAACTAAAATATCTTGCAAAAAATACAGAGAGAACTGTTGAGATGATGGCATTAGCGGACTCGTAACGGCGGAAAAGTGCCAATACACATTAGGCGAGATCGGAGGACCGCCGGCGCTCTGAATGTTCCTGGATTTTTTTCTGTTGTTGTTTGGCAAAGCTACGTTGCATTTGAACAATATTGACAATACAAATAAATCGATCGATTCTTCAATTTAAAATCACAAAAATATGTATCGATATTTAAAAATGCTAGTTTATTGTCTTTGAGGCATTTAATTATTTATTGACTTTACATTTTTCTATGGGAGCATGGGAGTTATTTTTTCATTTTATTGTATAACAATAAATAGAAAGACCGAAAGAGCTCTACATGTTTTTGGATTTTTATGTCGTTGTTTGGCAAAGTTACGTTGCATTGAAAGAACAATACAAATAAATCGATCGATTCTTCAATTTAAGATTACGAAACTGGGATATGTATCGACATTTAAAAATGCTAGTTTGATATTTTTGAGGCATTTAATTGTTTATAGACTAGTGTTGACTCTACATTTTTCTATGGGAGCATGGGAGTTTTTTTTCTTTTTATTGTATAACAATAAATAGAAAGACCGCAAGAGCTCTGCATGTTTTTGGGTTTTTCTGTTGTTGTTGACAAAGTTACGTTGCATTGAACGGAAAATGGAAATATACCAATAGATTCTTTCGATTTGATTTATAATGAGAAACTGAGATGTCGATTTTTTTAAATACTAGTTTAGTATTTTAGAGGCCTATAATTTGTTGACTAGTAAGTATTGACTCTACTATTTTCTATGAGAGCATGTGGTAATTATTGAGGTTTAAAATAATTGTAACAGTTTATTTAACATTTTCTTGCATAACAATAAATATAAAGAGCGCCGGAGCTCTATATGTCTTTGGTTTTTTCTGTTGTTGTTGGCAAAGCCACATTGCATTGAACGGACGGACAATACAAATAAATCGATCGATTCTTCTTTAATCTATGAAATTGGGACATTGACGTTTAAAAAGGATGGTCTAACATTTTTTACACATTTGTAGAATATGCCTTCGTATTTAAATAATTATTCCCAATTATTTAAAACATCGTTTTATCTCTATATTTTTCTAATTGAAGCATGTGCTAATTCTTATGATTAAAAACAATTTTATCAGTTTATTTCTAATTGTATTGTTTGATAACAACAATAACTATGTTAACCCAAACATATTGATCATTACTTATCCCAATTGGGTATAATAATAAAATCAGAACTTATTTTTTTTACAAAGTAAGTAGGCCTACCTAACGGATTGTTCGCATCCGCTATGACCCTATGGAATGAATTTTTATTTTTGTAATTGCATTACAATGTATTATTCCCAAACGAGCGACGCCGTGGGTAACACGAAACACCACAAATGTAGCGCAAATCTTTTTCTCAAAGATTTTTAGAATTTAACAATTACGATTCAATGTAGTGTAAATTTATTTTACCTCATTTGCCTATTACGATCAAAGAAATTATAACACAACATGAATTAACACCACGTATAAAAAAAACTTATTAAAACATACCTACTGTAACTGATTAGGATCATGACATACAAAACAATATGAGATCATAACTAATTAGGCGCGCGTGAAGCCACGGCATTAAACAGTGATTTCATAAAAGTCAAACAAAATGTGAGTCAGGCTGTAGGTAGCCAATGGGCGTCCCGGCCGGAGAGTTTCCGCTCACCAATAAACAAACATAAAATATTACAAACGCAAAGCGTCAAATGTGGGAAAAAATTAAAGTTTACGCGTCCCCGGTGCGCACTTCCCGCGGACATTACATTTTTAAAATCGCGTCCGACCACCGCCGATATAGGCCTACGGCGCGCCTCCAAACAACAAAACAAGATTTTTAATCTAACTTTAGCGTTTGTAAAAATTACTATTTAAAAATTTACACGGCCGCCGCTAATTAACAGAGATTTAACCCTTCCGTCGCCGAAGCCCACTTGAATATTTAACCCGGTGGAAATATTTGGCGCGTATTAAAATGTTAAAAATTAATGCCTCCCGACCTCTCCCTGCGGAACTGTAAACTTGCGCTTTGACTTGATGGCCCGCTCTCATTCCTTGTTCTTGTCGTTAATATAGACAACCGGTGTCTATTTAATTTAACAATGTATAATTAGAATTATCTTAACAAAATAAAAGACAGATTTGAGAAATTTTAAGGCGCACTAGAATCTATAAAGCCATAAAAATTACTGCTACTCATCGATTAGAATTGGTACCTACAGAAAAACAAAACAAACCTTCTAAAACAACAAAAAACTAGGTGCCAAAATAACAGAATAACGTCACTAAATATAACTGAAATGGATTTGGAACACTCAAATACAAAATCATCGTGAATTAATTATAAATGCAGTCACATCCACACGTACGAGTTTAAAACGTACCTTGCTGTAGTGCAGTCCCTGTAGAGCACGTCGAAATCCTTGCAGGAGAGCAGCTTGCAGCGGTTGACGCCCGGCTGGATGGCGCCCAGGCCCCGCAGGATGCGCACCTGTT